>CM060708.1:284685084-284946648 GCA_030686995.1 Artemisia argyi
TTGCGACTTAGGTTTGGAGTAACGTCTAAGAATACGAAGAATTGCCAATATATGTCTTGCATAATGTTCATGATGTAGTACTTAGTATATAATGTAAGTCTTTGAATATAAATGGTCTATGAAACATATATAGTTTGTATATCTCTTACTACCGTTCGGGCCGACATAATTCAGAAGTCATGGAGTAAACGTTCGAGGAGCCAGGACACTTTAATTCGTAAATTCACAACTCATCTCGACGGCTTACTTAATGAACTCCTCACATGAGGCTCCTTACTATTGTAGTATTTGATAATATATATGTAAGTTTTGATCTTTAAAAGTTACATGGTCTTTAGCCGTGGCTTTGCCGTGACCTTGGTCATTGTTACCATGGTTTTGAGACTCAACCTTGGCTTTAGCCTTGTGAAAATCATTTAACTTCAGCCCTAGTAACCTTGTGTTGCTCCTAAATCAACCATGGAATCACCAAACAAACTTGAGAACTAGGTAGAGAATACTAAGACCTTGAACTCTTATGTGTAACTTGTATATTGAAGATCAAAGGATCATGGTGCTAGGATTAATGGGTGTGGCGTTTATGGTGATGAAAAGATGAAGATCAAAGTGTTTCTAGTTGGCTATTTATAGCATGAATGAGGAGGTTAGGAAGCTAACTAGGAAAGTGCTTAAACTTGGTGACAAAGTTGTAAATAAGTCTTGATCTAATGGCTAAAGTCATGAGATCATGCCACAAGTGTGAATCCCCCCCCCCTAGAGGCGGTTTCAATGGGATAAGGGTGACTAGATGAGTAGTCATGGTCTTTGGATGATAATATCCTAAGTATGTAGCTAGTTTTGACTCCGTAAATTGCTAACCGTAAGTTGTTAAGTCACGAAACGTAAAACCGGGTATTCTAAAAATATGAAACTTATAAATATGCTAGAACTTATCAATATACTCCATAATAAAATATAAAATGAGTGGTAGGTTCTATCGGGTGCTAAAACCCTGCTAAAAACTGGAAACACGGGTCTAAAACGCGTAATTCGCGTAAAACGCTGAACTGAAAAACGTAAAATTCCAAAACTTTTGGAATTGTCCTAAAATGAGAGAAAATCATATATCTATTGTTTATAATGTTTTATGGACATATCGGGATGCTAGAATGACGTTTAAACCTAAAAGTAAATCTCGGACACGACTTCGTGATTTTTGCAGAAATGATCTGACGAGTGTGAAATTCTCGGATTATCATTAAAATAGTTTAACTTACGAGAATATGAAATAAAAATTTTTGATGTGAATAGTAAAAAGTGAATAGTAAAATTTCCCGGGAATAGTAATTAATCTGATAATGCGAATTGTTACAACATGGGCGTTTTGATTGGTTTCGAATCTTCTAATCCAAATTTCTTAAGCATGTCCCTAATATATTTAGATTGGTTAAAGAAGATACCATCTTCTTGTTTTTTAATTTGAAGTCCTAGGAAATAGGTGAGTTCTCCCATCATACTCATTTCAAACTCGTCATGCATGATTTTTGAGAAATCCACACATAACTCTTGACAAGTTGATCCGAATATAATGTAATCAACATAGATTTGAACTATGATAATATGTGAATCTTTCTTCTTAGTGAAGAGTATATTATCAACTAAGCCCATGGTATACTTATGGTCAACTAGGAAGGTTTTAAGTCGATCATACCATGCTTTTGGAGCTTGCTTAAGTTCGTAAAGAGCCTTTTTAACTTTGTTAACATGATTAGGTTTTTCAAAATCGATGAAGCCCGGTGGTTGAGCAACATACACTTCTTCATTTATGACCCCGTTTAAGAATGCACTTTTGACGTCCATTTGAAAAAGTTTAAAATTGTGTGCACATGCATATGCAAGTAAGATTCTAATTGACTCGAGCCTAGCAACCAGAGCAAAAGTTTCATCATAGTCAATGCCTTCTTGTTGATTATATCCTTGTGCTACTAGCCTAGCTTTGTTTCTAGACACAATTCCATTTTCATCCATTTTATTACGAAAGACCCATTTTGTTCAAATTATTGTTTGACTCTTTGGTTGAGGAACTAATGTCCATACATCATTCCTAACAAATTGGTTTAACTCTTCTTGCATTGCTATTACCCAAGACTCATCTTTAATGGCTTCATTAATGTTTTTTGGTTCAATGGTTGACACGAAACAAAAGAAGTTGCTTTCATTTTGAACTTTTGATCTTAGTGTACTTTCGTTAATGTTTCCTATGACACCATCTAATGGATGACTTTTAGATTCTTTGACATTGACAAATTCTTTGTTTAATAGTTCATCTTCCTTGTCATTACCTAAGATCTCTTGACTTTCTATTGTTTGGCTTTCAACTAAGTCATCATCTACCAAAGGTGATGTCTTAGAGGGAGGTGGACTTTCATCTAATGTTACGTTCAATGATTCCTCGACTCTTAAGGTTTCTTTGTTCAAAACAATGTAGGCTTTACTATGTGGAAAACTAGAAGGGGGGTTGAATAGTTTTACGTCTTTTTAATTCGTTATAAAAGATATTTTTAGTGTTTTCTTAGCTTTTAAAAACTTAGATTCGATAATATGTGATCTCAAGTCTTGTACAATATAAACAATTAACAATACACAATATATAACAATGATAAGTAATGAAATAAGTAAGAGATGGAAAGATCGAACCGCGAGACAAGAGATTTATAGTGGTTCGGCTACAAGGACACCTTCCTTGCCCTACTCCACTCCCCGAGCACCTAACTCAAGAGTTTTCTTCACTATATCAACAAGCTCCCTTATGGCGGAGAAAACCGTACACACCAATTTACACACTACAACTTCATCACACCTAAGTCACAACTTCTACACAACTTCTTCAAATCAATCTACTTCACAACTAACTACTTCACACCTATCTTCTTCACACCAATCTAGTTCCTAACTTTTCTTCTTCACACCAAGCTACTAACTAATCACACAATCTATATCTAGCACAACTATCTACAATCAAATATTCACAACAATCTTCACAAAGAATAATGTAAATGATCTTTGATGATGCACCAACAACTTGGATGTGGAGATCACAACAAGTTGTAATACTTCTTGTTTTGGGGGATAGTAGTATTCTTCTCTTGCACTTGAGGGGATGAAGATTGAATCACTTTGAAACAAAGAATTATACACTTATGATCAAAGGATAAGAGAATAGAGAAATGGATCTAGATCAGAAAGTTTAGAAGTGCAAAAGGTGAGAAAATTCTGAGGGATGAACCAGTATTTATAGGGGGGAAAATACTGTTCTGGAGCGTGGCCGGTCCCCTTAATTAGTGGCCGGTCCCCTTAATGATTAAGGGGACCGCCTAAGCAATTAAGGGGGCCGCCCCTTCAGAACGTTGGTTTTTCTTGTCTTTTAGAGGGGAATATTTTTCTGGACAGAATTTGCCATTTTTGGTTGGAAATTTGAAATCAAATATTTATAATGAATTAAACATATTCTTTTAATTCCAAAAATAATTTTGTAAAAGATATAAGATGTTTAATGCATTTTTTAAAAAATCTAGTGATTAGAGAAATTTCCTTTGATCATGAAATGTAATAAACCCTTTGTTTATTCATACCTTAAGTGATATGGAATCAAAGACAAGTATTAAGCATTAAAAACTTGTTTACGTCATAAGTTTTAGATTAATGAGTTTATGCTTTGTAATTATCAAAACATAGAGACATTGTTAATTATGCTAACAATGTTTTAAGACATTATTTATGTCAACATACAATTTTGTGAATATCCAAGAAATACACCTTCATAAGACTTTGGGTCAAATTTGGTGAGATAATCCTTGGTGTTAAGAATAAAACATTTACTCCTAAATACTCAAAAGTATCCTAATGTAGGCTTTTTACCTTTGTATAGTTCATAGGGAGTTTTATTCAAAAATGGTCTAATTAAGACTCGATTTAAAATGTAAGTTGATGTGTCAACGGCGTTACACCAAAACTTTTGTGGAATGTTTTGTTCATTAAGCATTGTTCTACTCGTCTCTTGCAAAGTCCGGTTTTTACGTTCTACTACACCATTAGATTGAGGAGTGCGTGGAGCCGAAAAGTTATGAGTAATTCCATTTTTATCACAAAAGTTTCCAAATTGAAATTGATTATCAAATTCACAACCATGATCCGTTCTAATAGACACAATACTAGACCCTACTTGATTTTGAATTTTCTTACTTACAATCTCTAATTTATCAAAAGCTTCATTTTTACTTTTCAAAAATTTTGTCCAAGTATATCTTGAGTAATCATCTACTATGACCAAAGTATAGAAGTTACCTCCATAACTTTGTATAGCGGATAGACCAAATAAATCCATATGCAAAAGTTCTAGACATCTAGATGTAGAAACCAAGTTTTTAGCCTTATGGCTACTATGGACTTGTTTACCGACTTTGCAAGCGTCACAAAAGTGTTGGTCATATTTCAACTTAGGTAGGTTTCGAACTAGGTATTTGGAGAAGAGGTTTTGAATTAGTCTCATGTTAGCGTGTCCTAAACGTCTATGCCATAAAGTTGAAGATTCATCTAATGAAGTAAGACAAAGTTTGTCTCTAGATGTTTGATCCATCTTCATGACGTATACGTTGTTCTTAAAAACACCTTTGGCTATGGTTATACCATCTTTAAGTATTTTACTTCCATTTTCACTAAAAAGGACATTATACTTATTACGGCAAAGTTGACTAATACTAAGGAGATTAAAACCTAAGTTATCAACATGAGCTACATCATCTATAAAAAGGGAGTCATGAGAGATTGTACCTTTTCCGATGATTTTGCCCTTAGCTTTACTACCAAAAGTAACATTACCTCCATCACATTTGTGATAAGTTGAGAAGAGGCTTTTGTTACCCGTCATGTGCCTTGAACAACCGCTATCTTTAATCCATTTATCCGGTTCCAAACATACTTTGAGGCACACCTATTTTACGAAAAACACTCAAACATTTGGTCCCCAATTTCTCATGGGTCCATTTTGGTTGAGCATACCATTAACTTCATCCAAGTATGACAATAGAACATAAGGGTTCCATGATATGTAATTTGGAGTTTGGTAATGTCCACTAGTGTTTTGCTTCCAAACATGTTGGTAGTTTGGTCGTGTGTTGTAGTTACTCTTTGGAAAGGGGCGTTTGGGAATTGGAGTCTTAAGTCTTGGTTGAGTAGTTCTAGCTCTAAATTCGTTTTTACTAAGTCCTACTCCAGTTTTAAAGCCAGGTTTTGTTCCATTTTTATATGTGACTTTAACAAATTTTGAACGATCCGATGTGGAGGATGTTACTGCTGCAGCAGACCTGGCGGAACCTTTGGGTTCAACGGGCGGAACCCTAATTTGGGTTCCGTCTGTTCCGCGGGCTGCTGTAGCAGTTTTGTTAGTTTCTTCTGCTTTCTTTTCTTGTTTCGTTTGACTCTTTGAAGTTTCTAATTTCATAAACCTAGTCCTGTTTTATGAAATGGTGACTTTTGAAGTTTCATAATTTCATCTGCACAAGAAATGCTCTTATCGAACAACTTAAACTTTGTGTTTTGTTTTATTAGATCATCTTGAGTAATTTTAAGTCTCTCAACTTCGATTTTAACCTCTTCACATGATTTGCACGATGTGTTAATACCTTTACTCTTTTCTAATCTCTTAGCTTTTTCTTTTAACTCATAAACTTCATTTTCTAAAAACTCCTTTTTAGTTTTCAAAAACTTATTTTTGTTTATGATTTTTAAGCTCAATTTACAAAGTTTGTTATATTCCTTTTGTAAGGTGTCATCATCAATAGAAGAATAAGATGAGTCGGAGAGTACCTCATTTGAGTCGTGAGCCATGAGAGCAATATCATCATTCTTTGGCTCATCTTCATCTCCTTCATAGTCACTCCAAGAACCACCCACAAAAGCTTGTTGAGACTTGCTTTTGGGTGGTTTTGGACATTCTCCTTCGAGATGACTTGTGTCTCAACACCTATAGCATTTCCTTTCAACCTTTCCTTTCCTATCATCACGATCTTTTCGGAAGGTTTTCTTGTCATCTTTAGGTTGCCTTACAAACTTCCCTCGTCTACGAAAGAACTTCTTGAAGTCTCTAACGGCCATAACATATTCTTCATCATCACTATCCGAAGTAGATTCTTCATCATCACTTGATTGGACTCTAGCTTTCTAGGCAATGGACTTAACCTTTTCTTTCTTGCCTTTAACTATTTCCGAATCTTTTTCCATTACCATTTCATGAACTTTGAGGTTTCCAATTAGCTCGTCAAGTGACATGCTTGAAAGATCCTTGGATTCTTCAATTGCCGTCACTTTCTCTCTCCACTTCGGATGGAGTGCTCTAAGGAATTTCCTGACAAAATTCTTGCTACAAAAAGATTCATCAAGTACTTTAAGTGAAGTAATAATATTGTTAAACCTAGCAAATGCACTATCAATTATCTCATCTTCGGGAATAATAAATTGTTCATATTATTGAACAAGAAGATCAATTTTGTTATCCTTAACTTGTGAGTTTCCTTGATGAGTGACTATTAAAGATTACCAAATATCTTTAGCAGTTTTACACATAAAGACTCTTTCATATTCTTTCTTAGGCAAAGCATTGTAAAGCATCATTTTAGCTTCATTATTTTAAGCAATCCATTTCTTTTGATCATCATCTTTACTATTAGTAGCTATATTATCACTATCAATGATTATATACTATAAATCTATGTCTTTAGATTTCACGTAAGTTTCAAAATGGTTTTTCCAATATATAAAACCATCTGCTTCAAAAAGTGGTGGTCTTTGCATAGATTGCCCTTCTTTGTAATTTTCAAAATCCATGGATCGTTTCAAGTTTTAAAACACAGTATATTTTAAAAGCTTGAGTAACGTAGCTTCGGATGCCAATTGTGGAAAACTAGAAGGGGGGTTGAATAGTTTTACCGGTTTTTCGTTTAATTATCTTTTGAAACTTTCTATTTAATCAAAGATATGAACACAAAGACAATATATAACATGCAAGTATAAAGAAAGAAACGATCAAACCACAACACGAGTATTTATCGTGGTTCGGCTACAAGGACTCTTTTTCCTTGCCCTACGTCCACGCCCTGAGTATCCAACTCGAGAGTTTCTTTTACTAGTCAACAAGCTCCTTTCACCGGCAGAGAAAACCTTACACGTCGCTTATACACGTTTACCGACACTAAGCTAGATGTCGAGTTCTTTTACAAGGGTACAACCACTCCCGTTAGTTCTTTTACAAGGGTACAACAACTCTCGTCACACTTTTTATTTTGAGGACTAAAATACTAACCGATCACTACTGAAAATACACAATCAAATGAAGTGTAAACTACACAAAGTCTACACGATGCTAAGCTAAAAAGTCTTGCAACGTTGTGTTGAATACTTGTAACTTTATATGAACTTGTGAACTTCTTTGCTACAAAAGAAACTTCACATTAAGATGAAATGTTAAGGGGTTAGATGAATGAATGCATATGTGAAATATTATGAGAAGTGATGAAACCTAAATACAAACAAATGGCTTGGTATTTATAGCAAACATTATGGAGGCCTGGCGGACACGGCGGAACCCTCAGATGGGTTCCGCCCGTGTATCTCCAGGGTTCCGCCGGGACTAACAGTTTATCTTGTAATAACTTTCCAAACCAACCAAAGTCACATCAACTAAAAACTAGTCAAACACAAACTTGCGCAAGAAGACTTATGGTTAGTCAAACACACAATCTTTCCTTAAATGTATATTGACAAACTTACCATAAATGTGAAGTGACATTTCTATTTTAAGAAATATAAAAAGTGTTGTGTTTTATGTGAAATGTAAAATGTAGCAAATGTCTAATTATGCAAGTCTTTAAACTAAAATTAAGTTTTACTTCGGAACTAAAGTTTACATTTTTTCGTTAACGAAACTTACCAAAGATAGTACAATATAAATAATGTTTTTAGGCGATATTTGTATTAACATTGTGTTTAGATACTCACATCTCTCGGGTGTAATAAAGTATATATCACAATATGGAAATGGAAAACATCTCTCACTACCTGTCATAGCAAAATAGATTACCATAGGCTTGGGTAAGGATCAAACCTCCACCACTTGGCGTAAACACCTAGGATAAACTATCAAAGAGGTCTTTTAAAGGGTTATAACGTTAGGTGTTGGGACAGGGAATACACGGTTTTATTGGATAAAGGCAATATTTACTGGTGGCGAGTTAATTATCTTGGTTAATTACATGTACAATATGGCATTGCTAAGCCAAGACTAGACTCGACTTAAGCTAATAAATGAAAAATAACAAAAACATAAAACAAACATAGAATGAAACGGGATGGTAGTCCGTATGTTTTTTTCTCTTTTTTTTTACTATATATATATATATATTTTTTTAATACACTCTTACCCTACCATCCAAAATAATACATCATAGGGAATGTACATTCCCCTTACACTTGAATTTTTACATACTTAACAATAAACTATTCTAATGACTCGAATTAAGATAATCAAAACACTTGTAGTACTTTTAAGGTTAACGCACATATGGGGGTAATATATGATGTTATTCCCCATTACTCCATAACATAAGTACTTTACCCATGATTCCCAATCGACCCAAAACAATATATACAAGATATGACTCGACTTAGCAACCATGTAATCAATTAGATAATTAACTAAGGGTGTAAACAAATAACAATAATGCTCTAAAGATGAGTGCATACACGGAAGGCTAAGGCGATTTGGTTGGACATTTGGGTGGGTTGTAACAAATTCTTCCTTTAAGTAAGATGCTTAAAGGTAGAAACGAAAAGATAGGTTCGGAGGGTTGTACTAGGGGTATCGTGTACTAAAAATGAGTACAACACTAAGGTGTGGGAAAAATTAATTGACTTTACTAGCCAAGTAATATGACTTAAATGGTCAAGTAATTATGATATGGGTTTAACACAAGGGTGATCCTAATGCCTCATATCATGTAGTAAATCTACTACACGAATGTAGTATCACTAGCGGTCTCGGATGAATCACTAACGCAAGTTCTAGAATCTAAATGCTACCGGTACACTCATAAGCACTAATAGTAAATGCTTTTCCTATCAAATCTAAAGGCGAACCTCACATATTTGGGTGGAAATTTTTTCTAAATGGTACGGTTTTGTTCTAGTCATACAACTCCTATCCATGAGACGCTTGCTAAGGCTAAAGTTTCACTCCTAAATGTTGTAAAAAATTTTAAATTTGGCGCAAAAATTGCACTAACAAATATTTCTCTTAGTTTTATTACACACCTACCGTCAAACAAAACAAACTCAAGTGCAATAGTATCCTATAAGGTATCATCATTTACCCTCCCCTTACACTTAGGATGAACATTGTCCCCAATGTTCAATTAAAGAATGTAAAAGTGAAATAGGTAAAAGAATGAAAGCAAATACTCCCCTGATTCGTTCGGTGTGGATAGTGTGGTAACAAGGTTAGATCTTCCTCCAAGAAAATGAACATTCAAAGCTTACCTTCCAGAAAAATAAATCATCTTCTTGTCATACATAACCTGTTAAAACTGAGAAAACAAACAAGGCAACCTCGCATAAAATTGGCGCCAATCTATATATACTAACAAGTCCTAGAAAACTAATTAAGATATAATGCTTGTGGAATGAATATTTGGAGATTTCCTGGAGTTTATAAAACTAAAGAATTAACAAAAACTTTAAGACTCCGTTAGAAAACCAAAACTTCCAGAATTTTAAACATGACGCCGTCAATTAATTCATGACGCCATCAGAAGTGACCTGCAGAAATCTTTACGTTAAGTTTCCAAAAATTTTCTGGAATAACTTATGTCCTACTTCCTGGAAAATCCTTCAAAACATCATTATGACTCGATACAAGCATTTGACTCTAACAAATACTAATACACATGCTTATTTAATATTGTGGCGAATCAAGATCAATTTTGTTCTTAGAAACAAATTTGGGGTTTCCCCTTACACTTAGTTTTTGCAAAATACCTTTACATGAAGTTAAGACGAAGTTAAACGACAAAATAAAGCATTTTCACAATTTTAGTTTGAAACATGATCTACCAACAACAAAAATAAAGCATGCATACGGAAGCAAATCAAACAAATAAAAATCACACAAAACATGGGTTGCCTCCCAAGAAGCGCTTTTCTTTATTTTACGAGTCTTATAGCTAGACTCAAGGTCATGGGCTATTATGTGACCTCAGCGTTGGTTTCATTTTCTAGGTCATCTCCAATCTTAGTTTTGTATTCCGGACCTAGTTACAGGCATTCCTTGTAGAAACCAAGTATTCTATTCATGACATAATCTACTCCTCTACGTCTATCCACATCATTCCTATAATAGACCGCTTGCTTGTGTTCCTTTTCTATGTTCGATAGAAGGCGGTATTGTTCAATCTTATAGGGCATTTGGTAGGCAATCTCATCGTTCCCTTCCTTGAATCTAACTATCCCTAGAGTTGGGTCATAACTCATCTTAGAGGTCTCAACAAACGGTTTTCCGAACACTACTTGACTTAGGCAATCATCTATTACCGGACGAGTATCCTCTACTATCGCAAAGTCGGTAACATAAGTGAAGTTCCCTACAAATACATGCAATCCTTTCACTCTTCCTACAAAATTGCTCATCATATTTGTGTTAGGCATCATCCTATATCCAAGTTGCTTCTTCATCACCCAATTATAATAGGTCCTAGTCAGGATGTTTATAGGAGACCTAGGATCGATATAAGCTTTCCATACATGCATATGCCTAATGTTGCATGGTATGTTGATGTTAGAGGGATCACCTACTTTAATAAGGGGTGAACCAAGGATATATGGTGTCTCTGGATCATCGAATAAATCCTTGTGATATTCCCGTTCTTCCTTGGTGGGTAACTTATCAAAGTATTCATAATTGTTTTCTACTTCCTCTAACTTTTCTTCCTTAGTATCCTCAACTTCCTTAACCTCATCCCTAGTACCGGTTTCTATTCCAACTTCGTCCTTATCACTTTCTTCTATGTTATTATCTATTGGCTTAATGGTGACAACATTGACAAAGTGGACGTGTTTGGATGATGAAGGGTCCTTAATTTGGATTCCACTATTAGTGTCCCTAGTGTCCTTCCTAGGTGTAGTTAGCACTTGGTTGTTGAGGGCTTTCAACAAGTTGTCAATCTTATTGGTCATCTCCGTTTGTATTTGATTGAATTCGGTTTGAAACTTAGCTATGCGAGCTTCTTGAGATGCCATGAACTTGGACATCAATCCTTCCAGATTGTTGGTACTACCATAGTTATTAGAAGGATTATTGTTGAAAGCGCGGTTAGCGGGTGGACCGTTTGGTTGGTAATGATTAGGTGGATTGGAAGAATTGTTTTGGTTTCCTTTCCACCTAAGATTCGGGTGATTTTTCCAAGAAGGGTTGTAGGAATCACCGTAAGGGTTTGGATCGGGTTTGAAAGTGTACCATTTGTCTCCCGCTTCATCGGTACGCGAGGATGCATAGTCCGCAAAAGCTTGTCCGGGGAGTTCCACGCAATCACGAGTGTCATGGGGACCACTACATAATTTGCATGAAGAAGTGATTTTATTCACTTGGCTTGAATTCTTGGGAGCTTCGTAAGATTTCATGAGAAACTTGACTTGGTCTTCAAGTTCCATGATCCTATGGTCGGGAGTGCTAGAATTGTTCGAAGGCAAAGATATTGCCTTGATCGTTTTGTTCAAATCACGGGGATCATTCCAACTTTCGTTGTCATAGAGAGCAAGATCTTCTATGAGTTCCCATGACTCTTCCGCACTTAGATCACGTAGCTTGCCACCAGCCGATTGGTCAATGGTTCGCCTTGTGGAGAGATCGATATGGTCATAGAGGATTTGGACTTGGAGCCAAAGATCTATGCCATGATGAGGGACTTTTTGGAGTAAGTCCTTGAAATGAGTCCATGCTTCATATAGAGTTTCACCTTGACATTGTTGGAACATCAAGATATCATTTCTAAGCTTGGTAGTTCTCCCCGGTGGGAAAAATTAAGCAAGGAAACGAGTGGTGAGATCATCCCATGAGGTGATGGATCCCGCGGGTAAACGTTCAAGCCATTCACTGGCTTTATCACGTAGAAAGAATTGGAATAGGTGTAATTAGGCCGACTCTCTAGTTGTAACATCAAGGTCTATAGAATCAACGATTTTAAGGAAATCCTTGAGATGTTGATTAGGATCTTCAGAACGAAGTCCATGGAATGCACATCCGCTTTGCACCAACCGGATGGTGTCAGATCGCAAGGGGGACACATTGGCTCCTTGAGTGAGCTCAATAGTGTTTCGATAGCCTTGGTGGCTAGGACGAGAATACTCTCCTAAGGTTCGGGGCCTGAGAGGTTGGTTTGCTAGTGGTGGGTTTTGTGGGTGGTTTTGTTGTGGTGGGTTGATGGGTTCAAAGATGTTACCACCTTCCATGATGTCGGATGGTAAAGGTTACGAACAAAGACACGAAGAAATGAGATAGACTAAAGAAAACTTAAAAATAAAAATAAAATCTTACTAGAAAGGAATCTAGCAAGTAGACCTAATAAAAAGAAATCCTAACCTAGACAATAACTATTCCCCGGGCTGCGGTGCCAAAAACTTGATACTTGGGAATCGCACCAGGCTTTACCTCTCGAGGGATCTCGAGAAGCTTACAACCCCCACCAGGCAGTGTACTTGATCGTTGTAGTATAGTATAATAACAAGTACCGGGGGATTGATCGTTCAACTCAGGAATAGTGTCGCTAGGATTAGAAAGTCTCTTAAACTAAGTCTAGAGGTGAGGGATGATTCTTTTTGTATTTTTATGTTTTATAAAAGCAATTAAAATCTCGGTTTTTGGAAGAGTGGGTGGAATTAGTTGCTAGCCAACTAACCCAATAACTACAAATGCAATCAAAATTAAATAACAAAAATGAAATGAATCTAATTATACTAATGTGGTGTAAACAATGATGGGGAAAGTTGTGTTTACTTAGGTTTCATTACTCCCTAGATATCTTTTACAGGTTGATAGCTTGTTACAATTGTATGACTGACAGGTCATATTCCCTAATACTAGTCGTAGGGCCGTGTACAATATTCCCTAACTCTATAGTATCTTACTTCCCTCCTATGTCGAGCCGTTAGAAGCTCCTAACATGGGATCATTAGAATTCTCCTACGCATTAAATACAATCAAATATCGTAGTACACGTCCGATCATGTTTCTTAAGACGTTCAAGCAAGTTACCAATGGAAGTCTGCCTGTTTTCTTAAGCCTAACATCGAATACAATCATCCGTAACAACAATAAACAAACAATCAACCCATAATTAACATCTAGGTTTCACTACATCTAAGCAAACGCAAAAGAGATCTAGCCAAGCATGTTAAATTGAAGACAAGTGTACGATATATTCAAGCAACACATAGACATATTGATTGAATTGAAAGAGTACTTATCTCAAATTGAACATGAAAGTTTCGAAGGGTTAAAACCCTTGAAAAAGCTATCAAAATCGGCCTAGGGTTTTTCCTCAAAGTTTCACCCTAAATGTTACACACTAATGAATGAAATTTGAAAACTATATATAGATTTTACAGGGTGACGGCGTCAAGAAGAAATCTGTCACGCTGTCAACTCGCCGCCTATAATGAAATCGGATTGCCTAGATCCACTTTTGACGCCGTCATGTGTAAAGTTGCTCTGGGCCGTCACTAATATTTGGACCATGACGGCCTTGGGAGACGCTGTCATCTCCAATGCACAAAACACTCTGGATCGTCACGTGTGTAGTCCACATCCACCTCTTGTATTACTCTTGACGCCATCATTAAGGAGCAAGTGACGCCGTCAGGTACTGTTTCCAGCAAGGAAAATTAAGACTTTGTCGTTTACTTCACTTTTATGCTCCAAAAACGTCCAAAATGCTTCCTTTTCTAGATTTCTCTCCAAAAGCACCTAAAGTCTTAATTTTCCTTGCTGGAAACAGTAGGTGACGGCGTCAAGAGTAACATCCTGACGGCGTCAAGAGCAAATTTCCATGACGATCTAGTACAGATTTGATGGCGTCACGAAGTAGGGCGTCAAGAGTAAAATTCATGATGGCCTGGAAATGCATAATACATGACGGCATCAAAAGTAGATCAAGGCAGTCCGAGAAGAGTTTTGGCGGCGAGGTGACGGCGTCACAAGTTTGGTCTTGACGCCGTCAGACCCCTTTTCCTATATATAGTTTTCTAATTTTCACATTAAAAAAAGAGAGATGTTTTGGGGAAACCCTAAGTACGAACTTGGTGCGAATTTTGCAGGTTTTTCAAGGGTTCTAAGCCCTTGATACCTTTCATGTGTAATTAAGATAAGTGTTCTTTTAATTCAATCAATATGTCTATGTGTTGGTTGTCTATATCTTGTTCTTGTCTTAATTCCATCATGCTAGGCTAGATCTATCGTGTGTTTGCTTGGATCTAATGAAACCTAGATGTTAATTATGTGTTGATTACTTGTTTATAATTGTTTTGGATGAATGAATTTATATGTTAGGCTAGGGCTGTGCATCGGGCGAACCATAGACCGAGGACCGAGAACCGGAAAAACCATAGACCGAGACCGGACCGAATATGGTCGGTCCGGTCTCGGTCCGGTCCGGTCCGGTCGGTCTTCGGTCGGTCCGGTCCAATTAGGCAAGTTTTTTCGGATTTTTGGTCGGTCCGGACCGGACCGACCGGACCGAGGACCGAATTTGGCAAAAAGCTTAGACCGAGGACCGGACCGAATGTGATCTGTCCGGTCCGGTCGGTCTCGGTCCGGTCGGTTTTGTCGGTCGGTCCGGTCCATCCGGTCCGTTTGCTCAGCCCTATGTTAGGCTTAAGAAAACTGGCAGATCTCCAATTGGTAACATGCTTGAACGTCTTAGGAAACATGAACCGATGTGCACTAGGTCTTTATTGGTTGTATTTAATGCATGAGGCACTGTTTATAATCCCTATGGTTGTGTTGGGCATGGTATAGGAGGAGATAAGAGCTCATAGAACTGGGGAGTTAAGTGCGCCACCCCATGAATGGTATTAAGGAATATAATCCGTCATCCATACAACTATAACAAGTAATTAACGTGTAAAAGATGTCTAGGGAGTAGTGAAATCTAAGTAAACACATTTTCTCCACTTATTGCTCACAACCTTAGTATAATTTAGTTTATTTTCATTTCTAATATTTTATTTTGATTGCATCTTTAGTATTGGGTTAGTTGATTAGCAACTAATTCCGCCCAAATCCTTCAAACCTGAGATTTTTACTTGCTTTCTAAAAAATATAAAAATACAAAAATAATCATCCCTCACCTTTAGAACTAGTATTTAGGTTTTCTAATCCTAGCGACACTATTCCTAGCTGAACGATCAATCCACCGGTACTTGTCACTATACTATACTACAACGATCAGGTACACTGCCTGGTGGGGGTTGTAAGCTTCTCAAGATCCCTTGAGAGGTAAAGCCTGGTGCGATTCCCACGTATCAAGTTTTTGGCGCCGCAGCCCGGGGAAATAGTTATTGTCTAGGTTAGAATCTCTTTTTATTAGGTCAACTTGCTAGATTCCTTTCTAGTAAGATTTTATTTTTATTTTTTAGGTTCTCTTTAGTCTATCTTATTTCTTTGTGTCTTTGTTCGTAACCACCCGACATCATGGACAACGGGAACATCTTTGAACCCGTCATCCCACCACAACAAAACCCACCATTAGAACCCCTTAGGCCCCGAACCTTAGGAGAATATTCCCGACCTAGCTACCAAGGCTACCGAAACACCATTGAGCTCACCGGAGCCAATGTGACCCCCTTGCGATCCGACACCATCCGGTTGGTGCAAAGCGGATGTGCATTCCATGGACTTCGTTCCGAAGATTCAAACCAACATCTTAAGGACTTCCTCAAAATTGTAGATTCCATAGACCCAGATGTTGAAACTAGAGAGACAACCCGATTACGCCTATTCCAATTCTCTCAACGGGATCAAGCTAGTCAATGGCTTGAGCGTTTACCCGCGGGATCCATCACCACATGGGATAACCTCACCAATCGCTTCCTTACTCAATTCTTCCCACCGGGGAAAACTGCAATGCTTAGAAATGACATTTTGATGTTTGAACAACAGCAGGGTGAAACTTTCTACGATGCTTGGGCCCGTTTTAAGGATCTCCTCCACAAGGTCCCTCATCATGGTATAAACCTTTGGTTATTAGTCCAGATCTTCTACGACCATGTTGACTACCACACTAAGCGCACAATCGATAGGGCCGCGGGAGGTAAACTGCGTGATAAGAACGCCGAGGAGTCTTGGGCGATTATCGAGGAGCTCGCCGCTGATAATCATGAGATGTGGGAATTTAATCATACAATAAAAGCGGCCATCAATGCAGTCTCGACATCTGGAGGGACCACCGAAATCCCTGATGAACTCCTATGCAAACTCGAGGCAAAAGTTGACTATTTTGAGGAAAGGCAAAGGAGACCTTTATGTCCTAGACGGGCTACTGTCAATTCTGTCTCGAAACCAACTTCAACACCATTATCCGAGTCACCCTCTAGAGAAAATGTCGAGAGTTTTCAAAACTATGCCTCACCTTGTTCCCCTCCCGAGGAGCTTAGCTCGGAGTTTGAAGCTAGGATGAGGGAATACATGGCAACTCATTTAGATCGGCTTGCTAGATTCGAGGAAGCAGTTTATAAGCAAAAAGAGGAAATGCAAGAGAATATGAATGAAATGATGAGTCTATTAGAGGAGTATGCCAACCAGAGAACCCCTGAAAGAATGCTATTAAGGAAAGAAAGCATCACTCCCACTACCCAATTTGTTAATTCCATCACAATTGTCCAAAAGGATAACGAGAAGGTAGAAACCCCGGCTAAACAAACCTTTGAGAAACCACCAGAATCCCAACCTTTGAGTCACTACCTGAAACATGATATAAACAAAAACATCATAACAAATTGGATTAAGGGAGATGGGCGTAACCAACCTTCCAAAGAGGGTTCTGAGAAAGAGGAAAAGGTAAGAGATGAGTATGATATGTTACTTGGGGGATTAGTATTCGAGAGGCTATTGGTACAAAAAGTGGCTACTAAACAGAATGCATGTGGGAACTTTGAGATACCAACCAGCATCGGGGACTTGAAATATCTTAGTGCTTTCACCGACCAAGGATCGGAAGTAAACCTTATGCCCCTAACTATTTACATCTAACTAACGTCAAAAATGCCAGCCCCTACTCGTGTTAGGTTATCCCTCGCTGGACACTCGTACGTATACCCCCTAGGAATCGCAGAAGATGTAATAGTTAATGTCGCAAGATTCATGTACCCCATTGATTTTATGATCATCGATGATAAAGGAGATGGATGCATGCCAATAATCCTTGGGGCACCATTCCTCGCCACCGCTAGGGCTGTCATTAAGTATGAAGGTAGAAAGATCGAGCTTAAATATGGAAAAAGAAAGATTAGCTTCCCCATGACTCCGCGAAGTGGACATGAGAATTTGAGTTGGAGAAAGATCAAAAACAACATTGACATGACACCCATTCGTGTTCAGAATAAAATTCTTGCATGCGAGGCAAGAATCAAAAGCTATAAGGAGGCTAAAAATGAAAGAAGCAAAAGCCATAAGGTTCAGGTCGAATTCGAACATACTCAACCCGCAGAAAATCATGTACCATTTGAGGAAGGGAACTTGGTACTTTTGAGACACTTGGAAACAACCATACCACCCGATAAACCAAGTCCTTGGTGGTATGGACCATTCACAATTGAAGATGTGAGCCAAGATGGGATGGCTAACTTGAGAAGTGAAGTAGGTGGAATGGTGATTGCAAGTATCGACAGGTTGAGGCACTACCACCATAACAGTAATGATCACAACTACAAGGGGTACATCATTTCAAGGGATGAGGTCACGTAGTAACCCATGACCTTGAGTCTAGCTACAAGACTCGTAAATAAAGAAAAGCGCTTCATGGGAGGCAACCCATGTTTTGTGTGATTTTATTTTTTGTTTGTTATTTGCTTCCGTATGAATGCTTTATTTTTATTGTTGGTAGATCATGTTTCTCAACTAAATAGTGGAAATACTTTACTTTGTTGTTTTGGCCTAGTCTTAACTTCACCAAAAAGTATTTTTGCAAAAGATAAGTGTAAGGCGAAACCCCAAATATGTTTTTAAGAAACAAACCGATCATGATTCTCCACAATATTAAATGAACATGTATATTCGTATTTGTTAGAGTCAAATGCTTGTATTGAGTCATAATGAAGTTTTGCAGGATTTTCCAGGAAGTAGGACCAAGTTTTTCCAGAAATTTTCCGGAAACTTAACATAAGAATTTCTGCAGGTCACTTCTGACGGCGTCAAGAGTTAACTCTTGACGGCGTCAAGTGTAAAAATCTGGAAATTTTACCAGTTTTGTTTTTCTAACGGAGTCTTATGGTTTTTGTGAATTATTAAGTTTTATAATCTCCAGGAAATCTGCAAACTTCATTCCACAAGCATTATATCTTATCTTGTTTTCTAGGATTTAGTAACTTATATAGGATGCCGTCGATTTTACGCGAGGTTGTTTTGTCTATTTTCTCAGGTTTTACAGGTTATGTATGACAAGAAGATGATTCATATTCTGGAAGGGAAGCTTTGATTGTTCATTTTCTTGGAGGAAGATTTAACCTGGTCACCTTATTATCCATACTGAGCGAATCAGGGTAGTATTTGATTTCATTCTTTTTACTTTTTTTCACTTTTACATTCTTTACTTGAACATTCGGGACAATGTTCATCTTAAGTGTAAGGGGAGGGTAAAAAGATGATACCTTACATATGCACTTTCGCTTGAGTTTGTTTTGTTTAATGGTAGATGTGTAATAAAACTATGAGAAATACTTGTTAGTGCAATTTTAGCGCCAAATTTAAATTTTTTTACAACATTTAGAAGTGAAACTTTAGCCATAGCAAGCGTCTCATGGATAGGAGATTGTATGACTAGCACATAACCGTATATTCAAAAAAAATTTCCACCCAAATATGTGAGCTTCGCCTTTAGATTTGATAGAAAAAGCATTTATTATTAGTGCTTATGAGTGTACCGGTAGCATTTAGATTCTAGAACTTGCATTAGTGATGCATCCCGAGACCGCTAGTGAGACTACATTCGTGTAGTAGGATTTACAACATGATAAGAGGCATTAGGATCACCCTTGCGTTAAACCCGTATTATAATTACTTGACCATTTAAGTCATATTACTTGGCTAGTTAAATCAACTAATTTTTCCCACACCCTTAGCGTTGTACTCATTTTTAGTACACGAAACCCCTAGTACACCCTTCCGAGCCTATCTTTTCGTTTCTAACTTTAAGCATTTTACTTAAAGGAAGAATTTGTTACACCCCACTTAAATGTACACCCAAAGAAGAGTTTTGGCGGCGAGGTGACGGCGTCACAAGTTTGGTCTTGACGCCGTCAGACCCCTTTTCCTATATATAGTTTTCTAATTTTCACATTAAAAAAAGAGAGAAGTTTTGGAGAAACCCTAAGTACGAACTTGGTGCGAATTTTGCAGGTTTTTCAAGGGTTCTAAGCCCTTGATACCTTTCATGTGTAATTAAGATAAGTGTTCTTTTAATTCAATCAATATGTCTATGTGTTGGTTGTCTATATCTTGTTCTTGTCTTAATTCCATCATGCTAGGCTAGATCTATCTTGTGTTTGCTTGGATCTAATGAAACCTAGATGTTAATTATGTGTTGATTACTTGTTTATAATTGTTTTGGATGAATGAATTTATATGTTAGGCTTAAGAAAACTGGCAGATTTCCAATTGGTAACATGCTTGAACGTCTTAGGAAACATGAACCGATGTGCACTAGGTCTTTATTGGTTGTATTTAATGCATGAGCCACTGTTTATAATCCCTATGGTTGTGCTGGGCATGGTATAGGAGGAGATAAGAGCTCATAGAACTGGAGAGTTGAGTGCGCCACCCCATGAATGGTATTAAGGAATACAATCCGTCATCCATACAGCTATAACAAGTAATTAACGTGTAAAAGATGTCTAGGGAGTAGTGAAATCTAAGTAAACACATTTTCTCCACTTATTGCTCACAACGTTAGCATAATTTAGTTTATTTTCATTTCTAGTATTTTATTTTGATTGCATCTTTAGTATTGGGTTAGTTGATTAGCAACTAATTCCGCCCAAATCCTTCAAACCCGAGATTTTTACTTGCTTTCTAAAAAGTATAAAAATACAAAAATAATCATCCCTCACCTTTAGAACTAGTATTTAGGTTTTCTAATCCTAGCGACACTATTCCTAGCTGAACGATCAATCCCCCGGTACTTGTCACTATACTATACTACAACGATCAGGTACACTGCCTGCTGGGGGTTGTAAGCTTCTCAAGATCCCTTGAGAGGTAAAGCCTGGTGCGATTCCCACGTATCATAACACTACCCACAAAAGTTACTTGTGTAATTACCTCTTGTTCCCAAGTCCTAAGTTTGGTATCTCAAGATTTTAATTTTTGAGAAATGAATTGCTTAATATTTTCTCGTTTTGATAGTTTTTAGTCCGATAAGAGCACAAAATTTGAACGCTAAGTAGTTTCCAAACTTTCCCTCGAAAACCCCTGCACACAGAAATTGGTTCCACATGAAGGTCTCTGATTTAACACGATTTGTGGGGGCTCCCTTTTTATTTACAGCCGAAACATCCCATGTTTGAGACCCGAGACGGAAGCTTTTTATTAGGGAAACCCCCGGAGTTGAAGCTTGGCATTTTTTCATAATTATAAGCACTTTAATAATATTTGATCCTTAGTCCTTTATTTCAATTACAACAACGGTTTAAGAGCCGCCAAGATGTAAGAGCTTTATTATGACCTTGGATTTATATCCGCTGCTTTTTATAGCTTTGGATTCCTCTACCTTATTATTGGCTTTGGATTATTATTGTTGATATTCATAATCATATGCCAAACCCCGAGTCCTACGGCCTTTACTAAGATCACAACATCGGCTGCGAACCGGCAAGATGCAATAGTCTATTTCACCGTAACACTAGCACTACCCCTATGTGTACCAAACCCCCATATGCAGAGATTTTGTTGGGAACAATAAAAACCTAAGTATTGCCCAAACCCCATACACTTAATTAATCCTAGAGATCTATTTTTATTGGTGTGCAATCTTGTGGGAACAATGAGGCCACAAGTACCTTTCGTGGGGTCTAAAGAGATCCAACTACTCCATGTTTAGCACGAAACTTCTAAATAAACTCTATCATTCCTCGATCTCCGCAAATTTAAAATCCCAAGTAATCAGATCCGCGGATGCTTAGCCGATAATCTTTTGATTATATTGGTTAAGGGAGACGAGCTAGGGCTCAACACGCCTGGTCAAGTCGAAACATTTATTTCTACTATCGCCGGTAGGAAATTCAAAATAAGGTGTCAAATATTTATTATTATACCATATATCATATCATATCATTTTTTTTATAAAAAGGTGACAAACATTTTAAATTTTGGTGGAAAAACGGAGTTACATAAGTTAACAGCTTAGACGAAGGTGTCAGGTCAAATCGAATCGAAGATTCACCCCCCAGACTAAAGTGAAACATTGTCCTCAATGTTTTAAGGATACGGGTAGTCCAACGTAATATCTAAGGCCGTTTATCAAGTATGCCAAGAGATAAACGTTAGTCGATAAGATTTTGGATATGCTGAATTTCCAAAAGAGCAGCGAAGAATGAGACTCGAGTGGAGAGAGTGACGAAACATGAGCACGAGAGTCCTCAAAATTCAGGGAAATTCCTGAAGATTCACAAACAACCACGAAAACACGAGTTTGGAAAGGGTCGCCCCCCTCACGTCACGTTACTTAAGAAAATAGAAAATAAAGAAAATGAAAATGGATAAGCATGGGTGCCTCCCACGAAGCGCTTGTTTTTGTTCACCGAGTCACATGAGTTTGACTCGATCCCAAATTAATTCGTCCTTGGGGAGAGCAAATGGAACGGACATCCGGCATGAAAAACGGAGATGCCGAGGTCAAAAACGGTATCCTCACTCCCGGTGGAGTGGAAAAGTGAAGAAATGATGGGATAAGCAAAGAATGGTTGAAACACCCGGATGATAAAAGCATAGTCGATTTCTGAATCACGGGTGGGTTGGGTGGGTAAAATATTAAGCACAGGAACATCATGTTCAGAAATCTCGTCCACCACTCCAAAAATATCTTTATCTGTATCTGATTCTACATCTGGTGGTTTCGCCGGTGGACGAGAAGAAGGTAAATCAGAAAGAATATTTCTTTGAACGTCATTCTCGTCATTTTCAATACCCGGTGGTATCGAGTCATCCACAGCAAGAAATAGATCGACATCCTCTAAAAGAGGGTCACGTGACGGATTATCGGAAATAAGTTCAGAGTCAATCTCAAAATCAAAATGCTCATAATCCAGAAGAGAGATATCAGCATGAATAGTGGGATTGCCACTACTCGTCTCTGCAAATCAAAAAAATTTCAAGCTCGGGTAAGATATCACTATCCATAACGGGGATAGGAGAAGAAGTCGGAGGATCTTTCAATGCCTTGATCTTAGAAATGAGAAGATTTATATTCAATAATTTTTCACGAAGAGCTTCATCTTGTATTTCAGTGTCAACTTCTTCATCATTCTCTTCTTCTATGCTGACGAGCTCAGAAGGTACTCCACAAGATATAGAATCATCATCGTCAGAATCGGAGAACATCTCATCAGGATCAATTGAATTATCAATCGGAGATAACTCACATTCTTCAGCCGTATCAAAAACATATTTCTCAAAATCAGGTAAAGAATCGTTGAGCTCGGGCTCCAAAGGATCTGATGGCTTATCTTCAATAAATTCACAATCACCGTTATAAATTTCCCCTGACTCACTTGGGATTGGGACGAGGTTCTCAACACTAGACTTATTGAATTCGTCCGATTCCGTTGCCGGAGTAGTGTTTAGATGCTCGTCCCCCATTTTTAGAGAGCCCTCAGGTTCAACGGAATCTTTGTGAGGATTAAGAACGATCGTTATTTTCTCATCATCGTCGTTGGAATCATAGTAAATAAAATATTTATAAGGATTAGACGCTCTCTCTTCAGCAAGTAATTCTGCAATAGACATCTCACGAGGCTCGGGAGTATGAGTTTCACGATTAGCCACCCACTCTTGTAACGTTTCGATAACGGATTTCATTTCAGCAATAAATTCCTCTGGAACTTGAAACTTGTCAGGAGTTTGTGAGGGTTGGTTAAAACCATGAGAATCGTAACATGAATTCGGCTCATAAAAATTTTCAAACGATCCCCCACAATGTTCAAAATTTGATGAATTTTGGAACGAATTATCATTGGAATACGGTTCTTGCTCATAAGAGTTTTGAGAAGGAAGATTAAAATCATTTTGAGGGTAATTATCAAAACACGTATCGTAAGACGTTTTAGCACTGATGAGGCGAAAAATGATCCCTTTTTTGGGGGTCATTTAAGCCCGAATTCGAATTTATTTGATCAAATATTGCCCTAAATCGTTCCTTTTGTGATTTTAGGTACTTTGGGAGAGAAATCTGGAAAAGGAAGCAATTCGGACGTTTTTGGAGCATAAAAGTAAAGAAAACGCCAAAGTCTTAATTTTCCATGCTGGGAACAGTAGGTGACGGCGTCAAGAGTAACTCTCTGACGACGTCAAGAGCAAAATTCCATGACGATCCAGTAAAGATTTGACGGCGTCACGAAGGTAGGGCGTCAAGAGTAAAAGTCATTACGGCCTGGAAATGATTAAGTCTTGACGGCGTCAAATGTAGATCAAGGCAGTCCGAGAATAGTTTTGGCGGCGAGGTGACGGTGTCACAATGTTGGTCTTGACGCCGTCAGACCCCTTTTCCTATATATAGTTTTCTAATTTTCACATTAAAAAAAGAGAAGTTTTGGAGAAACCCTAAGTGCGAACTTGGTACGAATTTTACAGGTTTTTCAAGGGTTCCAAGCCCTTGATACCTTTCATGTGTAATTGAGATAAGTGTTCTTTTAATTCAATCAATATGTCTATGTGTTGGTTGTCTATATCTTGTTCTTGTCTTAATTCCATCATGCTAGGCTAGATCTATCTTGTGTTTGCTTGGATCTAATGAAACCTAGATGTTATTTATGTGTTGATTACTTGTTTATACTTGTCTTGGATGAATGATTTATATGTTAGGCTTAACAAAATTGGCAGATCTCCAATTGGTAACATGCTTGAACGTCTTAAGAAACATGAACCGACGCGCACTAGGTCTTTATTGGTTGTATTTAATGCATGAGCCACTGTTTACAATCCGTATAGTTGTGCTGGGCATGGTGTAGGAGGAGATAAGAGCTCATAGAATTGGGGAGTTAAGTATGCCACCCCATGAATGGTATTAAGGAATACGGTCCGTCATCCATGCAATTATAACAAGTAATTAACGTGTAAAAGATGTCTAGGGAGTAGTGAAATCTAAGTAAACACATTTTCTCCATTTATTGCTCACAACTTTAGTATAATTTAGTTTATTTCATTTCTGGTATTTTATTTTGATTGCATCTTTAGTATTGGGTTAGTTGATTAGCAACTAATTCCGCCCAAATCCTTCAAACCCGAGAATTTTAATTGCTTTCTAAAAAATATAAAAAACAAAAAAAATAATCATCCCTCACCTTTAGAACTAGTATTTAGGTTTTCTAATCCTAGCGACACTATTCCTAAGCTGAATGATCAATCCCCCGGTACTTGTCACTATACTATACTACAACGTTCAGGTACACTACCTGGTGGGGGTTGTAAGCTTCTCGAGATCCCTCGAGAGGTAAAGCCTGTTGCGATTCCCACGCATCATGTTTTTGGCGCCGCTGCCGGGGAATAGTTATTGTCTAGGTTAGAATTTCTTTTTATTAGGTCTACTTGCTAGATTCCTTTCTAGTAAGATTTTATTTTTATTTTTAGGTTCTCTTTAGTCTATCTTATTTCTTTGTGCCTTTGTTCGTAATCATCCGACATCATGGACAACGGGAACATCTTTGAACCCGTTATCCCACCACAACAAAACCCACCATTAGAACCCCTTAGGCCCCGAACCTTAGGAAAGTATTCCCGACCTAGCCACCAAGGCTACCGAAACACCATTGAGCTCACAGGAGCCAATGTGACCCCCTTGCGATCCGACACCATCCGGTTGGTGCAAAGCGGATGTGCATTCCATGGACTTCGTTCCGAAGATCCAAACCAACATCTTAAGGACTTCCTCAAAATCGTAGATTCCATAGACCTAGATGTTGCAACTAGAGAGACAACCCGATTACGCCTATTCCAATTCTCTCTACGGGATCAAGCTAGTCAATGGCTTGAGCGTTTACCCGCGGGATCCATCACCACATGGGATAACCTCACCAATCGCTTCCTTACTCAATTCTTCCTACCGGGGAAGACTGCAATGCTTAGAAATGACATTCTGATGTATGAACAGTAGCAGGGTGAAACTTTCTACGAGGCTTGGGCCCGTTTTAAGGATCTCCTCCATAAGGTCCCTCATCATGGTATAAACCGTTGGTTGTTAGTCCAGATTTTCTACGACCATGTTGACTATCACACTAAGCGCACAATTGATAGGGCCGCGGGAGGTAAACTGCGTGATAAGAATGCCGAGGAGTCTTGGGCAGTTATCGAGGAGCTCGCCACTGTAACCTCCCGTAATTTTCCCTTACGATTAGTAAATATCAATAATTGAATAAAAGAATGTTACATTATTTAAATACCATTTTTACGGGGAACAATTTTTTTTTTTGTTTTTTTTTTTTTTTTTTGCATGACATATTATATGAACCACTACGACATTTATGATTGACCAATTGCCTAGGAACGATGCTTACACACAACCTCGATAATCTATAAATATCGCGAATAATATAATAAACTTAAAACGTTTATATTTTTTTTAAATATACGTTTCGTATATTTACCATACAATATTTATATATTTAAAACTATACGTTTTGTTTATTTAACGTACACTATTTATATAATCCCGGAGCCTACGAAAATTCCCGAGATTACTCACTAATATTATTGGACCGAAACCCGACTCACGAAACTTGCTATGTGGGCCCCCGTGACCCTTTGGGTCTGAATTAAACCCAACTTCCACCAAACGGACCCTTGATATATCCCTTTTCTTTTCTTTTGCTGTTTGGGCCTGAGCCAGCCAAACGAGCCCACCAGAAATCCACCAAACAAGCCCAGCGTCTAATTTAATTTTCTTGTTTTCTTCTTTTGTTTCCCAGTCGCGACCAGCCAACAAGACACCCTTGTTTCTTGCGATTTCGACATGTAACACCCACATATTATTACTCGTCTTGTTTCACCTAGTACCCGAGAATCACAAATGATAAAAGATACAACCTCCCTCACTCGTTTACTACCCTAAAAACGACCCAAGCAAACCCCAAAACTCACCCTTGGCATTTTTACCCAAACGTGTCACCAACCTTCCAAACCACCTCCCATGCTCACCAATCACCACAAGACGAATCCTAAACGTCACATAAACTGTCAGGAATGTCAGGAGAATCTATGACACGTTAATTTCCTTGTAACATTTCGATTGGACGAGAATAGAGGTTACATGCATTCATTCTTATCCCACACTTCATCTCATGTGAACACAACCTTTATACCCTCATAAAACTCACTATATAAAACCCCCCAAGCAAGCTCAACTGAAAACACACACCCAAACGAACCAAATAACAAAAATATAAGTCGAGCATACTAAGAAATGGGACAGAAAGATGGCGAGAAGTACGAAGGGTTAGAGACAAGTTCAAGGATCGTCCTTACTCATTCTACATCCTTACTTGGCCACAAGTCGACCCACAACCTCCATTTGCACCCATTTGAACCATATCCTAAGTATTACGCCCTCTTTTGAAGCAAAGTAAGTCTACTCGACACTTAGTTCATTTTTCCATTTCAATAACTTTCTATTTTTGGCACTTTACTATGATCCATTATCTCGATAATTAAAAACGTAATATATACTTTTTATTCGACATACTAGGAGCCTAATATACTAGCAATCAAGTGGTATAAAGTTTTCAATCTAAGAATAACATTTACTTAATAAATATCACACGTTTTGTAAGTCATTTGGACCTTTACAATTTTAATAAAAACACTTAGAATATTTTAAACTAGGAAAACTGTTTTCAGAATCGATTTATGCCATTTACTTGGCCTCGTTATTTCAAAATCTAGAAACGTAACATATTTTTTTTAAAGCTCGATCTCATAGACAACTTGGTAAACAATTGGGAACCATATTTTATTCGAAGTTATAAGCTCGTTTAAGCTAATTACTAAAGCCATTTTGATCAACCAAAAACTGTTTTACTATGAAAATTAATAAGCTAACATATGGGCTTATTAGCCCGTTAAGCTGTTTTGAAGCTTATTAGATAAGCTGGTATTCTGGACTTATTTGCAACGTTTTTAGAACATAAAAATGAACCCGAGACCAGGCCCAAACCCCTCGTACACCCAATGGATCACGAAACCTTAACGGGCCTTAATAATTGACTCGTTAAGCCATATTTAAGCGAAATAAGTGCTTTTTAAGAAAATAAGCAGTGGAATTAAGCTTATCTGAATATTTTGAGCTTATTTAAGAAGTAAAAATGCTAAGTTTTGAATTTGGTAAAATTTGGACTAACTTTGCAAAATTTTCATTACCGGGGACTAAAAGTGTAAACTTTGCAAACTTTGGGTCAAAACTGTAATTTCTAATTTTCTGAGTTTAAAACTGTAAATAATGATAATTGGAGTTGAAAATGTAAATATTGATATTATTTGGACTTAAAATGAAACGATTGTTAACTACGGACTAACGGTGTAAAAATTATATTCGTTAGGGTTAAAAGTGTAACTTTGGTAAAACATAAATGATTTTCTGTAAATATTATTTTATAAAAATAATATTAATATTTTATATATAAATACACACGTTTAGTATAAAACTCTTATAAATATATACGATATAAATATTCGCGTAACTATAAATAAATTTTAACGATGTATATATAACGATACGTTTATTTATTTTCTTTTAAAATTAATATCATAAAACATCGTCTACATACTTCGACTTATTCTTGATGATTTCCCATCGCACATCGAGCATCGATCATTACACTCACAAGTTATATGTATATATAATTTTGTTCTTGAACTTCAAACATTTAAACGAACACGAGTTTCAATAACAAACTGAATGACTAATATTCGCTATAAAACGAGATTTAGACTATCAACTAAAACATACCATATCTTTTAGGTTGTGTGTGAAGCCGTTGCCTTGCATCGTTGAGATTATGTTACTACCACTACTACTGTACTACTAAGGTGAGTTCATGGCCCCTACTTTTAAACTGTTTTTATAACTATTTTTGGGGGAGAATACATGCTCGTTTTAACTGAACTTATTGAGTATTTATATTGAAATTGTGAATTGCTTGTTTAAGAACCGATTGATTAATTTTAACAACTGATTTGATTATTGAAAGTTTTATGTGCTTATCTGATGTGAATGAGAGTCATAGCCCTACTCGTAATTGTTTTACAATGATTTATACACGTTTTTGGGGGAGATACATGCTTAACTACTGTTTTATACTTTTACAAGTACTCGTTAACTATTTACCTATTACTATAAGTTCATAGCCCCACTTTCTATCGTTTAACTGTTTTATAAACTCTTTGGAGAAAAACATGTGTAACAACTTTCTAACGATTTTACTATTGATATATGGAATTATGGAACAAACTGTCTAAATACGGTTTCAACTGTTTGAATACGGTTCTCCACAAACTGTTTGGATACAGTTTCAACTGTTTGAATACGGTTCTCTACAAACTGTTCGGATACAGTTTCAACTGTTTAAATACGGTTTCAGAATGGTTATGTTATGGGTGCTAACAACTGGCCCACTGGTTATGTTATGGGTGCAACAACGTGGCCCACTGGATTGTGTTATGGGTACAACAACGTGGCCCAAATCTCGAAACTTGTGATCAATGGATTTATAAACCAACTACTATTTTGGGTTTTGACCCGGTGAAAGGCAAATCAACGGACTATTTTCGAATTAATAAGGAAAATACTCATTTTCTAATTTTGATCTAAGCTATGAACATTATGGATTTACTCATACTTTAATTTGATAATTAACTCTTATTATATCTACTATGAAATCATAAACTCTTTGATTTTAGAAATTGATATTTGAAACTACAAACTCTATGAACTCACCAACCTTTGTGTTGACACTTTTAGCATGTGTTTATCTCAGGTAACTAAACAAGAAGGAACTTGAAGGCACGGAGTGGGCTTGTAACCCGGCATGGGCTTAAATAAACGTTTTGACACATTTCAAATAAACTTGTTGTTTAAACTATGAAACCTCTTGATGTCTCGAATATTTGGTATTTTGAATGAATTAAACTTTAAAGCGTCACTTTTGTGTCGTTTTCTATGATTGTGATAAAGATCCTCGAAGTAACACCCAAAAAGTCTTCCGCTGACATTTTATGTCTTCCGCTGACATGTTAAGTCTTCCGCTGACGTGATGATTTTGGGGGTGTTACAGATTGGCATCAGAGCTACAGTTATAGAGAACCAAGTGTTTTGAACATTGGACTATAACTACACTTTTAAAACGGACCACTTTTACAAAATACCACCTTATGCCCTCCGTGCCTACGCGTTTCCAGCATCTGGTAGAGACATTACTTTTACATGATTTCTTATATATGTTAACATGTTATGATTATGCTAATGACTTATATTTACTAATCGGGATTATTACAAATGCCATGTCTTCATATTCCCACCCTATTGTCTTGTCATCTGATTTATAGGCTTCCCCTTCAACATCACCTGATCCAATTCACCAAAATAGGAAAATTCGACAACTTCAGCTGTAGGAAGCAAATTCTTTTTATCTCACTACCAGCTCTTGTCATACCATCACCGGAATCAGCTATGCCACCACCACCTACTATCTTCTACCAATAGGTCCATGAACTCTTTACTAGAGCAGAACTATAGGCATATTTGAATGCACATCCCTTGTTCGACGAATGTGACCGGCATTTCGTACCATATAAGCATATCTTCACTAAAAGGTCATTAGGACTGTTCTTACCCATACCATGAACCGAAACAAACCCCAGTCCATCCTCCTTCCCGGAATAGGCTGTGTCCCCTACGTTCGCTTTGCCCTTCGCTACTACACAAAGATTTTGATCCCCCGTTTAGTAAGTCATGAAAACACTACCTTATGTTTAGATCTATTGATTCCAGTAAAAAGCCAAATAGAGAGTTTTGCGTGTGCCTGCTATAGTAAGAGAAAAGGAAAAGCTTGAAAAGTATACTTGCTTTAACAACGGGAAGAGGTTCCTTCAGCGATTCAACCTTACATCCACATAGGAGTTAGTTGCGTAGAAAAACCCCAAATAGTCCTCTTAGTATCGAAGCCTTCTTTTAACTTGTCAAGAAACATAAAGACTTTAGACCTTCCACCAGTACAAAAGCTGAAGTTCAGCAACCTTCTCTACGTCTATCACTTTTATCCGAAACCCTCCTTGTTAAACATCTATTACAAACAAACTTTTCGTCTAACCGGGTAGGTTACCCCACAGATTTTCACGAAACAATAGAATAATTAGATCCCAAACACGATAGAATAACAATCTTCATTTAAAATGAAATTGTTTTCTCAAGTCAAGACAACGCCGCTAGTTAGAGCTACTCAACAATTATGGCTGTAAGATTCGCTATCACCCAAGAAAAGCTAATGTAGTAGCAGATACGTTAAGCTTGAAAGAACAATTAAAACCACACAGAATTAGATCATTAGGAATAAGTATTTATTCACCCCTTCATCACACTATACCCTTGTTGGCAGATAGACTTGCCGACATGAGAATCGAATCGATACTATTACCGACACCCTCAACAACTTTCTTTGTGAACACGTCGAGACTCTTACAGATAAGATTGAGAACTTCGTAATTGGCCAGTTAGCTATGAAGCCAGTATTTGAACAGATGAATACTCAGTTTTGAGAATCAATGGAGTTTATAGGAGCATTCGTGTGGAACCAACACTTCAACAGAAATAATGATGGAAACCCTGGACCGTGAAATTGAGAGGATTGACATGGAGAATGTGTATCTTAGACAAGCCTTACAAGAATCCCTAGCTAGGGAAAGAGCAAGAGATCAAACCATCGAAACTTTAACCACTGCCATTCAAGAACTCCAAAACCGTATGGACAAAACCTTAGGAAAACCATGAATCTGAGACTTATCAGCTTAACAAACCAATGTTCTATTAATAAGGAATCTTGTCATATGATGTTTTGTAAACATTCAAACAAGTATTAATAAATGTTGTAATGACATCGATTTGATGTGACACACCTTAACTTAAATTTCTCATTGACTAAGTTGTTATGATTATAACCTATTCTTGGTTGTATAAGAAATATTCTAACTTAACTTGGTCATTATGAAATTCTAAAACATACGTCTTTCTTCCGTTGATAATAGCAACATAGATAGAACTAGAAGAACAACCACAACCACAACCACTACGCCAACAAACCCCGAAATTATAACCCCAGCAAGCAATTGCTGATGATGTCAATAACGTCTTAACCGAACAAGCCCGCCAAAGAGATACTGGCACACAAATGGCTGGAAACGCGACACCCGCACCTCGTTACCACACCTATAAGGACTTTATAGCATACCAACCCACATACTTCAAAGGTACCGAAGAGATATCCAAATTAGCCCAATGGTTTGAGCGATGTGAAACAATCTTCCAAAGAAGTAGATGCTCAGAAAACAACAAAGTTAGCTTCGCAACGGGAACTCTAATACAAGATGCCCTATCTTGGTGGAATACTATTGTTCAAACTCTAGGAGCAACGATAGCATATCAACTCTCATGGACTGAATTCAAGACCAAGATGTTGAAGAAGTATTGTCCTCGTTCGGAATTGAGGAAGCTTAAGGATGAGTTCTATGTGTTGGTAGTAAAGGGAATCAATCTGAGAACTTACAACCGAAGGTTTCAGGAACTTAAGATACTATGCCCATCGATGGTGCCTGACTTTGAGAAAACTTGGAGAAGTACGTCAAAGGACTCCCTAGGAGCATTGAAGGAGATGTCACCTCATCAAACCCGCCAACCCTGGAAGCAGCAATGAAACTTGCTCAAGAGGCTATTGGACCAAGATGTCAAATGCAATGAGCTCAAGAAGAAACTCGATAATAAAAGAATCACCCATCACCACGACAACAACCATCATGGCAACACCAGCAATCACCGCAACAACAACAACAACAAACAACAACAAACCTCGCAACAACAACAACGGAAAATGGAAAAATAACCAGGGAGGTTATAATAACAACCAACACCATAATGCTAATCGTCATCAACAACAGAATAGGAAACAAGGGGCTGCAATAGGATATGTGGCAACACAAGCACAAGGCAAAGGTTGTGCGAGGACCCAACCACTATGTAGTCGATGTAAGTATCATCACTCGAGTCCTTGTCCTGCTAAGTGCTACAACTGTCAAAAACCGGGAAACCTTGCCAGAGACTGTAAGGGCCAAACTATGATTACATGTTTTGAATATGGAGATCAAGGACACTATAGAAACCAATGTCCCAAAACTAAGATCAACAAATCGAGGTCGCTCGGAGGAGAGCGTATATGCTATAAGCTGGAAAAGCTCACCAGGGTCTCAACAACGCAACAAACTGATAAAGTTTAAAATTTAACCGTCCGAATTTCCTTAAGCACTTTGTGGTACTAAGTGATGTCACCTTTAAGTGTTCGTCTTTCTCACGACTTAGGTCTACCTTCTGTTCAATGAGCGACTCGCTGTGATATTTCCTCACCTATTGTACTACCTAGTTCTTCCTGAATTCCACATTTTCCACTCCTTCTACTTTAGTTATCATTTCATTTATGACATGACCAAAATCCATTTCAACACCAAACCGACGAACTATTTTAGTATTGACTACGTTAGAGCAAGCACTCATACTTTCATTTAGGAAATCAACCGTTTAACTTATAAACTCTACGAACCAACAACTAAGACCGGACATCTTATGGGTCGATTGGTCCAAGCATTGCATTATTACTCGTAAATTATACATAGCCTGATCACCTATGTCTAATTTAGGAAGAATCATGCAATGAAGGGAACAATTGTCTCTGAGGTGTGAGTAAGTTATACTTGAGATATAGGATTTCTAAGGAACACGAAGACCAGATTCGCACCAAGTACCCACATCTTTTCCCTAGACACCTTTGGCAACTATCTTAGACTAGAATTCCGGGACGGAATTCCCTGTAAGAGGTAGGTAATGTAACCTCCCGTAATTTTCCCATACGATTAGTAAATATCAATAATTGAATAAAAGAATGTTACATTATTTAAATACCATTTTTACGGGGAACAAATTTTTTTTTTTTTTTGCATGACATATTATATGAACCACTACGACATTTATGATTGACCAATTGCCTAGGAACGATGCTTACACACAACCTCGATAATCTATAAATATCGCGAATAATATAATAAACTTAAAACGTTTATATTTTTTTTAAATATACGTTTCGTATATTTATCATACAATATTTATATATTTAAAACTATACGTTTCGTTTATTTAACGTACACTATTTATATAATCCCGAAGCCTACGAAAATTCCCAAGATTACTCACTAATATTATTGGACCGAAACCCGACTCACAAAACTTGCTATGTGGGCCCCCGTGACCCTTTGGGTCTGAATTAAACCCAACTTCCACCAAACGGACCCTTGATATATCCCTTTTCTTTTCTTTTGTTGTTTGGGCCTGAGCCAGCCAAACGAGCCCACCAGAAATCCACCAAACAAGCCCAGCGTCTAAGTTAATTTTCTTGTTTTCTTCTTTTGTTTCCCAGTCGCGACCAGCCAACAAGACACCCTTGTTTCTTGTGATTTCGACATGTAACACCCACATATTATTACTCGTCTTGTTTCACCTAGTACCCGAGAATCACAAATGATAAAAGATACAACCTCCCTGACTCGTTTACTACCCAAAAAACGACCCAAGCAAACCCCAAAACTCACCCTTGGCATTTTTACCCAAACGTGTCACCAACCTTCCAAACTACCTCCCATGCTCTCCAATCACCACAAGACGAATCCTAAACGTCACATAAACTGTCAGGAATGTCAGGAGAATCTATGACACGTTAATTTCCTTGTAACATTTCGATTGGACGAGAATAGAGGTTACATGCATTCATTCTTATCCCACACTTCATCTCATGTGAACACAACCTTTATACCCTCATAAAACTCACTATATAAAACCCCCCAAGCAAGCTCAACTGAAAACACACACCCAAACGAACCAAATAACAAAAATATAAGTCGAGCATACTAAGAAATGGGACAAAAAGATGGCGAGAAGTACGAAGGGTTAGAGACAAGTTCAAGGATCGTCCTTACTCATTCTACATCCTTACTTGGCCACAAGTCGACCCACAACCTCCATTTGCACCCATTTGAACCATATCCTAAGTATTACGCCCTCTTTTGAAGCAAAGTAAGTCTACTCGACACTTAGTTCATTTTTCCATTTCAATAACTTTCTATTTTTGGCACTTTACTTTGATCCATTATCTCGATAATTAAAAACGTAATATATACTTTTTATTCGACATACTAGGAGCCTAATATACTAGCAATCAAGTGGTATAAAGTTTTCAATCTAAGAATAACGTTTACTTAATAAATATCACACGTTTTGTAAGTCATTTGGACCTTTACAATTTTAATAAAAACACTTAGAATATTTTAAACTAGGAAAACTGTTTTCAGAATCGATTTATGCCATTTACTTGGCCTCGTTATTTCAAAATCTAGAAACGTAACATATTTTTTTTAAAGCTCGATCTCATAGACAACTTGGTAAACAATTGGGAACCATATTTTATTCGAAGTTATAAGCTCGTTTAAGCTAATTACTAAAGCCATTTTGATCAACCAAAAACTGTTTTACTATGAAAATTAATAAGCTAACATATGGGCTTATTAGCCCGTTAAGCTGTTTTGAAGCTTATTAGATAAGCTGGTATTCTGGACTTATTTGCAACGTTTTTAGAACATAAAAATGAACCCGAGACCAGGCCCAAACCCCTCGTACACCCAATGGATCACGAAACCTTAACGGGCCTTAATAATTGACTCGTTAAGCCCATTTAAGCGAAATAAGTGCTTTTTAAGAAAATAAGCAGTGGAATTAAGCTTATCTGAATATTTTGAGCTTATTTAAGAAGTAAAAATGCTAAGTTTTGAATTTGGTAAAATTTGGACTAACTTTGCAAAATTTTCATAACCGGGGACTAAAAGTGTAAACTTTGCAAACTTTGGGTCAAAACTGTAATTTCTGATTTTCTGAGTTTAAAACTGTAAATAATGATAATTGGAGTTGAAAATGTAAATATTGATATTATTTGGACTTAAAATGAAAGGATTGTTAACTACGGACTAACGGTGTAAAAATTATATTCGTTAGGGTTAAAAGTGTAACTTTGGTAAAACATAAATGATTTTCTGTAAATATTATTTTATAAAAATAATATTAATATTTTATATATAAATACACACGTTTAGTATAAAACTCTTATAAATATATACGATATAAATATTCGCGTAACTATAAATAAATTTTAACGATGTATATATAACGATACGTTTATTTATTTTCTTTTAAAATTAATATCATAAAACATCGTCTACATACTTCGACTTATTCTTGATGATTTCCCATCGCACATCGAGCATCGATCATTACACTCACAAGTTATATGTATATATAATTTTGTTCTTGAACTTCAAACATTTAAACGAACACGAGTTTCAATAACAAACTGAATGACTAATATTCGCGATAAAACGAGATTTAGACTATCAACTAAAACATACCATATCTTTTAGGTTGTGTGTGAAGCCGTTGCCTTGCATCGTTGAGATTATGTTACTACCACTACTACTGTACTACTAAGGTGAGTTCATGGCCCCTACTTTTAAACTGTTTTTATAACTATTTTTGGGGGAGAATACATGCTCGTTTTAACTGAACTTATTGAGTATTTATATTGAAATTGTGAATTGCTTGTTTAAGAACCGATTGATTAATTTTAACAACTGATTTGATTATTGAAAGTTTTATGTGCTTATCTAATGTGAATGAGAGTCATAGCCCTACTCGTAATTGTTTTACAATGATTTATACACGTTTTTAGGGGAGATACATGCTTAACTACTGTTTTATACTTTTACAAGTACTCGTTAACTATTTACCTATTACTGTAAGTTCATAGCCCCACTTTCTATCGTTTAACTGTTTTATAAACTCTTTGGAGAAATACATGTGTAACAACTTTCTAACGATTTTACTATTGATATATGGAATTATGGAACAAACTGTTTAAATACGGTTTCGACTGTTTGAATACGGTTCTCCACAAACTGTTTGGATACAGTTTCAACTGTTTGAATACGGTTCTCTACAAACTGTTCGGATACAGTTTCAACTGTTTAAATACGGTTTCAGAATGGTTATGTTATGGGTGCTAACAACTGGCCCACTGGTTATGTTATGGGTGCAACAACGTGGCCCACTGGATTGTGTTATGGGTACAACAATGTGGCCCAAATCTCGAAACTTGTGATCAATGGATTTATAAACCAACTACTATTTTGGGTTTTGACCCGGTGAAAGGCAAATCAACGGACTATTTTCGAATTAATAAGGAAAATACTCATTTTCTAATTTTGATCTAAGCTATGAACATTATGGATTTACTCATACTTTAATTTGATAATTAACTGTTATTATATCTACTATGAAATCATAAACTCTTTGATTTTAGAAATCGATATTTGAAACTACAAACTCTATGAACTCACCAACCTTTGTGTTGACACTTTTAGCATGTGTTTATCTCAGGTAACTAAACAAGAAGGAACTTGAAGGCACGGAGTGGGCTTGTAACCCAGCATGGGCTTAAATAAACGTTTTGACACATTTCAAATAAACTTGTTGTTTAAACTATGAAACCTCTTGATGTCTCGAATATTTGGTATTTTGAATGAATTAAACTTTAAAGCGTCACTTTTGTGTCGTTTTCTATGATTGTGATAAAGATCCTCGAAGTAACACCCAAAAAGTCTTCCGCTGACATTTTAAGTCTTCCGCTGACATGTTAAGTCTTCCGCTGACATGATGATTTTGGGGGTGTTACAGCCACTGATAATCAGGAGATGTGGGAGTTTAATCATACAGTAAAAGCGGCTATCAATGCAGTCTCAATATCTGGAGGGACCACCAAAATCCCCGATGAACTCCTATACAAACTCGAGGCAAAAGTTGACTATTTTAAGGAAAGGCAAAGGAGGCCTTTAAGTCCTAGACGAGCTACTGTCAGTTCTGTCTCAAAACCAACTTCGGCACCATTATCTGAGTCGCTTTCTAGAGAAAATGTCGAGACTTTTCAGAACTATACCCCACCTTGTTCCCCTCCCAAGGAACTTAGCTCGGAGTTTGAAGCTAGGATGAGAGAATATATGGCAACTCACTTAGATCGGCTTGCTAGATTCGAGGAAGCAGTTTATAAGCAAAAAGAGGAGATGCAGGAGAAAATGAATGAGATGATGAGTCTATTAGAGTAGTATGCCAACCAGAGAACCCCAGAAAGAATACTACTAAGGAAAAAAAGCGCCACTCCCACCACCCAATTTGTTAACTCCATCACCTTTGTCCAAAAGGATAACGAGAAGGTAGAAACTCTTGCTAAACAGACCTTAGAAAAACCACCATAATCCCAACCTTTGAGTTACTACCTGAAACATGATATAAACAAAAACACCATAACAAATTGGATTAGGGGTGATGGGCGTAACCAACCCTCCAAACAGGTTTCTGAGAAAGAGGAAGAAGTGAAAGAAGAGTATGATACGCTACCTAGAGGATCAGTATTCGAGAGGCTATTGGTGCAAAAAGTGGCTACTAAGCAGATAGCATGTGGGAACTTTGAGATACCGACAAGCATCGGGGACTTGAAATATCTTAATGCTTTTGCCGACCAAGGATCGGAAGTAAATCTTATGCCCCTAACTATTTACATCCAACTAATGTCAAAAATGCCAGCCCCTACTCGTGTTAGGTTATCTCTCGTTGGACACTCGTACGTATACCCCCTAGGAATCACAGAAGATGTATTACTTAATGTCGCAGGATTCATGTACCCCGTTGATTTTATGATCATCGATGATAAAGAGGATGGATGCATGCCAATAATCCTTGGGGCACCATTCCTCGCCACCGCTAGGGCTGTCATTAAGTATGAAGGTAGGAAGATTGAGCTTAAATCTGGAAAAAGAAAGATTAGCTTCCCCATGACCCCGCGAAGTGGGCATGAGAATTTGAGTTGGAGAAAGATCAAAAACAACATTGGCACGACACCTATTCGTGTACAGAATAAAATTCTTGCATGGGAGGCAAGAATCAAAAGCTATAAGAAAGCCAAAAATGAAAGAAGAAAAAGCAGTAAGGTTCAGGCCGAATTCGAACATACTTGACCCGCAGAAAATCATATACCATTTGAGGAAGGGAACTTGGTACTCTTGAGACACTTGAAAACAACAATACCACCCGATAAACCAAGTCCTTGGTGGTATGGGCCATTCACAATCGAAGGTGTGAGCCAAGATGGGGTAGCTAACTTGAGAAGTAAAGTAGGTGGAATGGTGATTGCGAGTATCGACAGATTGAGACACTACCACCACAACAGTAATGATCGCAACTACATGGGGTATATCATTTCAAGAGATGAGGTCACGTAGTAACCCATGACCTTGAGTCTAGCTACAAGACTCGTAAATAAAGAAAAGCGCTTCTTGGGAGGCAACCCATGTTTTGTGTGATTTTATTTTGTTTGTTTGTTATTTGCTTCCATATGCATGCTTAATTTTTATTGTTGGTAGATCATGTTTCTAAACTAAATAGTGGAAATACTTTACTTTGTTGTTTTGGCCTAGTCTTAACTCCACCTAAAGGTATTTTTGCAAAAGATAAGTGTAAGGGGAAACCCCAAATATGTTTTCAAGAAACAAACCGATCATGATTCTCCACAATATTAAATGAACATGTATATTCGTATTTGTTAGAGTCAAATGCTTGTATTGAGTCATAATGAAGTTTTGCAGGATTTTCCAGGAAGTAGGACCAAGTTTTTTCAAAAATTTTCCGGAAACTTAACATAAGAATTTCTGCAGGTCACTTCTGACGGCGTCAAGTGTAAAAATCTGGAAATTTTACCAGTTTTGTTTTTCTAACGGAGTCTTATGGTTTTTGTGAATTATTAAGTTTTATAATCTCCAGGAAATCTGCAAACTTCATTCCACAAGCATTATATCTTATCTTGTTTTCTAGGATTTAGTAACTTATATAGGATGCCACCGATTTTACGCGAGGTTGTCTTGTCTATTTTACCAGGTTTTACAGGTTATGCATGATTGTTCATTTTCTTGGAGGAAGATTTAACCTGGCCACCTCATTATCCATACCGAGCGAATCAGGGGAGTATTTGATTTCATTCTCTTTACTTTTTTCACTTTTACATTCTTTACTTGAACATTGGGGACAATGTTCATCTTAAGTGTAAGGGGAGGGTAAAAAGATGATACCTTACATATGCACTTTCGCTTGAGTTTGTTTTGTTTAATGGTAAATGTGTAATAAAATTATGAGAAATACTTGTTAGTGCAATTTTAGTGCCAAATTTAAAAATTTTTACGACATTTAGGAGTGAAACTTTAGCCATAGCAAGCGTCTCATGGATAGGAGATTGTATGACTAGCACATAACCGTATATTCAGAAAAATTTTCCACCCAAATATGTGAGGTTCGCCTTTAGATTTGATAGGAAAAGCATTTACTATTAGTGCTTATGAGTGTACCGGTAGCATTTAGATTCTAGAACTTGCGTTAGTGATGCATCCCGAGACCGCTAGTGAGACTACATTCGTGTGGTAGGATTTACTACATGATAAGAGGCATTAGGATCACCCTTGTGTTAAACCCGTATTATGATTACTTGACCATTTAAGTCATATTACTTGGCTAGTTAAGTCAACTAATTTTTCCCACACCCTTAGCGTTGTACTCATTTTTAGTACACGAAACCCCTAGTACACCCCTCCGAGCCTATCTTTTCATTTCTAACTTTAAGCATTTTACTTAAAGGAAGAATTTGTTACACCCCACTTAAATGTACACCCAAATCGCCTTAGCCTTCCGTGTATGCGCTCATTTTTAGTGCATTATTGTTATTTGTTAAACCCTAAGTTAACTTTCTAATTGATTACATGGTTGCTAAGTCGAGTCATATCCTTGTACATATTGTTTTGGGACGATTGAGACTCATGGGTAAGTACTTATTTATGGAGTAATGGGGAAGAACATCATATATTACCCCCATATGTACGTTAATCTTAAAAGTGCTCTAAGTGTTTTGATTTTCTTGATTCGAGTCATTAGATTAGTTTATTGTAAAGTATGTAAAGATTCAAGTGTAAGGGGAATGTTCATTCCCTATGATGTATTATTTTGGATGGTAGGGTAAGAGTGTATGCAAAAAAAAAAAATAAAATAAAATAAAAAAAAAAAAAAAAAAAAAAAAAAATCAAAAAAAAAAAAAAAAAAAGATAAAAAAAATAGAAAAAGGAAAAAGAGAAAAAAACATACGGACTACCATCCCTTTTTATTCTATGTTCATTTTATATTTTTGTTATTTTTCATTTATTAGCTTAAGTCGAGTCTAGTCTTGGCTTAGCAATGCCATCTTGTACATGTAATTAACCAAGATTGTTAACTCGCCACCAATAAAACTTCCTTTATCCAACAAAACTGTATATTTCATATCCCTACACCTAATGTTACAACCCTTTAAAAGACCTCTTTGATAGTTTATCCTAGGTGCTTACGCCATGTGGTGGAGGTTTGATCCTTTCCCAAGCCTATGGTAATCTATTTTGCTATGACAGGTAGTGAGAGATATCTTCCGTTTCCATATTGTAATTTACACTTTATTACACCCGAGAGATGTGAGTATCTAAACACTATTTGTGAGGTGCTTGTGTATGACCTCCGTGCTTGTCTATTGGTCTTTAGTGGAACGATTATTTGTTGTAATTACTTTTATATTAGTGTTAAATGACCCCTAACTTGTCTTTTGACTAGAATAAAAGCGCATTTGCTTGAGGACAATCAAATCTCAAGTGTAAGGATATATGACGAGGCGAAAAATGATCCGTTTTTAGGGGGTCATTTAAGCCCGAATTCGAATTTATTTGATCAAATATTGCCCTAAATCGTTCTTTTTGTGATTTTAGGTACTTTGGGAGAGAAATCTGGAAAAGGAAGCAATTCGAACGTTTTTGGAGCATAAAAGTGAAGAAAACGCCAAAGTCTTAATTTTCCATGCTGGGAACAGTAGGTGACGGCGTCAAGAGTAACTCTCTGACGGTGTCAAGAGCAAAATTCCATGACAATCCAGTAAAGATTTGACGGCGTCACGAAGGTAGGGCGTCAAGAGTAAAAGTCATGAAGGCCTGGAAATGATTAAGTCTTGACGGCGTCAAATGTAGATCAAGGCAGTCCGAGAATAGTTTTGGCGGTGAGGTGACGGCGTCACAATGTTGGTCTTGACGCCGTCAGACCCCTTTTCCTATATATAGTTTTCTAATTTTCACATTAAAAAAAGAGAAGTTTTGGAGAAACCCTAAGTACGAACTTGGTGCGAATTTTACAGGTTTTTCAAGGGTTCCAAGCCCTTGATACCTTTCATATGTAATTGAGATAAGTGTTCTTTTAATTCAATCAATATATCTATGTGTTGGTTGTCTATATCTTGTTCTTGTCTTAATTCCATCATGCTAGGCTAGATCTATCTTGTGTTTGCTTGGATCTAATGAAACCTAGATGTTAATTATGTGTTGATTACTTGTTTATACTTGTCTTGGATGAATGATTTATATGTTAGGCTTAACAAAACTGGCAGATCTCCAATTGATAACATGCTTGAACGTCTTAAGAAACATGAACCGACGCGCACTAGGTCTTTATTGGTTGTATTTAATGCATGAGCCACTGTTTACAATCCCTATAGTTGTGCTGGGCATGGTGTAGGAGGAGATAAGAGCTCATAGAATTGGGGAGTTAAGTGTGCCACCCCATGAATGGTATTAAGGAATACGATCCGTCATCCATGCAATTATAACAATTAATTAACGTGTAAAAGATGTCTAGGGAGTAGTGAAATCTAAGTAAACACATTTTTTCCACTTATTGCTCACAACTTTAGTATAATTTAGTTTATTTTCATTTCTGGTATTTTATTTTGATTGCATCTTTAGTATTGGGTTAGTTGATTAGCAACTAATTCCGCCCAAATCCTTCAAACCCGAGAATTTTAATTGCTTTTTAAAAAATATAAAAAACAAAAAAAATAATCATCCCTCACCTTTAGAACTAGTATTTAGGTTTTCTAATCCTAGCGACACTATTCCTAAGCTGAACGATCAATCCCCCGGTACTTGTCACTATACTATACTACAACGATCAGGTACACTGCCTGGTGGGGGTTGTAAGCTTCTCGAGATTCCTCGAGAGGTAAAGCCTGTTGCGATTCCCACGCATCAAGCACTCGGTACGTAACATATACAATTCGCGTATCCATATTGATTACAAAAACATTGCCCACACGGTAATCCTTCGTCGGATGGATTTCCACAATTACAGCACTTAAACGGAGGTGGTGGTGGTGTTGGATAGTAATCAGGAACATTTTCTAGGATTGATCTTTGAACATACGCGGGAGAGTTACAAGACCAACAAACTCCATCATGAATATCACTACCACATTGGTCGCATGAACACCAAACACATGAACCTTCAAAGAACGGTTCACCACATTTAAAACAAGTCGGATCCATAAGAATTAAACATATAAGGGAGAAAGGGAAAGAATTATCGGTTTAGAGGGTTAAAGAAGAATCAAATGATAAGAGGAGAAGAAGATTATTTTTGGTTTTTAATATTATAAAAACAAATCAAAATAAAAGTGAAAATCAAATATGAAAAGGAAAAATATTTTTGGATTTTCAATGTTTATTGAAAAACAAATCTCAAACTTTTTTTTTTTTTTTTTTTATTTTCTTTTTTCAAACGTTACTTTAATTGTGGCATTTCGTAAAGTTTTATGTCATTCATTTTAATATTTTATTATTTAACTATTCTATTTTTAAATAATTAACTTCGTCGGAAGTTATCCGCGTACGTCATGACTCGTTCAATTAATTCAACCGACACTAGACTATGTCTAGTATACACTTTTTATGCACATTTGGTTCCTTACAATTCTATTTTAAAAGTCATAATTTACTTTTTCCAATTTTACGAAATCCTTGCACCTTTTACGTTTTACGCGATTTAAATTTACGTTTTATGGTTTTAACAACATGAACCAACCTTAGACTATGATAAGTTTACATATGTTATGCATTTTAACCTCTTTTCATGTTTACAAGTGAGTTTTATACTTGTCGTTTTATTTTTATAGTTTATGTCACTTTTATCAAAAACCGGTGTCACCAAACGCGTTTTCAACTAACGGTTTCAGTTTTCACCATGTTTAAACCCTTCGATGAACTCACCATTCATCTAAATTACTCAAACAAGTTATGATAATAAGTTTTAACTTTTTTTTATATGTTTTACATTTTATTACTACTCGGTTTTACGGTTTGCGTCTTAAAAACTCCACGTATTAAATTACCAGGATCAAAACTACACCTTATAACCAAATCTACACAAAATAAATCATCCTCCTCCCCACCCACTAAAAACCCAGGAAATTAAATCCACTTTCTCACCATTTGGACAAGTGTGTTTCAAAACATACATATGCTTGCATGTATGACTAGTTTAAACCAACATAACACACCACTTCACATTGTTTATATCACCCATAAAGTTTTTACTCTTTTTCTTTGCTCTCTCCTTGGGTTGAACGACCAAACAGCCCCACAACACCCTCACAACACTCTTATGATCTTGATTTGTACTTGTTCTTGTGCCATGAGTTGAATGTTTAAATGTTCTTGTTAGTTTCTTGGTCAATTACTTCATCAAACTCATCATTTCTAAGGTGTTCTATTTGGAAGATTGCAAGAGTTATTTAGAAGATTTTCAAGGTGTTTAAGGGCTGATATTCCAAAGGTTTTCAAAGGGTTTTGGTGGTTAAAAATTTGGGTTGATATGGGGTAAAGAAAAGGTGCAAGAGTTGTTTGGGATAAACTAGGTTTAGTGTTCTTGATTATTGTATCATCTTGTTCTTAACTATTGTAAGAAAACTCTCCACTCAATTTCCATTTTATTTTTATTTTCACTACTGTAAATGTTATATAATTTGATGTATTTGAACCTTATATAAATTATAATGCTTGGTTAGGCTTGGTACATAAGTTTAATCACTAGAAAACCCTAAAGGACTAAACATGCAAACTGTGAATCTGGACTAGGGATATAAACGGAATAAACTACACTAATTAGTAAATATTTGACCTTAACTAAAAATATGGTTGTAGATCTATGTCTTGTGGTCATTTTGATAGGTAGTTCATCGAATAACTCTTTACGATGATTAAACTAGAATTATTTTCGTGAAACATGTCACATTCTGAGTAACAGATTGGAAACGTGTATAAATCATTTTGTTTGTGAATAACCCACTGTTACTCAAAACATAAAAGTTTTAGATAACATCTTAACTTAAACGTGGCCAAAAACGGGGAACTAATCGGGTTAGTAAAACTCTATATATCGCAGTTTTCGCGGGAGAGTTGTAAATCTGAAAACTGATGGACTGAGTAATATGTGTAAATTGATTATTTTACTGATGCTATGTAATTTTTTACTTAGTGGGGCCCATAAAACTTGTTAGTACAGATGTACACCTTTCCGGGGATATAAATATCGAGATTTGTGGCCTTACGGTTTGTGAGTAACGGATTTTTGAAAGTGAATAAGTTATAAACATTTTTGACAGCTTTGGAATTAAAAGTATAAAAATGTTTAAGTTTTATAAACTTTTGACCTTTAAATATATTTTGACTCACTTAAGTTATTTTGGACCCTTTGGCTTAAATGGAACCTTTGAATTAAATTTGAACCTTAGGACTAAATTGGACATATAAACAAGTATAAGAGTTAGTACCAAGCATAATTAAGAGTATAATTTATATACAACAAAAATACATCAATATTTATTTTCAAAACCTAAGACAACGTATATATGTTTAGGTTTTTCGTAAAGCTTCGCGGCTATCTTTCTTCGCTTGCTTGATTGTGATTATTCCTGTTTGTTCACGGTGAGTTTATAGCCTCGCCTTTACTTATTTAAACGTTTTATAAACCTCGCGAGGGGGATACATGCTTGTTTTATAAACTGAATACAAGTAGTTTTTGGTATGCTGGACCCGATTACATGATTATAGTCACTTGAGTAATTCTTGCCAATTAAGTCCCCATCATGAACCGTTAATTATTTTTGTATAAACGCTAGTATTATGAATATGCATATTGGGCATTGACCAGCCTAGCCGAGTGAGTAGCGCTCACCTTTCAACGGTCACATAATATTGAGAGGTTGAGGTAAATGGCAAATATTACCCTGCCGGGGCAACTGTTAAAACTAGGTTAAGGTTCGGTTTCATGAGCTCTATACTATAATCTTATTTTCCCGACTTGTATTTGTTACATGTCAACTTAATTATGGGCGTATAACAACGTAGCCCATCGTATTTTAAACTGATTTATCTTGTATTCAACTGATTACTTATTAAACTCTATGAATTCACTCAACCTTTGTGTTGACATTTAGCATGTTTTATCTCAGGTCCGTAAGTGACTTTCGGCTTGGATGGGCGGCGCAAGAAATGGATATCTACATGATGGCTCATGTTTAAATAAAAATTTTCATTCAATAATGTTTCAAACTTTTAAACTTATGTAACTTTGGATTATGTTAAAACCTTTTGGGACCTTCGTTGACTCTGATAAATTATCGAATGTGAAGTATGAACTTTTATTAAAAACGACTTTGTTTTAAAGTTGTTTACCATATTTGTACAATGTGACTAGTATATAACATCCCATGTCCCTTTCCCTGCGATCCTAATATGGGGGTGTTATAGAATGGTACCAGAGTACAAATTATAGTGAACTAGGTCTTTTTGTTTTTAAAAACCTAGACTATAATCATTTATTTTTTTCAAAATCATGAGCTTCCATCATCTTGTCCGATATCCATGCGCGCCTACTCCTGAGCTTCCTATTTCTCCCTCGTATATATATCTTAATCATACTATATTAGGGATAATTATAGGAGTACTTTAATTATTTCTTAACTCATCTGATAATCCGCGATAGTATCATTCTTATATATATAAACTTTATGCACAAAACTTCCTTGGTGTATTTTATGCTATACATGAGCATTGCGAATTTCCATCTAGAAATTTATACACATCTTCAAGTGCACCGTTGTTATGCACATACGTATAATATATATTACCATATGCGCTTGTAATATTTCTCGACTATCCTGCTTTTCCTGAAATATCGATATATTTCCTATATAAAGTTCTCACATGAATACTAAACTCTTCTAACCATTGTGAGTTACACGATGGTCTCTCTTAGACATTGTATGCGATTACAATGGTCTCTTTTATTTATCAAACGTTGTAGGTGATTACAATGGTCTATATACCCTTTCATAACTTTATATACTATCATTACATCTGATGGCGAAACTCGTTACGATTTATCAATTCCTCTCGATTGCTTTACACCCCGTAAACTTATGTTTTCTGAGCGTTTCTTCTCCCTTTCCGAATTAATGCTAATTATATAAAAGCCTATCTATATACACTTTATTTTCTCTTGACTATTTATACCCATCAAATCATTACTTCTTATTTGTATAGAGGTTATTTTTATAAATGTTTTATCCGATTCTTTACACATCGAGTCAAACCCTAACAATCCCAAGTATATATATGTTTCATTAAATTCCTAAACTATTAAATACATATTTATTCATTTTGATGATCCTCTAAAAAAAAAAAAAAAAAAAAACTTTCTCGTACGTTGTGGGTGACATAGTGGTCTCATTTATTTTCTCAAAAATCATGAGTAATGTTATGATCTCTAAAAAAAAATAAAAAATAAAAAAAAATAAAATAAAAAAAAAATCTTTTCCTGACCTTAAACAATGGTGTCTTATATGAAACTCATCACATTCTATTTATTTACCTTGGAAATTCACTACCATTTTATAAACAACTTCGTTATTACCATATAAACTTTATTTCACGATATTATCAAACGTATTTACTACTCTCCAAAGAACTACCTTACGAATACCTTCTATAGCGTATAACCATACTTACTATCAACTTATGAACACCTTTGTTAGTCTCGTATAAACTATTTTAAGCACCTTACAAATGATTTTGCCGTTAACTTAACTATTTTACACCCACTTTATAAATCATTTCGCTAAAATAATTCGCAATGTTTGTCACCATCCATCAATCATTTTGTCACTCCCTTACAAACTACATCACCACCATCTTATAAACTAAATCACTAATTTACTACCGTTACATAAACTATTTTGACTAGTTCCGATGAAACTATTTGTTATCATCTTACAAATCGCTCTATCATTTACCTTATACCAAAATTTTCACCTCCCTATAAATCATTTAGATATTTTCTTGCAAATTAGAACTATTTTGTTATTATGTTATCGTTCGTCATTCTTCTATAATTCTTATAAACGGATTCATCATACAAAAGCTAAAGTTCAGTAACTTTCTCTACATTCATCAAGTTCTCTTTTGAAACCTTCATTGTTAATGGTCCGTGTTTCTGGCCTAATGTAGACGGATTTAGAACTGCTTAAAACTTTCTTTTCCGCGCGCATGTTCCTTATTCGCTTGTGTTACACACTCATACTACCTACTTATGATTGATTCTTACGTTTGTACAAACTTATATCACTCTTTGTATATAAGATACTTATGCAAACTCCATACTTGTTCAACAATGGACATATCACGAGTATAACTAAGTTAAGTATTTGAAAATTTTATCGAACCTCGATTAAATATAGTCTAGTCACCTATATTTAACCTTGGGACAGTGGAACATAGTCTGACTACCTATGTTCGACTTAGATTTTTCAAATACTAGGAATAGTTATATATGGGTTATGTCTAATTGATCTTCTACTTGATCTTCGAGAATCACAAAATTTTTATATGAGCATAAACAATTCAGCGTTATTCATTCGATCGAGCAAAACAACTAAACAAATCCTCACTCTATCTTTATCGCATATAGTCAACCTTACTCTGCACCATATTTCTAGAAAACAAGAATAGAACCGCGTCGTTAGTTATCCTATACTTTATTCCTTACGAGTATCATCATCTTTTCATAAGTGAACCATCTAGAGATAAATCGAGTTGAGCTCCGGGACGGCGCTCTCTTAACGGGTACGTGCTGTGACATTTCGTAAAATTTTATGTCATTCATTTTAATATTTTATTATTTAACTACTCTATTTTTAAATAATTAACTTCGTCGGAAATTATCCGCGTACGTCATGACTCGTTCAATTAATTCAACCGACACTAGACTATGTCTAGTATACACTTTTTATGCACATTTGGTTCCTTACAATTCTATTTTAAAAGTCATAATTTACATTTTCCAATTTTACGAAATCCTTGCACCTTTTACGTTTTACGCGATTTAAATTTACGTTTTATGGTTTTAACAACATGAACCAACCTTAGACTATGATAATTTTACATATGTTATGCATGTTAACCTTTTTCATGTTTACAAGTGAGTTTTATACTTGTCGTTTTATTTTTATAGTTTATGTCACTTTTATCAAAAACCGGTGTCACCAAACGCGTTTTCAACTAACGGTTTCAGTTTTCACGATGTTTACACCCTTCGATGAACTCACCACTCATCTAAATTACTCAAACAAGTTATGGTAATAAGTTTTAACTTTTTTTTATATGTTCTACATTTTATTACTACCGGTTTTACGGTTCGCGTCTTAAAAACTCCACGTATTAAATTACCGGGATCAAAACTACACCTTATAACCAAATCTACACAAAATAAATCATCCTCCTCCCCACCCACTAAAAACCCACGAAATTAAATCCACTTTCTCACCATTTGGACAAGTGTGTCTCATAACATACATATGCTTGCATGTATGACTAGTTTAAACCAACATAACACACCACTTCACATTGTTTATATCACCCATAAAGTTTTTACTCTTTCTCTTTGCTCTCTCCTTGGGTTGAATGACTAAACAGCACCACAACACCCTCACAACACTCTTATGATCTTGATTTGTACTTGTTCTTGTGCCATGAGTTGAATGTTTAAATGTTCTTGTTAGTTTCTTGGTCAATTACTTCATCAAACTCATCATTTCTAAGGTGTTCTATTTGGAAAATTGCAAGAGTTATTTAGAAGATTTTCAAGGTGTTTAAGGGTTGATATTCTAAAGGTTTTCAAAGGGTTTTGGTGGTTAAAAATTTGGGTTGATATTGGGTAAAGAAAAGGTGCAAGAGTTGTTTGGGATAAACTAGGTTTAGTGTTCTTGATTGTTGTATCATCTTGTTCTTAACTATTGTAAGAAAACTCTCCACTCAATTTCCATTTTATTTTTATTTTCACTACTGTAAATGTTATATAATTTGATGTATTTGAACCTTATATAAATTATAATGCTTGGTTAGGCTTGGTACATAAGTTTAATCACTAGAAAACCCTAAAGGACTAAACATGCAAACTGTGAATCTGGACTAGGGATATAAACGGAATAAACTACACTAATTAGTAAATATTTGACCTTAACTAAAAATATGGTTGTAGATCTATGTCTTGTGGTCATTTTGATAGGTAGTTCATCGAATAACTCTTTACGATGATTAAACTAGAATTATTTTCGTGAAACATGTCACATTCTGAGTAACAGATTGGAAACGTGTATAAGTCATTTTTTTTGTGAATAACCCACTGTTACTCAAAACATAAAAGTTTTAGATAACATCTTAACTTAAACGTGGCCGAAAACGGGGAACTAATCGGGTTAGTAAAACTCTATATATCGCACTTTTCGCGGGAGAGTTGTAAATCTGAAAACTGATGGACTGAGTAATATGTGTAAATTGATTATTTTACTGATGCTATGTAATTTTTTACTTAGTGGGGCCCATAAAACTTGTTAGTACAGATGTACACCTTTTGGGGGATATAAAGAACGAGATTTGTGGCCTTACGGTTTGTGAGTAACGGATTTTTGAAAGTGAATAAGTTATAAACATTTTTGACAGCTTTGGAATTAAAAGTATAAAAATGTTTAAGTTTTATAAACTTTTGACCTTTAAATATATTTTGACACACTTAAGTTATTTTGGACCCTTTGGCTTAAATGGAACCTTTGAATTAAATTTGAACCTTAGGACTAAATTGGACATATAAACAAGTATAAGAATTAGTACCAAGCATAATTAAGAGTATAATTTATATACAACAAAAATACATCAATATTTATTTTCAAAACCTAAGACAACGTATATATGTTTAGGTTCTTCGTAAAGCTTCGCGGCTATCTTTCTTCGCTTGCTTGATTGTGATTATTCCTGTTTGTTCTTGGTGAGTTTATAGCCTCGCCTTTACTTATTTAAACGTTTTATAAACCTCGCGAGGGGGATACATGCTAGTTTTATAAACTGAATACAAGCAGTTTTTGGTATGCTGGACCCGATTACATGATTATAGTCACTTGAGTAATTCTTGCCAATTAAGTCCCCATAATGAACCGTTAATTATTTTTGTATAAACGCTAGTATTATGAATATGCATATTGGGTATTGACCACCCTGGCCGAGTGAGTAGCGTTCACCTTTCAACGGTCACATAATATTGAGAGGTTGAGGTAAATGGCAAATATTACCCTGCCGGGGCAACTGTTAAAACTAGGTTAAGGTTCGGTTTCATGAGCTCTATACTATAGTCTTATTTTCCCGACTTGTATTTGTTACATGTCAACTTAATTATGGGCGTATAACAACGTAGCCCATCGTATTTTAAACTGATTTATCTTGTATTCAACTGATTACTTATTAAACTCTATGAATTCACTCAACCTTTGTGTTGACTTTTAGCATGTTTTATCTCAGGTCCGTAAGTGACTTTCGGCTTGGATGGGCAGCGCAAGAAATGGATATCTACATGATGGCTCATGTTTAAATAAAAATTTTCATTCGATAATGTTTCAAACTTTTAAACTTATGTAACTTTGGATTATGTTAAAACCTTTTGGGACCTTCGTTGACTCTGATAAATTATCGAATGTGAAGTATGAACTTTTATTAAAAACGTCCTTGTTTTAAAGTTGTTTACCATATTTGTACAATGTGACTAGTATATAACATCCCATGTCCCTTTCCCTGCGATCCTAATATAGGGGTGTTATAGAATGGTACCAGAGCACAAATTATAGTGAACTAGGTCTTTTTGTTTTTAAAAACCTAGACTATAATCATTTATTTTTTTCAAAATCATGAGCTTCCATCATCTTGTCTGATATCCATGCGCGCCTACTCCTTAGCTTCCTATTTCTCCCTCGTATATATATCTTAATCATACTATATTAGGGATAATTATAGGAGTATTATAATTATTTCTTAACTCATCCGATAATCCGCGATAGTATCATTCTTATATATATATAAACTTTATGCACAAAACTTCCTTGGTGTATTTTATGCTATACATGAGCATTGCGAATTTCCATCTAGAAATTTATACACATCTTCAAGTGCACCGTTGTTATGCACATACGTATAATATATATTACCATATGCGCTTGTAATATTTCTCGACTATCCTGCTTTTCCTGAAATATCGATATATTTCCTATATAAAGTTCTCACATGAATACTAAACTCTTCTAACCATTGTGAGTTACACGATGGTCTCTCTTAGACATTGTATGCGATTACAATGGTCTCTTTTATTTATCAAACGTTGTAGGTGATTACAATGGTCTATATATCCTTTCATAACTTTATTTACTATCATTACATCTGATGGCGAAACTCGTTACGATTTATCAATTCCTCTCGATTGCTTTACTCCCCGTAAACTTATGTTTTCTGAGCGTTTCTTCTCCCTTTCCGAATTAATGCTAATTATATAAAAGACTATCTATATACACTTTATTTTCTCTCGACTATTTATACCCATCAAAGCATTACTTCTTATTTGTATAGAGGTTATTTTTATAAATGTTTTATCCGATTCTTTACACATCGAGTCAAACCCTAACAATTCCAAGTATATATATGTTTCATTAAATTCCTAAACTATTAAATACATATTTATTCATTTTGATGATCCTCTAAAAAAAAAAAAAAAAAAAAAAAAAAAAAAAAAAAAAAAACAAAACTATCTCGTACGTTGTGGGTGACATAGTGGTCTCATTTATTTTCTCAAAAATCATGAGTAATGTTATGATCTCTAAAAAAAAATAAAAATAAAAAATAAAAAAATAAAAATAAATCTTTTCCTGACCTTAAACAATGGTGTCTTATATGAAACTCATCACATTCTATTTATTTACCTTGGAAATTCACTACCATTTTATAAACAACTTCGTTATTACCATATAAACTTTATTTCACGATATTATCAAACGTATTTACTACTCTCCAAAGAACTACCTTACGAATACCTTCTATAGCGTATAACCATACTTACTATCAACTTATGAACACCTTTGTTAGTCTCGTATAAACTATTTTAAGCACCTTACAAATGATTTTACCGTTAACTTAACTATTTTACTACCGCTTTATAAATCATTTCGCTAAAATAATTCGCAATGTTTGTCACCATCCATCAATCATTTTGTCACTCCCTTACAAACTACATCACCACCATCTTATAAACTAAATCACTAATTTACTACCGTTACATAAACTATTTTGACTAGTTCCGATTAAACTATTTGTTATCATCTTACAAATCGCTCTATCATTTACCTTATACCAAAATTTTCACCACCCTATAAATCATTTAGATGTTTTCTTGCAAATTAGAACTATTTTGTTATTATGTTATCATTCGTCATTCTTCTATAATTCTTATAAACGGATTCATCATACAAAAGCTGAAGTTCAGTAACTTTCTCTACATTCATCAAGTTCTCTTTTGAAACCTTCATTGTTAATGGTCCGTGCTTCTGGCCTAATGTAGACGGATTTAGAACTGCTTAAAACTTCCTTTTCCGCGCGCATGTTCCTTATTCGCTTGTGTTACACACTCATACTACCTACTTATGATTGATTCTTACGTTTGTACAAACTTATATCATTCTTTGTATATAAGATACTTATGCAAACTCCATACTTGTCCAACAATGGACATATCACGAGTATAACTAAGTTAAGTATTTGAAAATTTTATCGAACCTCGATTAAATATAGTCTAGTCACCTATATTTAACCTTGGGACAGTGGAACATAGTCTGACTACCTATGTTCGACTTAGATTTTTCAAATACTAGGAATAGTTATATATGGGTTATGTCTAATTGATCTTCTACATGATCTTCGAGAATCACAAAATTTTTATATGAGCATAAAAAATTCAGCGTTATTCATTCGATCGAGCAAAACAACTAAACAAATCCTCACTCTATCTTTATCGCATATAGTCAACCTTACTCTGCACCATATTTCTAGAAGACAAGAATAGAACCGCGTCCTTAGTTATCCTATACTTTATTCCTTACGAGTATCATCATCTTTTCATAAGTGAACCGTCTAGAGATAAATCGAGTTGAGCTTCGGGACGGCGCTCTCTTAACGGGTACGTGCTGTGACATTTCGTAAAATTTTATGTCATTCATTTTAATATTTTATTATTTAACTATTCTATTTTTAAATAATTAACTTCGTCGGAAGTTATCCGCGTACGTCATGACTCGTTCAATTAATTCAACCGACACTAGACTATGTCTAGTATACACTTTTTATGCACATTTGGTTCCTTACAATTCTATTTTAAAAGTCATAATTTACATTTTCCAATTTTACAAAATCCTTGCACCTTTTACGTTTTACGCGATTTAAATTTACGTTTTATGGTTTTAACAACATGAACCAACCTTAGACTATGATAATTTTACATATGTTATGCATTTTAACCTCTTTTCATGTTTACAAGTGAGTTTTATACTTTTCGTTTTATTTTTATAGTTTATGTCACTTTTATCAAAAACCGGTGTCACCAAACGCGTTTTCAACTAACGGTTTCAGTGTTCACGATGTTTACACCCTTCGATGAACTCACCACTCATCTAAATTACTCAAACACGTTATGATAATAAGTTTTAACTTTTTTTTATATGTTTTACATTTTATTACTACCGGTTTTACGGTTCGCGTCTTAAAAACTCCACGTATTAAATTACCGGGATCAAAACTACACCTTATAACCAAATCTACACAAAATAAATCATCCTCCTCCCCACCCACTAAAAACCCACGAAATTAAATCCACTTTCTCACCATTTGGACAAGTGTGTCTCATAACATACATATGCTTGCATGTATGACTAGTTTAATCCAACATAACACACCACTTCACATTGTTTATATCACCCATAAAGTTTTTACTCTTTCTCTTTGCTCTCTCATTGGGTTGAACGACTAAACAGCCCCACAACACTCTTATGATCTTGATTTGTACTTATTCTTGTGCCATGAGTTGAATTTTAAATGTTCTTGTTAGTTTCTTGGTCAATTACTTCATCAAACTCATCATTTCTAAGGTGTTCTATTTGGAAAATTGCAAGAGTTATTTAGAAGATTTTCAAGGTGTTTTAGGGCTGATATTCTAAAGGTTTTCAAAGGGTTTTGGTGGTTAAAAATTTGGGTTGATATGGGGTAAAGAAAAGGTGCAAGAGTTGTTTGGGATAAACTAGGTTTAGTGTTCTTGATTGTTGTATCATCTTGTTCTTAACTATTGTAAGAAAACTCTCCACTCAATTTCCATTTTATTTTTATTTTCACTACTGTAAATGTTATATAATTTGATGTATTTGAACCTTATATAAATTATAATGCTTGGTTAGGCTTGGTACATAAGTTTAATCACTAGAAAACCCTAAAGGACTAAACATGCAAACTGTGAATCTAGACTAGGAATATAAACGGAATAAACTGCACTAATCAGTAAATATTTGACCTTAACTAAAAATATGGGGTTGTAGATCTATGTCTTGTGGTCATTTTGACGGGTATTTCATCGAATAACTCTTTACGATGATTAAACTAGAATTATTTTCGTGAAACATGTCACATTCTGAGTAACAGATTGGAAACGTGTATAAGTCATTTTTTTTGTGAATAACCCACTGTTACTCAAAACATAAAAGTTTTAGATAACATCTTAACTTAAACGTGGCCGAAAACGGGGAACTAATCGGGTTAGTAAAACTCTATATATCGCACTTTTCGCGGGAGAGTTGTAAATCTGAAAACTGATGGACTGAGTAATATGTGTAAATTGATTATTTTACTGATGCTATGTAATTTTTTACTTACTGGGGCCCATAAAACTTGTTAGTACAGATGTACACCTTTTGGGGGATATAAAGAACGAGATTTGTGGCCTTACGGTTTGTGAGTAACGGATTTTTGAAAGTGAATAAGTTATAAACATTTTTGACAGCTTTGGAATTAAAAGTATAAAAATGTTTAAGTTTTATAAACTTTTGACCTTTAAATATATTTTGACCCACTTAAGTTATTTTGGACCCTTTGGCTTAAATGGAACCTTTGAATTAAATTTGAACCTTAGGACTAAATTGGACATATAAACAAGTATAAGAATTAGTACCAAGCATAATTAAGAGTATAATTTATATACAACAGAAATACATCAATATTTATTTTCAAAACCTAAGACAACGTATATATGTTTAGGTTCTTCGTAAAGCATCGCGGTTATCTTTCTTCGCTTGCTTGATTGTGATTATTCCTGTTTGTTCACGGTGAGTTTATAGCCTCGCCTTTACTTATTTAAACATTTTATAAACCTCGCGAGGGGGATACATGCTAGTTTTATAAACTGAATACAAGTAGTTTTTGGTATGCTGGACCCGATTACATGATTATAGTCACTTGAGTAATTCTTGCCAATTAAGTCCCCATAATGAACCGTTAATTATTTTTGTAAAAACGCTAGTATTATGAATATGCATATTGGGTATTGACCACCCTGGCCGAGTGAGTAGCGCTCACCTTTCAACGGTCACATAATATTGAGAGGTTGAGGTAAATGGCAAATATTACCCTGTCGAGGCAACTGTTAAAACTAGGTTAAGGTTCGGTTTCATGAGCTCTATACTATAATCTTATTTTCCCGACTTGTATTTGTTACATGTCAACTTAACTATGGGCGTATAAGAACGTAGCCCATCGTATTTTAAACTGATTTATCTTGTATTCAACTGATTACTTATTAAACTCTATGAATTCACTCAACCTTTATGTTGATTTTTAGCATGTTTTATCTTAGGTCCGTAAGTGAGTTTCGGCTTGGATGGGCGGCGCAAGAAATGGATATCTACATGATGGCTCATGTTTAAATAAAAAATTTCATTCGATAATGTTTCAAACTTTTAAACTTATGTAACTTTGGATTATGTTAAAACCTTTTGGGACCTACGTTGACTCTGAGAAATTAACGAATGTGAAGTATGAACTTTTATTAAAAACGACTTTGTTTTAAAGTTGTTTACTATATTTATACAATGTGACTAGTATATAACATCCCATGTCCCTTTCCGCTGTGATCCTAATATGGGGGTGTTATATTAATCGTAACCGTTTCCTTCAAAACTACTCGCGACTGAACGGGAGAGAAAAGTGTTTCTCTCTTCAGTTTGCAATTTAATGTCAAAGCTTTCCATATTTTCCGCTTATTCGGTTGTAGAATTTAAATTAATATGATTAGCAACTAATTTCACGCGTTTTTATATTGGGAAGCTTATTTGGTTTACAACGCCCCCTTCCACGGGAGAGTCGAGGCTGTAACTTTCTTTTTGGTATTTTTAAAAACACTTTAGGAAAAGTGTTTTTGATTTTTCAATTTTTTTTTGGTTTTTATAGAAAATATATATACAAGGATAGTTTTCAAAACACAATTTCGAAAAACGAAAAACAAGAATTCAGTTCAACCTTCTCCGGCAACGGCGCCATTATTTTGATTTAATCGTTTTAGTATAGGTTTATTTTTCTGAAGAAATACTCGTGAAAGTATTTACCCGAGTCATTCTCCCAACGAAGGTTTGAATGGAATTTCGAATTCTCGATTCGTGAAACGTGTCGTGAAAGTGGTAAAAAGTGATTTTGATGAGATTACACTAAGGAATATAAAAATGAAGCACTATTAATCACTTAAGCACGTAATTCAAGTAATTAAACCTAAAACGTAACGTAAACTCAAAACCGTAAGCTAAAATGCAAAATAAATGTTAACGCGCGAAATAAAACGTGAATTTTGAGCTACACTAATTCTACGGACTTGAAAATAATTTTCCTAAAATAAAAATGATAAAATAAAATTTTGAGAAAAAGAAAAATATTTTTTTGACTTTTTATTTAATTTTTATGAATTAAAATTAATTTAACTAATTAAAATTTAAAACAAAATAGAAATTAAGAGAGAAAAATGCAAAATAAAATTTGAAAATTATAAAATAACTAGAAAATATTTTTAAAACTGAAAATTTTTTTTTTGGCATTTTATGTAATTATTAGGAATTAAAAACTATTTAAACTAATTAAAAATTCATAGAAAATTGAAAATAAATGGGAAAATACAAAATTAATTTCTAAAAATCTAAAATAAATGAAAACTAATTTCTAACATATTTTTGGATTTTTTTAGGTATTTCTGATTTTTTTGGAATTATTGGCAATTAAAAAGTATTAAAAAATTGATTAAAAACTAAAATTAAATAAGAAAAATAGCAAATTAACTCAGAAAAATATGAAAAATTTAGGAAAATTCTAAAATAATATAATAAACCTTGGAAAAATTTATAAGTTGGAAAATAAGCACTGGAAGTGCTATTTGGCTTGAAATAGCTTGGATGAGTGCTTATTAATAAGCTAACTTTGACCAAATTGACCCCAACTTTGACCAAGTGTATTTTTGACTAAATTAAGCTCAAATGAGTTGATACAAAGCCAATTGACATTCAGGAACACAGAAATGGGCTAAATCAGATGCAATAAGCAAATAGGAAATAAGCACAACCTAGCAGATTAAGCAAATAAACAAAAGCTCAATGGAAATAGCAACTCTAAGCTCAAATGGACTTATATGAACAACCAATCTCAGATTATGAGCTAACAAGCACAATTGCATCCCTAATATTGAAAACAGATTCTAGTTTCAATCACCAAAATTGATTAAGCAAATAAGCAGTTATAATAAGCTCAAGAGAGTGAACTATTGGGGGCAAAACCCTCACTAACCAACTGAGATTACAATTCCACCAAAAGAACAGATACTAAATCTAATATACCAACCAAAATGTCCCCTAGAAACTTGATTCATAACTGATGCACAGGGTATATTCAGGGTCCAACATTCAACTTCAAACAGCTTTTCCAATAAGCAAATGAGTTCCAAAACAACTTTTTCTTTTTGATACTGATTAACTAACTGCTCAGCTTCTCAAAACAACCAACCGAAACTATTTCCTAATAATGTTGAACTCTACAAATGTTCTCAAAGATTGACCAAAATAACTGAGTTCAATTGTTTTGACTTTTTGAATTTGTATGAAACTTTGACTAATTTGAATCTAAACCTGTCTTAATTAATTTCCTATGTTGTAATAAGCTTTTGTGCAATCAATTAAAGCTCTCTAATACTAATATGCAACTATTGATGAGATTATGCAACTAAATAAACCTATTTAAATAACTGTGATGTCTATATGAAAGCTATTTTGACTTTTGATGTAATATACCTACTGTTTTTAAGTAAGATTAGACCTAAATGTACCTAAGAATGATGTATAAGCAAACTATCACCTCTGTATCACAAGTTAAGCCAGTAAACTAATCTCAACCAAACACCCTCTTATATGACATGTCTCAACTATCCAAAACAGCAACATAATGTATCACCCATCCAATCCACAAAATCAGTATAGACTATGATTCAACAAGCTAATTCCACACAGAAACATAGGTATCAGTTATAAAGACAAGCAAAACATAGATCTAATATGATAGTAGATAATGAAACAGAAAATGGAACAGTAGCACAACAATTTCAAACAAATTAAGTTCTAAATGAGAAATGGACTGAGACTAAGTTTAAAATAACAAAGCAAATCAGAAATAGCAACAATAAAAGCACTAAACTACTATTAATAGATTATGCAAATCTAAAAGAATTTGAATGAAAACTTACAAGATAAAACCCCCTCAGCTCAAATGGCGGGGGATCACTAAGCTAGCCTATCTTTATGACAGGCCAAGAGCTCTTATTGGCTGCCTTTACTCCCTGATTAAACTGAGCTTATTGTAATAAGCTTGTGTTGACTATTGTTGACCAGAATCAAAATGACAAAATTAAACAGAAACAGACTAATGAACTCACTAACAAACTATGGTTTAATGCTAGAATGAACTTAGGAAAATATTAAATGCAAGCTAAGATCAAAATTAAAGTAACTAAATATTAAAAAATAAGTTGCAAAGAAATTAACTGAAAAACTTGAATTATATTAAAACTGAAGTTTGAGTACAAAATGAAAGCAGAAATACAATGATAAAACTATATCTACTTTTACCCTACTCCTACTCCTACAATCTAACCATCTCAAAGTGAAGAGGAGGTCTGCTATTTATTGCTGAGAGGAGAGGAGGTTTAAGATCTGCCAGGTCACCAATCCGTGGCACTTGTGCTACATTGAGTCCTCCCTAATCCGTTTGATCATTTTCTAGATGATTCCCATCAATATCAACCTTTAGATTTAATCATGACCCAATCATGTGCACTGAAATTGAGGAGGATCGCCAACGTGGCATTCCCTGCCATGTCAGAAGGCATCTAGAAGCCATCAATTAGACAAATATACCCTTAATTGTGGTCAATTTTGATTTTTACTAGAATGAACAGTGGCCTAGGGTTCATCTTATCTGGGTAAATTACAAATTAGGGGGCGGGTAAAATTGAGTTTGGGGGTTTTATTTAGTGTGTTTGACCGGGTAGAAGTCAAAAGGTTTGACCGGGGTAAGGGTTGGATTGGGTAGGAGTAATAAAGGGATGATGGGCTTGTGTATCATTTTGGGCCAAGCATAGGTGGACTGGATTTATTTAAAGATTGTGGATCTGGTTGTAGTTTGTTAGTTTAGGCTTAATGAATTTAACAAGGACCAAAATTGAATTTTCTAAAACTGTGAGGACCAAATCTGACTTTTTTCCAAAGTTTCTTCCAAGGGTATTTATTGTCAATCTCTAAATCATGAAGGATGCATGTTGACTTTTCATCAAATGTTTCTTCAAAGGACCATTTTTGTAATTATTTGGAAGTACAGGGACTAAAACTGTCAATCTCTCCAAACTTTGACCAGGGACCATTTATGCAACTTTATGAATCTTAGAGGACTTCTCTTGACTTTATGAGCTTTCTTTGATCATTAAGCTTCCCCGGCTCCGGCTTTTGACCTTTTTCCATTCTCGTGCTCGTTTTTGTCGGTTTTGGCTTTGTTTTTCTCCATTTTTCACATATCCGTACCTGCACATACACAAATACAAAAACACACATTCTCTTGGCATATTTGGTTAGCATATGGTGTATTTGGTCTGATTTAAGGCCTAAAAAGGATGTGTGAATAAGCACACGTCATCACACATATTCACACTTTTGGCCACTTTATGCTTAATTGTATGTGACTAAATACCCAAAAGAAACATGCTTTGTGTGACTAAATGTTACAAAAGGCCACACAAACATACAATTCATGTGGCAGTTGGATGATCAATAGTCACACAAAACATAAATTCTTCACTTTAAACACCATATGGTCACACATATTCACACTTTTGGCCACTTTATGCATAATTGTATATGACTAAATACCCAAAAGTAACATGCTTTGTGTGACTAAATGTTACAAAAGGCCACACAAACATACAATTCATGTGGCCATTGGATGATCAATAGTCACACAAAACACACATTTCTTCACTTTAAACACCATATGGTCACACATATTCACACTTTTGGCCACCTTATGCTTAATTGTATGTGACTAAATACCCAACAGAACATGCTTTGTGTGACTAAATGTTACAAAAGGTCACACAAACATACACTTCATGTGGCCATTGTATGATCAATAGTCACACAAAACACACATTTCTTCACTTTAAACACCATATGGTCACACTTTTTCACACTTTTTGCCACTTATGCCTAATTATATGTGACTAAATACCAAAAAGTAACATGCTTCGTGTGACTAAATGTTACAAAAGGCCACGCAAAGATACAATTCATATGGCCATTGGATGATCAACAGTCACACAAAACACATTTCTTCACTTTAAACACCATATGGTCACACTTATTCACACTTTTGGCCACTTTATGCTTAATTGTATGTGACTAAGTATATAAGAATAAAATGTTTTGTGTGACTATACAGTGTTTATGGTCACTAATACTTCTTAATCCAAAGAAATTTGTACCAAATTAGTCAAACATATTTAGGTGTTGGTTACTGTTTTGTAATCGATACTAAAAAGAACTCGAACATGTGACCATAGGTACCTTGTGGCCATACGACCTTTAGTCACACACACTCGAAAAATCATGTGTGACTATATGTATATCGTCACACTTCTTGGGTGTAGCCAATTCCAGTTTTTGTTCTAGTGCAAGGAACCTTTTGGAGGGTTCCTTGCTTTATGAGCAAGGGTTCCTTGGGTTAGTTAGGATTAAATTTTGATTTTTGGTAGGAAATGGGTTTCTGATGCGTGGGAATTGCACTAGGCTTTACCTCTCGAGGGATCTCGAGAAGCTTACAACCACCACCAGGCAGTGTACCTGATTGTTGTAGTATAGTATAGTGACAAGTCCCGGGGGATTGATCGTTCAACTCAGGAATAGTGTCTCTAGGATTAGAAAACCTAAGAACTAGGTCTAGAGGTGAGGGATGATTCTTTTTTTTATTTTATTTTTTTTTTATGTTTTATGAAAGCAAATAAAATCTAGGTTTTTGAAAGAGTGGGCGGAATTAGTTTCTAATCAACTAACCCAATTAATAAGATGCAATCAAAATAAAATAATAAAAATAAAAATAAACTAAATTAACTACTGGTGTGAGTAATATATGGGAGAATTGTGTTTACTTAGATTTCACTACTCCCTAGATATTTTTTACATGTTTATTACTTGTTACAGTTGCGTGGATGACGGATTGTATTCCTTAATACCATTCATGGGGTGGCGTACTTACTTCCCCAATCCTATAAGCTCCTACTTCACTCCTATGTCGAGCCGGCTAAGAAGCTCCTAACATGGGATCACTAGAATTCACTCATGCATTAAATACAATCATAAAAACCTAGTACACATTGGTTCATGTTTCTTAAGACGTTCAAGCAAGTTACACAATGGAGATCTGCCAGTTTTCTTAAGCCTAACATTGAAATCATTCATCCATTACAACTATAAACAAGCAATCAACCTATAATCAACATCTAGGTTTCATTACATCTAAGCAAACACATGAAAGATCTAGCCTAGCATGTTATAATCAAGACAAGCATAAGATATATTCAAACAACACATAGACATATTGAATGAATTGAAAGAAGACTTATCGTAATTGAACATGAAAGGTTTCAAGGGGTGAAAACCCTTGAAAATACTGTTACAAATGACCTAGGGTTTATTAGGTTCGGCCCTAGTATTCTCTAGACAAGTTCCTCTCTTAATGAATGAAAAACAGAAAAGTATATATAGATTTTGTGAGGTGACGGCGTCAAGAGGAAATTTCTGACGCCGGCATCTCGCCGCCGATAAAGTTCTCGGACTGCCTAGATCTGGGTCTGACGCCGTCATGTGTAATTCTGCTTTAGGCCGTCACCAAAATAACTCTTGATGCCCTACTTCTGACGCCTCACGTTTTCTCTGGGTCGTCGTGCATTTTACTCCTGACGCCATCATATTTTCCTTCTTGACGCCGTCATGTACTGTTCCCAGCAAGGAAAATTAAGTCTTTTTCGTTTTCTTCACTTTTATGCTCCAAAAACGTCCAAAATGCTTCCTTTTCCAGAATTCACTCCCAAAGTACCTAAAATCACAAAAGGAACGCTTTAGGGCAATATTTGATCAAATAAATTCAATTCCGGGCTTAAATGACCCCCTAAAAACGGTTCATTTTTCGCCTCATCATATACCCTTACACTTGAGATTTGCTTGTCCACAAGCAAATGCGCTTTTATTCTAGTCAAAATACAAGTTAGGGGTCATTTAACACTAATATAAAAGTAATTACAACAAATAATCGTTCCACTAACGACCAAAGACAAGTACGGAGGTCATATACTAGAACCTCACAAATAGTGTTTAGATACTCACATCTCTCGGGTGTAATAAAGTATATGTCACAATATAAAAATGGAAGATATCTCTCACTACCTGTTGATTGGCTCCAAACGGTCAACCTAAACTGACCAGGTGATGGTCAACAAGGTCAAACAGCCTAGAGTCAATGCTCCGCGGAATACAGTGTTTCCCCGGGTCGTTATGTCCCGATGAGGTGTAATGGTTAATAAACGGATTTGTGATCGGGTGAATCTGGACGGGAAAGGGTTTGTGAATGATTAAGCTAAGAAATCTACAAAGAAATAGCTTAAATAAGCTATATGAATAAGACTGGAAATTAGGAAAAACCAGAAACGTTTAAAACTTAAAACGCGTACGTTCACGTTTTAAATAACGCGAACGTACAAAATAAAATGTAAAAACTGAAATTTGAAAACACCCAGGGGGTGAAAATGACTTTTTTACAAACTTAAAGGTAAAAGAAATTTTTCAGAAAATTAAAATTAATTTTAACACTAATTAATTATTTAATACTAATTAATTACTAATTATTACAAATTATTAATATTTAAAACACTTAAATATAATTTAATACTAATTAAATACTAGAAAAATGAAAATAAAATTTCTAGAATTATAAAATAACTAAAAACAAGTTTTAAAAATAAAAATAAGTATTTTTGTCTTTTTGTGGTTTTTCTATTAATTAATTACTAATTAATTATTAATTACCTAATTAAACTATTTTAAATTAAGAAAAATAAAAAATGAACAGTAAAACTTCTAGAAAAATTCCTAAAATTATATTTTAATATATAAAAGCTATAAAAAATATAAAAACTAGGTTTTACTTAATAAAAACTAATTATGCCATTTAAAACTAATTATTTATAAATAATTAATAAAACTAAGATTAATTCTAATAAATACTAAATAATAAAATAAAAATCTGAGAAAATTATTATAAATACTTTACTATAATAGGAATTTAAGAAAAATATAAAAAAGCTAAGTTCTTAATAAAAATTTAAAAATGAAAATTAAAATTAAATTACATTAAATAGAAACTATCACTTAATTTTAAATTGTTTTTTTTAAAATTTTTCTTATACCAATCTATTTTATAACTAAAAACAACAAACTTTTGTGAAAACAAGTTTTTTAGAAATCAAAAATAAGTAAATTACAAACTATTTAGGTCAACAGTTGACTTTTGTTGACCAAGGGGCAAAATAAGCTAAAATCAACTTAGGTGGGACCCACAATGGGTTTTTCTGATCCAAATAACTTGTTTGAACTCGTTAGAGCAGGAATAAGCAATAGCGGACCACAAAATAAGCTATAAGCTACAATAAGCACTTTGGAAACTTGTTTTGAAACTGAAAATGGGGACAGATTTTGGGGACTAAATTAGATGGGGTCCACAGAGTTTTAAGTAAAAGGATTGGTCAATCCTTGAAGCCTACCATGGGGGGGGGGTTGAGATGAACAAGGTTGGGGCCATGGGACCCACTGAGATGGCTGGAAAACCACCACCAAGTGGTGGTGGTGGTGATGTCTGCTGGTGCAGCAAGGGGCTCAGCAGCCCTGCAGCCAAGTTGTGAGGTTGGTGAGGCCCAGGAAAAAATTGGTAAAAATGTAGAAACTATGGGATTCTAAACTTGAGGTGGGGGGTTATCACTAGGAACAAGTTTCAATCCATGAAAGCAAATACACAAATCAATAAAAATCCTAGAACTTTTGTAAAAATCTGAAAATGGGTAAAGTTGACTTTTGAGAAAAACTTAGAACTATGACTTTTATGGACTTTGATTGATCACTACTGATTTGAACTGATGTATTATGCAATAATAAGAGTAAACTAAGCTTGGAAAACAACTTCCTTGTCAAAATGGGTAGGTTTTGAAACCCATATACCCCAACAGTTAACTGTTGGGGTCATAAGGTGGTGATTTTGACTTTGGCCACTACACTACCTGATTTTATGGTATATTTGACTTACCTAGGCCTAAAGTAAGAGAATCATGCAAAGAAATAACCAAAAAAAACAAGAAGAGCCCACAGGTTTGGCTTAAACCAAACACCCCTTAAATAATTACTATATTGAGAATTTATGAGCAGTTGATTGAATTGAACCATGAAATGGCCAAATAAGCATGCCTACTGATGTATGAAACTATTTTGAACACAAAGGTACAATTAGTAACAACAAAACATCCCTATATCTACTAACGCAAATTTGGCAGTGAAATGATGAAATAAGTAAAAATGAGATTTAATGGAATAATGCAAACACAATAGCTATGATATAACTTAATAACACTAAATACACCATATAATCCTAGATAAACACTGATTTAAACTTTGAAATAGTAAAAGTACCAAAGGATGTAAAACCAAGCTTACAAATGATTCACTGTCTGAGAACATGTAACCAAGGTACCAAGTTACTTCCTAGGTGTCTCCCATGAGACTTTAAACCGTAGCAATCCAAAATTACTCATACTCCATGCTTCTATCTTCACACAAACTGATGTTTGAATTATGACATATTCTTGGTGATTTTTGACATTTTTTAGTAACCATGAGGTTGACTGAATTAACAAGTTTATGAACTCTTAAGAGCATGAAAATAAACTTAATTGAACCTAATGGGACTCAGAACAATCTTTCCACAAGCTTAAGGACAAATGAGAATTTAATAAAATTTTGCAAGAAACTGAATTTAAATTAAGATACTTTTTAATTGCATTACAGAACTTTTAAATATAACAAAAGTGTTGAGGGAATACTAATAAACTTGAAATTACAATTTAGAAAGACAAATTATACTAATTTTACATAAGCTAACTTAAACTACAAACTAATACTACTCTACTGCTACGTACTGCTCCTTTTGCTTCTTTTCTTGACTTATATAGGTCCTTGGAGCTTCCTTTCTCTTTCCCACACTGATTTGGAACCTTAGGATGAGTGAGGTTTGATCTCAACCCTTAAACCATTTTGGCGCGAAAAAGTATTTGGCAGGGTGTGAGGTTTCTTGGAGGGTTTTGTGGGTAATTAATGGAGGTTTGGAAGTATTTGTGAGGTGGAGGGGGCAAGGTATGGGTTTGGTGACAGAGGGGGGGGGGATGTGGAGTATGGCAGAGGATAACCAGGTTCAAGTGGGGAAGGAGGGTGAAGGTGTTGACTTTGGGGTTTGACTGTGGTGGAAATAAAACGGGGTGTTTGTTTTATATTTTGAAGTGGGAGTGGGCCGGTGGTGAGGTTGGGCTTGGGGGTTAGTTTGGTGGGCTGGGGTAAATGATTGGTTGGGGTATTATTTGGTTTTGGGTTTTAGAATAATAAGGGTCCGTTTATTTTGAGTTAAATCACAAGGACCAATTTGTAATTCTTTCAAAGATGAGGGCTGCAAATGAAACTTTCCCAAGATTACTCAAAAGGGTGAAATATACCATGTTCCACAATTAAAAAAAAAAACATAAATGATATTTTCTAATTTTAAAATTCTCGAGGACCAAATGTGTCAATTTTCAAAAGTCCAGGGACCAAACATGTAAATTCCACAAACTTTGCTTTCAAGGATCAAATGTGATAACTTTTGAGTTTCCAAGGACCAAAAATGATTTTTCTTTCAAAAATATCCCACCAGGGACCAAAACTGCCAAAGTTTGAAACTCCAGGGGCTAAATTGTAAATTTCCAAAACTTTTCCAATTTTTCACCAAAGGACAAAATATGACAACTTTTGATTGTAAAAGGACCTTTGGTGATAATTTTCCATATTTTGAATGACCAGGGACTAATTTTGTAATGTTATGAAAGTTGGGAGACTGAAACTGCCAATTTTGTAAACTTTGTACGTTTTTCATTTGTTTTTACTCGTTTTGCATCTAAAACATATAAAACACAATTTTGAAATACTTTTAGTATTTTGATGCATTTCTTAGTGTTTTTGTATGTTTTGCAGTTCAGATTAGACCAAAAATGATGAGTGTTTGAGCACTCATCAATCCCCCACACTAACTTATTGCCAGTCCCTAACAATAACTGTTTTGAAAACTTGATGGATTTGAAAAAACTCTTTACCAAAAGCCATCACTTCTGGAGTAGCCAGGTGTAAGAACTGTGGCACACCTGATAACTGTGTGATTTTGAGCAAACCACCAGCTGTCAACGGATTTGATTTGTCTTTACCAGGAGACGTTTGCTTCTGGACTAGACAGCTCTTGATGGAATAGTCAACATCTTGGTGAGCTGATTACCAATTATGGATTTTCCACTGCCTTTACCACAAGCCATAATCTTGCGGGCTAGCCAACTCATTCGCTTTATGGGATATGGGGAGTTGAGGAACCATACAATTTTGGGCAAATTGCAAGCCGTAAACGGATTTGAGATGTCTTTAGCAAGAGCCGTTTGCTCCTGGACTAGCCAATCCCTTTTGTCGGTTAGACAAGGCGGACTGATTACCACAAAAATTTTGAAGCACCAGTGAAATTTTTTTTTTAAAATTTTTGAATTTTGGCTAAAAACGGGGGTATTATATAGTAAAATGTGATAAAATTCGCTAGAATAGCGAAATACCCCCCCACACTTGGAATTAATATTGTCCTCAATATTCAAAATCCCGGCTATTATGCCGACATTTTAAACGTAAAAGGGCAACATTACAAGCTAAGCGTGGAAAACACCAATTTTGTATTTTCACTTCATTTGTAACCATAGCATGGGGGACTCCCCCACACTTAGGGTGAACACCCTATAAGCATGCTACTGTTTTTGTTTACCGAGTCGCTAGCTTGACTCGACTCCGAATTCATTTGTCCTTGGGGAAGCATGATGTGGAAGAAACAATCTCAATCGGACTTTCACTCAAGATGTTTGGACAAACATTTGAAGCACGTGAAAGTTCCACACCGATGAGATAAGTATCCGGCTCAAGATAATGATACATGAAAATGCCGGGATCAAATATAGTATCTTCATTCCCGAAGGAGTGAAGAACAAGAGAAGTCACCTTATAGGTGAAGAAAAGGAAGAAAACCATGATGTAAATCATGATTTGATTTTCTTCCTCGAAAGCAGGCTCATTAGCCTGAATTTGGATTTCAAAGGTTAAGCTCGTAAACAACCCGGGAGGGTGGGTGGGAATTTGCAAATTCTCATGATTGAGTGCATCTCCCCCCGGGCTATCAAACTCCGGAGGAGTCATGATATGATGAGTGAGTTCACCGGAGAACTCCTCATGAAGAGAATTATTCACAAGATGTGAATCTGTGAATTCATGTTCCGGAATAAACTCATCACAATCCTCATTCTGAATATCAAAGTGTGGATTATCAGAAATCAAAGTGAATTCAGAATCGAATTCAAATAGAGGATTGGTGAGAGTAGTATTGAATGTTTCAGGAACAAAGTGATTATTATTCTCTATTGGACTGCTGGGATTAGAAGTGAGTGACGGATCATGATATAGGAGACTTTCAATTTCTCCTAGATCGGCTTCAAAGTCGAGGAGACCATTATCACTTTCAAATGAAAGTGGATTGATGTGAGTAAGTTCATCGGCGAACTCCTCAAGAAGAGGATCAACATCAGACTGAGGGAGTGATGCCTCAATATACTCAATGTCTCCATGAGATGTACAATCATCATTAAAATCTGAGAAAGTCTCAAAATGATCGTTTGAACACTCAAGAGGGGAAGGAATATCACACACATGATCAAGAGTTCCCTGTGACTCTCTTGGGATTGGGACAAGGATCTCAACACTAGACTTTATAAATTTGTCCGATTCCTTATTAGGAACAGTGCTAAGATGCCCATCCCCCATGCTCAAAGAGTGAGTGGGAACCTCGGGTGAGATAGCAGTTGTTTGAGATGGAATCTCAACTGCTGGGATATCGACTGATGAACTTGATGAAGTTTTATAAAATTCAAGGATGTCAAGTGTATCTTCATCATCACTGTCATCAGGAATAAAACGGAACAAAGAGCTAGACTTGGCTGCTTTTTCTCTTGCAATGGATTCCCGAATAGATTTTTCATAGGCATCTTGGGAATTTATTCTAGCAGCCTGCTCTTCAGCTAGCAATTCTTCCATGGATTTTTGATGAGTGTGTCTTTGGGCAAAGTCTTGAACTAAACCCTTAAGCTCATCAACGATTTTCATCATATTTTGCATTTCTGGAAGAAGTGCTTGATTTCATATCGTACTGTGGAGGTTTGTCGTAATAAGGTGTGTCAAAATTGTCACAAGGATATGGATTTCCCGTTTGACAATCTGAGCTAGTGTGTGGACCTCCACAATACTCACAACAGTAAAACTGATGTGGCTGTGAGTCGTATGTGCTAAAGTTATAATCGTTATCAGGAAACTGCTCATAGACAAGCGTGTTTCCCGATTGACAATCAGAACTGTAGAGTGAACCACCACAGTACTCACAACAGTAAAACTGCTGAGACTGATGGTGTGGTAGCTGGTGGAATGAATCAGTGGTGTCATGATAGGCATAGGGATCTGGGTTATAGAGAGACCCGTTTCCTGACTCTACCATGCCACAACCGGGGCAATTGCCACCATTATAAGAACTACCACACCACTGACAGATCAGAAAGTGTGGATGAGACATAGAAAGAATCAAATGTGTATAGAGGAGTAGGGATGAAGAATCAAAGATGTGAGAGGGTAAAGGTGATTATTTTTGGATTTTTGAATAAACATTTTGTACAAAATAGGAAAGAAAATATTTTTGTGTTTTTTGTGTTCGTTGAAAACTGAGTTTAAAAAGTTTTCGGGAACAGTTTTGTTTTGATAAATAGAAAATATGAACAAAGGATGGATAAATGTACAATGGAACGAATTCCAAAGTCACTAATCAGAAAAACCGTTTAGAAAACGCACACAACCTCCCCGGCAGTGGCGCCAAAATTTGATTGGCTCCAAACGGTCAACCTAAACTGACCAGGTGATGGTCAACAAGGTCAAATAGCCTAGAGTCAATGCTCCGCGGAATACAGTGTTTCCCCGGGTCGTTATGTCCCGACGAGGTGTAATGGTTAATAAATGGATTTGTGATCGGGTGAATCTGGACGGGAAAGGGTTTGTGAATGATTAAGCTAAGGAATATACAAAGAAATAGCTTAAATAAGCTATATGAATAAGACTGGAAATTAGGAAAAACCAGAAACGTTTAAAACTTAAAACGCGTACGTTCACGTTTTAAATAACGCGAACGTACAAAATAAAATGTAAAAACTGAAATCTGAAAACACCCAGGGGGTGAAAATGACTTTTTTACAAACTTAAAGGTAAATGAAAATTTTTAGAAAATTAAAATTAATTTTAACACTAATTAATTATTTAATATTAATTAATTACTAATTATTACTAATTATTAATATTTAAAACACTTAAATATAATTTAATACTAATTAAATACTAGAAAAATGAAAATAAAATTTCTAGAATTATAAAATAACTAAAAACAAGTTTTAAAAATAAAAATAAGTATTTTTGTCTTTTTGTGGTTTTTCTATTAATTAATTACTAATTAATTATTAATTACCTAATTAAAATATTTTAAATTAAGAAAAATAGAAAATGAACAGTAAAAATTCTAGAAAAATTCCTAAAATTATATTTCAATATATAAAAGCTATAAAAAATATAAAAACTAGGTTTTACTTAATAAAAACTAATTATGCTATTTAAAACTAATTATTTATTAATAATTAATAAAACTAAGATTAATTCTAATAAATACTAAATAATAAAATAAAAATCTGAGAAAATTATTATAAATACTTTAATATAAGAGTAATTTAAGAAAAATATAAAAAAGCTAAGTTCTTAATAAAAATTTAAAAATGAAAATTAAAATTAAATTACATTAATTCGAAACTATCACTTAATTTTAAATTGTTATTTTGGAATTTTTCTTTTACCAATCTATTTTATAACTAAAAACAACAAACTTTTGTAAAAACAAGTTTTTTAGAAATCAAAAATAAGCAAATTACAAGCTATTTAGGTCAACAGTTGACTTTTGTTGACCAAGGGGCAAAATAAGCTAAAATCAGCTTAGGTGGGACCCACAATGGTTTTTCGGATCCAAATAACTTGTTTGAACTTGTTAGAGCAGGAATAAGCAATAGTGGACCACAAAATAAGCTATAAGCTACAATAAGCACTTTGGAAACTTGTTTTGAAACTGAAAATGGGGACATATTTTGGGGACTAAATTAGGTGGGGTGCACAGAGTTTTAGGTCAAAGGATTGGTCAATCCTTGAAGCCTACCATGGGGGGGGGGGGGGGGTTGAGATGAACAAGGTTGGGGCCATGGGACCCACTGAGATGGCTGGAAAACCACCACCAAGTGGTGGTGGTGGTGGTGATGTCTGCTGGTGCAGCAGGGGGCTCAGCAGCCCTGCAGCCAAGTTGTGAGGTTGGTGGGGCCCAGGAAAAAATTGGTAAAAATGTAGAAACTATGGGATTCTAAACTTGAGGTAGGGGGTTATCACTAGGAAAAAGTTTCAATCCATGAAAGCAAATACACAAATCAATAAAAATCCTAGAACTTTTGTAAAAATCTGAAAATGGGTAAAGTTGACTTTTAAGAAAAACTTGGAACTATGACTTTTATGGACTTTGATTGATCACTACTGATTTGAACTGATGTATTATGCAATAATAAGAGTAAACTAAGCTTGGAAAACAACTTCCTTGTCAAAATGGGTAGGTTTTGAAACCCATATACCCCAACAGTTAACTGTTGGGGTCATAAGGTGGTGATTTTGACTTTGGCCACTACACTACCTGATTTTATGGTATATTTGACTTACCTAGGCCTAAAGTAAGAGAATCATGCAAGGAAATAACCAAAAAAACAACAAGAGCCCACAGGTTTGGCTTAAACCAAACACCCCTTAAATAATTACTATATTGAGAATTTATGAGCAGTTGATTGAATTGAACCATGAAATGACCAAATAAGCATGCCTACTGATGTATGAAACTATTTTGAACACAAAGGTACAATTACTAACAACAAAACATCCCTATAATTACTAATGCAAATTTGGCAGTGAAATGATGAAATAAGTAAAAATGAGATTTAATGGAATAATGCAAACACAATAGCTATGATATAACTTAATAACACTAAATACACCATATAATCCTAGATAAACACTGATTTAAACTTTGAAATAGTAAAAGTACCAAAGGATGTAAAACCAAGCTTACAAATGATTCACTGTCTGAGAACATGTAACCAAGGTACCAAGTTACTTCCTAGGTGTCTCCCATGAGACTTTAAACCGTAGCAATCCAAAATTACTCATACTCCATGCTTGTATCTTCACACAAACTGATGTTTGAATTATGACATATTCTTGGTGATTTTTGACATTTTTTAGTAACCATGAGCTTGACTGAATTAACAAGTTTGTGAACTCTTAAGAGCATGAAAATAAACTTAATTGAACCTAATGGGACTCAGAACAATCTTTCCACAAGCTTAAGGACAAATGAGAATTTAATAAAATTTTGCAAGAAACTGAATTTAAATTAAGATACTTTTTAATTGCATTACAGAACTTTTTAATATAACAAAAGTGTTGAGGGAATACTAATAAACTTGAAATTACAATTTAGAAAGACAAATTATACTAATTTTACATAAGCTAACTTAAACTGCAAACTATTACTACTCTACTGCTACGTACTGCTCCTTTTGCTTCTTTTCTTGACTTATATAGGTCCTTGGAGCTTCCTTTCTCTTTCCCACACTGATTTGGAACCTTAGGATGAGTGAGGTTTGATCTCAACCCTTAAACCATTTTGGCGGGAAAAAGTATTTGGCAGGGTGTGAGGTTTCTTGGAGGGTTTTATGGGTAATTAATGGAGGTTTGGAAGTATTTGTGAGGTGGAGGGGGCAAGGTATGGGTTTGGTGACAGAGGGGGGGGGGATGTGGAGTATGGCAGAGGATAACCAGGTTCAAGTGGGGAAGGAGGGTGAGGTGTTGACTTTGGGGTTTGACTATGGTGGAAATAAAACGGGGTGTTTGTTTTATATTTTGAAGTGGGAGTGGGCCGGTGGTGAGGTTGGGCTTGGGGGTTAGTTTGGTGGGCTGGGGTAAATGATTGGTTGGGGTATTATTTGGTTTTGGGTTTTAGAATAACAAGGGTCCGTTTATTTTGAGTTAAATCACAAGGACCAATTTGTAATTCTTTCAAAGATGAGGGCTGCAAATGAAACTTTCCCAAGGTTACTCAAAAGGGTGAAATATACCATGTTCCACAGTTCAAAAAAAACATAAAGGATATTTTCCAATTTTAAAATTCCCGGGGACCAAATGTGTTAATTTTCAAAAGTCCAGGGACCAAACATGTAAATTCCACAAACTTTGCTTTCAAGGATCAAATGTGTTAACTTTTGAGTTTCCAAGGACCAAAAATGATTTTTCTTTAAAAAATATCCCACCAGGGACCAAAACTGCCAAAGTTTGAAACTCCAAGGGCTAAATTGTAAATTTCCAAAACTTTTCCAATTTTTCACCAAAGGACAAAATATGACAACTTTTGATTGTAAAAGGACCTTTGGTGATAATTTTCCATATTTTGAATGATCAGGGACTAATTTTGTAATTTTATGAAAGTTGGGGGACTGAAACTGCCAATTTTGCAAACTTTGTACATTTTTCATTTGTTTTTACTCGTTTTGCATCTAAAACATATAAAACACAATTTTGAAATATTTTTAGTATTTTGATGCATTTCTGAGTGTTTTTGTATGTTTTGCAGTTCAGATTAGACCAAAAATGATGAGTGTTTGAGCACTCATCACCTGTCATAGCAAAATAGATTACCATAGGCTTGGGAAAGGATCAAACCTCCACCACATGGCATAAGCACCTAGGATAAACTATCAAAGAGGTCTTTTTAAAGGGTTGTAATGTTAGGTGTAGGGATATGGAATACACGGTTTTGTTGGATATAGGCAATCATTACTGGTGGCAAGTTAATCATCTTGGTTAATTACATGTACAATATGGCGTTGCTAAGCCAAGATTAGACTCAACTTAAGCTAATGAATGAAAAATAACAAAAACATAAAGTAAACAAAGAATGAAACGGGATGGTAGTCCGTATGTTTTTTTCTAATTTTTTTTTTCTTTTTTCTTAATTTTTCGATTTTTTTTTTTGCATACACTCTTACCCTACCATCCAAAATAATACATCATAGGGAATGAACATTCCCCTTACACTTGAATTTTTACATACTTTACAATAAACTAATCTAATGACTCGAATTAAGATAATCAAAACACTTGGAGTACTTTTAAGATTAACGCACATATGGGGGTAATAATATTATGTTCTTCCCCATTACTCCATAACACAAGTACTTTACCCATGAGTCCCAATCATCCTAAAACAATATGTACAATGATATGACTCGACTTAGCAACCATGTAATCAATTAGATAACTAACTAAGGGTTTAAACATATAACAATAATGTACTAAAGATGAGTGCATACACGGAAGGCTAAGGCGATTTGGTTGTACATTTAAGTGGGGTGTAACAAATTCTTCCTTTAAGTAAGATGCTTAAAGTTAGAAACGAAAAGATAGGCTCGGAGGGGTGTACTAGGGGTTTCGTGTACTAAAAATGAGTACAATGCTAATGGTGTGGGAAAAATTAATTGACTTAACTAGCCAAGTAATATGACTTAAATGGTCAAGTAATTATGATACGGGTTTAACACAAGGGTGATCCTAATGCCTCTTATCATGTAGTAAATCCTACTACACGAATGTAGTCTCACTAGCGGTCTCGTGATGCATCACTAACGCAAGTTCTAGAATCTAAATGCTACCGGTACACTCATAAGCACTAATAGTAAATGCTTTTCTTATCAAATCTAAAGGCAAACATCACATATTTGGGTGGAAAATTTTTCTGAATGGTACGGTTTTGTGCTAGTCATATGACTCCTATCCATGAGACGCTTGCTATGGCTAAAGTTTCACTCCTAAATTTTGGCAAAAATTTTAAATTTGGCGCTAAAATTACACTAACAAGTATTTCTCATAGTTTTATTACACATCTACCATCAAACAAACAAACTCAAGCGAAAGTGTATCTATAAGGTATCATCATTTTACCCTCCCCTTACACTTAGGATGAACATTGTCCCTAATGTTCAAGTAAAGATCGTAAAAGTAAAACAGGTAAAAAGAATGAAATCAAATACTCCCCTGATTCGCTCGGTATGGATAATATGGTAACCAGGTCAGATCTTCCTCCAAGAAAATGAACAATCAAAGCTTCCCTTCCAGAATATAAATCATCTTCTTGTCATACATAACCTGTTAAACCTGAGAAAACAAACAAGGCAACCTCGCGTAAAATCGGCGGCAATCTATATATGCTAACAAATCCTAGAAAACAAAGTAAGATATAATGCTTGTGGAATGCTTGTGGTATGGATAATATGATAACCAGGTCAGATCTTCCTCCAAGAAAATGAACAATCAAAGCTTCCCTTCCAGAATATAAATCATCTTCTTGTTATACATAACCTGTTAAACCTGAGAAAACAAACAAGGCAACCTCGCGTAAAATCGGCGGCAATCTATATATGCTAACAAATCCTAGAAAACAAAGTAAGATATAATGTTTGTGGAATGCTGTTTGCAGATTCCCTGGAGATTAAAAAACTAAAGATTCAACAAAAACTTTAAGACTCCGTTAGAAAAACAAAACTGGTAAAATTTCTAGAATTTTACACGTGACGCCTTCAGGAATTTCTTCCTGATGCCGTCAGAAGTGACCTGCAGAAATTCTTATGTTAAGTTTCCGGAAAATTTCTGGAAAAACCTTGTCCTACTTCCTGGAAAATCCTGCAAAACATCATTATGACTCGATACAAGAATTTGACTCTAACAAATACGAATACACATGTTCATTTAATATTGTGGAGAATCATGATCAAGTTTGTTTCTTAAAAACATATTTGGGGTTTCCCCTAACACTTATCTTTTGCGAAATACCTTTGGATGAAGTTAAGACTAAGCCAAACAACAAAATAAAGTATTTTCACCATTTTAGTTTGAAACATGATCCACCAACAATAAAAATAAAGCATGCATACGGAAGCAAATAACAATCAAACAAAATAAAAATCACACAAAACATGGGTTGCCTCCCAAGAAGCGTTTTTCTTTATTTACGAGTCTTGTAGCTAGACTCAAGGTCATGGGCTATCATATGTCGCTTATGCTAACATAACCAAGGGTGAGCTATCTAATAGTCGCCTCATCTTTCTTATAATCGTCACTTAATTCTAAACATCTACGATAATGCCTTTTATTTTTCTCATGAGTATATTTAAGCCCTTTTCTTCTATCATTCTCACTTAGCATTTCTAGGGGCGGATACCTACTACACTTCTCCATGGAAAAATCCTTGAACCTAGGGTGTGCACGGGGATTTGGTAGAAAAATCTTCATCCCCATCCGAGAATGTAATTAACCCTTCCATAAGTTTTTCATCAAGGTTGGTCAACCTTTTGAAAGGTTTCCCAAACACAACTTGGGTTAACTTACTATCGATAAATTCTCCTAGATTCTCCATAACCATGAACTCAACAAGATAAACAAAGCTTCCTACAAACACATGCAATGACATTGCCCTAGCAATAATATTATCTCCTTCGTATTCTAACTCATCTACCATGAGTTTATTATATTCACTACGTGAGATTATGTTCATTGGGAGAGATGAGTTAAGATAGGCGTCAAAGCTCCTAAATCCAATCTTACAAGGAAATTGCATATTGAATGAGCTATTACTCTCAATCCTTGTTCTAGGGTCGACATACCTAAGAGGGTTCACTTCCTCTTCCATCCTATCCTCATTAATCACATCACCATCACCAAGATCCTCATCGGAGTCTAAATAGTAAAAAGGACTAGCCCTATGGTCATCATCATGGTCAGACTCCTCTAACTCAGAATTATTGTCAAAGTGGTGGTTAGGCGAGAGGTTAGGTGGGTTCTCATTTTCCACTAAAGGGATTGGGGCGGGCATTTGGAAAATCCTGCAATGAAAAACATGAATAATAGGATTCAACCGATCAATGTTATTGTTAGCCATTGAGGTAGTTTACGAGCAAAGGAAACAAAGAAAAAAGATAGACTAAAGAAAACCTAAAAATGAAAAAAGAAATCTTACTAGAAAGGAATCTAGCAAGTAGACCTAATAAAAAGAAGTTCTAACCCACACAATAACTATTCCCCGGGCTGCGGCGCCAAAAACTTGATGCGTGGGAATTGCACCAGGCTTTACCTCTCGAGGGATCTCGAGAAGCTTACAACCCCCACCAGGCAGTGTACCTGATCGTTGTAGTATAGTATAGTGACAAGTATCGGGGGATTGATCATTCAACTCAGGAATAGTGTCGCTAGGATTAGAAAACCTAAGAACTAGGTCTAGAGGTGAGGGATGATTCTTTTTGTATTTTTTTTATGTTTTATGAAAGCAAATAAAATCTTGGGTTTTGGAAGTGTGGGCGGAATTAGTTGCTAGTCAACTAACCCAATTACTAAGATGCAATCAAAATAAAATAATAAACATGAAAATAAACTAAATTAACTAGTGGTGTGAGCAATATATGGGAGAATTGTGTTTACTTAGATCTCACTACTCGCTAGATATCTTTTACAGGTTAATTACTTGTTACAGTTGCGTGGATGATGGATTGTATTCCTTAATACCATTCATGGGGTGGCGTACTTACTTCCCCAATCCTATAAGCTCCTACTTCACTCCTATGTCGAGTCGGCTAAGAAGCTCCTAACATGGGATCACTAGAATTCACTCGTGCATTAAATACAATCAAAAAAACCTAGTACACATCGGTTCATGTTTCTTAAGACGTTCAAGCAAGTTACAAAATGGATATCTGCCAGTTTTCTTAAGCCTAACATTGAAATCATTCATCCATTACAACTATAAACAAGCAATCAACCTATAATCAAAATCTAGGTTTCATTACATCTAAGCAAACACATGAAAGATCTAGCCTAACATGTTATGATCAAGACAAGCATAAGATATATTCAAACAACACATAGACATATTGAATGAATTGAAAGAAGACTTATCTTAATTGAACATGAAAGGTTTCAAAGGGTGAAAACCCTTGAAAATACTGTTAGAAACGACCTAGGGTTTATTAGGTTCGGCCCTGGTATTCTCCACACAAGTTCCTCTCTTAATGAATGAAAAATAGAAAAGTATATATAGATTTTGTGAGGTGATGGCGTCAAGAGTAAATTTCCGACGCCGTCATCTCGCCGCCAATAAAGTTCTCGGACTGCCTAGATCTGGGTCTGACGCCGTCATGTGTAATTCTGCTTCAGGCCATCACCAAAATAATTCTTGACGCCCTACTTCTGACGCCGTCACGTTTTCTCTGGGTCGTCATGCATTTTACTCCTGACGCTGTCATATTTTCCTTCTTGACGTCGTCAGGTACTGTTCCCAGCAAGGAAAATTAAGTCTTTGTCGTTTTCTTCACTTTTATGCTCCAAAAACGTCCAAAATGCTTCCTTTTCCAGAATTCACTCCCAAAGTACCTAAAATCACAAAAGGAACGATTTAGGGCAATATTTGATCAAATAAATTCAATTCCGGGCTTAAATGTACCCGAAAATACATATTATGTCACACCCTCAATTTACCTTAATGGCAGCGGAATGGAATACCTGGGGGTGACTGCCATAGCATCACAGTTATAGTCATATTGAACGACCTAAAGTGTCGTTTAGAAAATACAGTGTTTGATCATTAAAACATTCAGAGTTTAAAAAACATAGGTCCCAAAAGGTGTTGCAAGTTTATAAAAAATTAAGTCATGCTAGATCAAACGTTTCATAAGTGCAGAAAATATAGTGAGACGCGTCGACCCCGCGACTCCATGAAGATCCAAATGCATGCAACATGAACTACCTTAATAACCTGATAATACATTGCTAAAACGGTCAACATCAAGTTGGTGAATAATCATACGTTTATAAGTTAAATCGGATGTACAATAGCCATAAGTAAAAAAGTAAAGTAATAAGATTTCAGTAATAAAATTTATATTGGCTCTTAAGCACACGACCCCGAAGCTAGACGCAATTAAATAGGCCTCAAATGAGTGCTTACTAGACAATCTAAATATATTAGACATGAAATGCATCCGTAATCCCGTTGGAGCAACCCAAACACGGATGGAGGAGTCACCCTCAATAGATCTATTCACTCACTCTCACTTGTAGATTAATTAACGGTCCATGATAATAAAGGGGACTTGTCATGACGTGGTAATAAGGCAACTTAAGCAATGTAAGGAATTTAATACTTTGGCATGTACAAAAATAAGTGATGCAATGTATTCTCCCCCGTGGGTTTTGAAATCAAAATATTGAATTAAAAACGGAGCTATGGAAACTCACCTGAAGTGATGATACTATGACATGAAATGATAGGGACAATAAGGCGCGAATATTAGCCGCAACCTAATATATGTAATAACGATCTACTTTAGATCATGACGTGATGTAATGAATGCACATGCACATGATGCCTATACCACTCGTAACTTGAAAATACTAGTTATTGTCAAAGTAAAATATTTTCCATACCTAGGAAAAATAAGTCTAACTAGACTTATAAAACCAGTAGTAATATATCGTATATAAAATGTTAGTGTTGTATTCATCGTTTTTAAAACCTTAAAATAACGTCAATTAGTCGTAAAAATAAGCTTTGGGTCATACGTACTTCATTGGTTAAGAATATAGCTCTTCAACAAAATATCTAGAAAATATAGTACTTAGTACGTAGTTTATTATTTCTATTAGTGACTACTAAAATAAGTAGAGTTTTGACGATTTTGAAACGTGTATATCTTTGTCGTTATAAGTTCATTTTCCTCGTTCTTGATATCCACGGATTCGTTTTAACGTATACTAATATATTTTTGATAGTTCGGCTCCTTTAGGTTATGTCTAACACCTCTCTTGGTCCGTCGAAAATCATCCAACAGCACGTTAAATTTTCAGAAAATAGTTTGCGTCGTTAAACTTGCAAAAATCATATCTCCTTCGTTATAAACTCATTTTAATCCGTTCTTTCGCCCACGGCTTCGTTTTTGAAAGTAGTTTCTAAATATTTGGTCCAAAATTCCCCACAACCCACTGAGTTTCCAAGGTTTTTAAAATAAGGACAGTAGGTATATATATAGTTTCAAAAATCATTTTCCTAGTTTCAAACTTGTTTCAAATCTAATCAAATCACTTTAAATCACCACCAAACTAATTTATTCTTACCATACACCTTCTTAGGGTTTCATGGGTTCCTAAACATCATCCACCAAGTTAATCTACCAAGGATCTACCTATTATCCATTTCTAAGGCTTAAAAGATATAAAAGTTTAAATAGAGTGGTATAAACTAGCATATGCATGTAGATCTTGTATAAAAATTATATGATTATGATAATAACTTGGTAAAATTATAAAAATGAGTTTGACATACTCACTTTGATGGATTAGAGAGTTTGGAGATGAAAACCTATAAAACCTTGAGTTTTTCTTTCAAAACCCAAACAAGGAGTACTAGATGATCTTGTTTATGTCTTGATCTTGGAAAATAAATGGTGATTTCTTGTTTTTCTTATTGTGGCCGAGCACCCCAAGGAAGAGGAGGAGAAAATATCTTTCTTGCTAGTTTATTTAGTGAGAATGAGGTAGTAAAATTTGTTTTGTACACTTAGTAGATATTTAGTTAGGGCAAACTTTTAATTAGTTGTTCAACAAAATGACTAGGAAAGGGGGGGGGGAGGGGGGGGGGGGGGAGGGGGGGGGGCACATGGTATAAAGAATGAGTGTATGAGAAGCTTGGTAGTATTTAGTTGTTTTGTGTATCCGTTAGGTGTTATCGGGTACTGAGTTAATTAAAAATAAATCGTGACGAGTTGAAATAAAATATGACAAAGTTAATCAGGACATATTAAAGTCATAAAAGTTGTGAAAATATATTGGGTTCAAGTATTGGGTGTTTGGATGATTATTGTTTAGTTTTTCACGAAAACCATCGTAATTATATTAAACCTACGATATAAATTAAATAAATTTCCAAAATACCGGGTAAATGAATTTTAAAAATCTTTGTGATATTGTAAAGAGTTTAAAAATATATCGGGATCATTGTGGGGATGGTCAGATATGTTAGTCATATTTAATAATCGTACGTAACATTTATTAAAAAATAAATATACGTAAAACGTTAAATATATCAAAAATATTAATATGAATATTCTACGAGTTGTATAGTACGCAAATGCTATTATTATGAAATGTAGACTATTTCTAGTCCTTATGAAATGTCCCTACTGATAAAGCATGAATTCGCACCTGAACCAATTCGGTTACGCGAATTTAAATATCCGTAAACTAAATTTACGAAGAAATGAGCAATGCACGTGAATAGTGTTTTTCTCCCGGAAATGAATAGTGTTTTGTGAATAGTAATATTTTTGAACGCTTCTCGGAATATCAAACTAACCTCAAAAATGATGAATAGTAAAATGATGAATATTGATTTATGAATAGTAAATTGTCAAAATTCGGAAAATGACCTGAATTTAGCTAGTGTTGGTCTCGGAAATAGACTTGGTGAAAAGGTGTGGATACTTGAGTCGCATTTGGTCTTCCCGTTCCCAAGTAAACTCGGGACCTCTTTGAGAATTTCAACGAACTTTCACGATAGGAATTCGACTCTGCTTCTACTGTTCGACCTAACTGTCCATGATTTCTACTGGTTCTCTTACCAGGTTTACGTTGGTCTTTGGGTTGGATTCCTTCCAATGGAATCATGAGTGACTCTTCTAAAAGACATTTCTTGGGATTTGAAAATGTGAAACATGTTTGTATAACCTTCTGTTCTCTAACAAGGCTCAAGTCTGACGGCCACTAGGCCTACTCTGTGTGAAATATTAGATGGTCCAGTATATATCGGGTTTAACTTCCCAAATTTTTTTGAATGGTATCATACCTTTCCTAGGCAGAACCTTCAACATGATCCTGCCATTATCTTGAGATTCTAAGGGTTTACAACTTATCAAACTTGTAACTGATTCTTGATTTGTAGGAAATTCCTAGTTATTTCATGAATGCCTACTGGACTAGTGAGTTGGGCTTTTCCAAATTTCGATCCGTCAATGGATATTGGCACTTCGACCATAGAGTGCATCAAATGGTGTAGTCTCTACTCTCGCGCGATAATTATGTTTGCAAATGATTTTGATTTATAGTAAATGGTTAGTCCAACCATTTCTAGAGACAATCACTCATGCTCTGAGCATATCTTTCCTATGTTTGAATTGTCCTTTCGCTTTGACAATTGGTCTGAGGATGGTAGGCGGTGTTTACATCTAAATGGGGTTCCAAAGGAAATCTTAAAATGATTGCTAGGAGTCTGAGGTGATTCGATTACCTTTATCAGGAATAATTGAAATGGGTATAATAAATCTTGTGACTAATTCCATAACGTTCTATCTTTCGAACTTGGCGTTATCTGAAGGAGAGAGAATATGGGTAACAATTTTTGATTCCTTGTGTTTTGTTCCAACGGATGATAAGACATGTGTCTTTCTTTGCCTATTGGGCTTGGTCTCTATTACTAAAGTTCGTAATTGATTTATGGTGTCCCTCTTAATTTCCTTCATCACATATTTCAAGGTTCTCTATTGTCAAGTCACAATATCATAAATGCATAAGCGACGTAGTATGGTGATTAGTTTTGGAAATTTGTCTCGCGATTGTGAGTTTTGGTTGAAATCTTTTTCTGAATAAACGAATTTAGAAGATGGAGCTAATGAGTTACTAAGTAATATCCTTCTTGATGATTCAAAATTCAGTAGTTATGAAATGGGAAACGGTTTTCAAACATATTGTGATTAGGACTGTTTACCAAAGTTTGATGTTTATATATATATATATATATATATATATATATATATATATATATATATATACACATATATATATATACATATATATATATATATATATATATATATATATATATATATATATATATATATATATATATATATATATATATATATATTATTTCTTTTCATTGAACGATGGTTTTGTTAAATATTGACCAAAAAGGATCGTACTTGTTCAAAATACGAATTTCAGAAATTATTTTCTACATGGTATGTGATTTGTATAAACACAATTTTAAATCAACTTAATTCAAAAGTGAAAGTATTAACAAGGATAAAATAGTAGGATAGGTAATGTTCGCATAAATGCATAGATGTCTAACGTTTAGTTCCTGAGGTTGGATAATGCCTATTGGTGGTTATCAGACAAAACTACAAGCCTAGGTATTCAAACTAACTTAAGTCCTGAAATGGTTTGTCTTTGAAATTATCATCATGGTTGCAAAATATGTATTCGGGTCGGATCCCTTTCTTGGTATGAAAATGAGGTTATCTGAAATTTCTAGAGAACACAACTCCTTAGAGGAATCTATATCGATATCCTTAATTCAAATCAATTATCCTCGGCGAAAACTCACTGCAGGGAAGTTTGCGCTTCGATGAGGCCATGTTTAAATGGAAAACTCTACAGTATCAGTTAGGAGGCTTGGTTTATATCTATAGTGTTGCTTAGCGTACCTTCACATTGTGTTCGATCCTGTAACTCCGTCTAGCTAGTACCTTTGAATGATAAAATTTGACAACTAGGTCAGAGATGGTGATTCAGATGGTCTCGCAGTATCTTAAGATTTCTGTTGAGTTATGAATTTTCTTACTATATACTTCTAGTCCTGATTAGTAGTTCTGTAATCCTTTCATTGCTTTTCATGTATCGAGGAATCCTACTCGTAACTGATATGGAAAGTCTCTCCTAGAGATGTCAATGGAACAATCCAACTTAATGGCTGAGTGAGTAATAGGTAGGGTAAGTATCCAAGGAAAGTTTGTCAGAAAGATATATTTATGAAAGAGTTTCTTTGTTACAGAGCTTTTAAATGAAGATTGTTATTAACAATCCTTTAAAAAGGTAATTATTTTCTTCATGGCATAATCCTTCCTGAATTATACATAGGTGATCAGGCTATGTATAGTTGAGGACTAATGATGCTATGCATGATTTAGTCAAAATAGTATTACTTTTCTCAAAAGTTTTAGATGATGTTCAACGTATTGTTCTTAAAAATGGTATCCTGATATTTCCTTTCAAGTAACATGAAAATTGTTTCGCGTAATAATAGTAAATACTTGATGTAATGACGAAAAAAAATCAATTTATAGAGTGGTAACAAAATAGATTATTTTAGAAATTCTGTAAAACAATTTCCCCATAGGGTAGTGAAATAGCTTGAAGTAAAATTCGTTGTAAAGTTTATTGGATACATGGGTGTATCTTATGGAATGGTAATAGTCTACTAATCCGTCAAAAACGAAATCGGCCGGCCTAATCCCTAATAAGACAATGGTATAATGTTGCGAAACGATTAAAGATTGAGCGATTGGAATAGAAAATAGAATAAACGAAGGTTACGATTATCACTGAGAACAAAGGATATATATTACATTGGATAAAAGAGTGCTTAATACAAAAGAGAAGTACAACCCTAATGGGCTCGAACTATGGTTTAAAACATGAACTTCTTCCTCCAGTTCAGGTCTCTCAACTCCGGACATTCACTCTTGAAGTGTCCAACTACACCACAGCCAAAACATGTTATTGATGGTTTCTGATTATCACCCACAATTGGAAACCTGCAATCCCTGGTTTTGTAAGTAACCTTCTTACAGTTGCCACATGGATCCGAGCAACGGCCTGGGTTATGATGATGTTGACAATTTTCATACTTAGGTAAAATACCAAGGTAATCGTTCTTTTTATTTAGACCTGCAGCATAGGGCTTAGCAACTCCTTGTCTCTTGTGTGGCATTCCCACCTCGATTGTTGTTCCACTTCCTTTTGTTGTCGCTATTGTTTCCTAATGTCTTGGTGTGAGCTATGTATTCCTTTGCTTCGGTCGCCATTTTAATAGCTTCAGACATGGCATCGGGTTTTAATGAGACGACCAATGTACGAATTTCAGGGGAGAGTCCCCCGATGTACCTTTCAAGTTTCTTGCTTTCCAGTTCATCCATTGCAGGGCCTAGTCTTGTTAATTCATAAAAACGGGTAATGTACTTGTCAACATCGTCTCCTACCATGGTAAAGTTTAGTGCTTCCTGTTCTATTGCTTGTAATTCACTTCTTACACAAAATGTTATACCCATCATCCTTCTTAGTTTCTCCCAAGAGTGTGAGTAAGAAGCATCAACTCCCACTATCTTAACATGTTTAGTCCACCATTCCTGGGCATGATCCTGAAAAGTGCATGTGGCGAACTTAACCTTGTCTTCCTTACGACAGTCGCCACATCGAAATATTGTTTCTATTTCTTCAAACCAGTTGAGAAATTCCTTTGTGTCTCTAGTTCCGCTAAAGGAGGGGGGATTACAACCCATAAATTCAAAGTGAGTAAGTTCCTTGGTGAGGGCGGTGGCTGTGTTCTTGGCAATGACTTTTCCAACAACAGCTTGCGTCATGCTTGGAGTGGTTTGCATAATCTATCTTCATCAAATCATAAGAGACCATGAGAATATATAGTTAATAAAAATCATCATATTCACAACACATGAATATAATACATGAAAATTTTGGTCTACGTGAACCGATATCATAAATAGCACAACCATTCCTTACATAGTAGAGTCACACTTGATGTATTTGGTTGTACAACAATCAAAAGACAACAAGTTCTTTAGACTATGTCCCACACTCTTTGTGGCTAGGATAATAGTAAAAGCTAGAAAAGATATAAGTCTAGTCCAGAGACTTTCTAGTGTCCCTCTGAGTGAAACTAGGGTTTATGGCATCATAAGGTCGAGATAGTCCTTAGGTGGTGTCTGTAGTTGTGCATCGATCATATCCTAGATAGTGTAGGTTCCAAACCATTCTTGAGGAATCTGCGGATGTTCCTGTCGAGTCCGTGATATTGGTATTATCTACCAGGTGTTATCTAATTCATGGCAAGTGGGAATGGAAAAAGAAAATGACAATGGTGGTACTCTAGATGATGAGAATAAAATTGATGACGATAAGATCCTAGTGGTGAGTTAGGAGATGATGGTGATAATAGTGAATGGAATGCTCCTCTTTTGCGCTATCTCGCAACATCTAAGAGGTAAAACTGAAGTACGCACTATAGGACGTCCAATAGTGTAATAAGTAGTTGATGGTGGTGGTAGTACCTGAGTAGTGAGTGCTCTACTAGTGAGGGAAAGAAAACATACTATCTTCCTTGCAATAAGCATCCTAATAGGTCCATTAAGATTAAGTCTGAATACTCTACCAAACGGCATTCTATGTATGGGCTGAGTGATAGGAAAACCCTGTTCCTAGGACAAATCAATGGTGATAATGGTGGTGTAAGTGCAACTGGTGGTATAATGGTAGTGGAAGATGACAAGGCATCTTCAATGTTGGAATCCGATAAAAGGATGACAGGGTGGGTATCTGAAGACATGTCACTTGTGAACCAGGTCAATATAATTATATATGAATATGGGTATAAATAACTCGCATAGGGTGTGCATGAAATAACATATGTAGTAAATATGCACTTATGATGAAATGATGAGATGCTATGATGATGTGGTTATAGTCTAGGGTCCAAGATACAACCTAGTTCGCTATAACCTTAGCTCTGATGCCAATCTATCACACCCCCAATTTACCTGAATGGTAGCGGAATGGAATACCTGGGGTGACTGCCATAGGATCACAGTTACAGTCATATTGAACGACCTAAAGTGTCGTTTAGAAAATACAGCGTTTGATCATTAAAACATTCAGAGTTTACAAAACATAGGCCCCAAAAGGTGTTGCAAGTTTATAAAAAAATAAGTCATGCTAGATCAAACGTTTCATAAGTGCAGAAAATATAGTGAGACGCGTCCACCCCGCGACTCCATGAAGATCCAAATGCATGCAACATGAGCTACCTTAATAACCTGAAAATACATTGCTAAAACAGTCAACATAAAGTTGGTGAATAATCATAGGTTTATAAGTTAAATCAGATGTACAATAGCCATAAGTAAAAAAGTAAAGTAATAAGATTTCAGTAATAAAATTTACATTGGCTCTTAAGTACATGACCCCGAAGCTAGACGCAATTAAATTGCCCCAAATGAGTGTTTACCAGACACTCTAAATATATTAGACATGAAATGCATCCGTAATCCCGTTGGAGCAACCCAAACACGGATGGAGGAGTCACCCTCAATAGATCTATTCACACACTCTCGCTTGTAGATTAATTAACGGTCCATGATAATAAAAGGGACTTGTCATGACGTGGTAATAAGGCAACTTAAGCAATGTAAGGAATTTAATACTTTGGCATGTACAAAAATAAGTGATGCAATGTATTCCTCTCCGTGGGATTTGAGATCAAAATATTGAATTAAAAACGGGGCTATGAAAACTCACCTGAAGTGATGATGCTATGACATGAAATGATAGGGACAATAAGGCGCGAATATTAGCCGCAACCTAATATAAGTAATAACGATCTACTTTAGATCATGACGTGATGTAATGAATGAACATGCACATGATGCCTATACCACTCGTAACTTGAAAGTACTAGTTATTGTCAAAGTAAAATATTTTCCATTCTTCGAAAAAATAAGTCTAACTAGACTTATAAAACAAGTCGTAATATATCGTATATAAATAGTGTTGTATTCATCGTCTTTAAAACCTTAAAATAAATTCAATTAGTCGTAAAAATAAGCTTTGGGTCATACGTACTTCATTGGTTAAGAATATAGCTCTTCAACAATATATCTAGAAAATATAGTACTTAGTACGTAGTTTATTATTTCTGTTAGTGACTACTAAAATCAGTAGAGTTTTGACTATTTTGAAACGTGTATATCTTTGTCGTTATAAGTTCATTTTCCTCATGATATCCACGGATTCGTTTTAACGTATACTAATATATTTTTGATAGTTCGGCTCCTTTAGGTTATGTCTAACGCCTCTCTTGGTCCGTCGAAAATCGTCCAACAGCACGTTAAATTTTCAGAAAATAGTTTTCGTCGTTAAACTTGCAAAAATCATATCTCCTTCGTTATAACCAAATCACTTTCAATCACCACCAAACTAATTTATTCTTACCATAAACCTTCTTAGGATGTCATGGGTTCCTAAACATCATCCACCAAGTTAATCTACCAAGGATCTACCTATTATCCATTTCTAAGGCTTAAAAGATATAAAAGTTTAAATAGAGTGGTATAAACTAGCATATGCATGTAGATCTTGTATAAAAATTATATGATTATGACAATAACTTGGTAAAATTATAAAAATGAGTTTGACATACTTACTTTGATGGATTAGTGAGTTTTGGAGATGAAAACCTATAAGACCTTGAGTTTTTCTTTCAAAACCCAAACAAGGAGTACTAGATGATCTTGTTTATGTCTTGATCTTGGAAAATAAATGGTGATTTCTTGTTGTTCTTATTGTGGCCGAGCACCCCAAGGAAGAGGAGGAGAAAATATCTTTCTTGCTTGTTTATTTAGTGAGAATGAGGTAGTAAAATTTGTTTTGTACACTTAGTAGATATTTAGTTAGGGCAAACATGTAATTAGTTGATCAACAAAATGACTAGGAAAGGGGGGGGGGGGGCACATGGTATAAAGAATGAGTGTATGAGAAGCTTGGTAGTATTAAGTTGTTTTGTGTATCCGTTAGGTGTTATCGGGTACCGAGTTAATTAAAAATAAATCGTGTCGAGTTGAAATAAAATATGACGAAATTAATCGGGACATATTAAAGTCATAAAAGTTGTGAAAATATATTGGGTACTAGTATTGGGTGTTTGGATGATTATTCTTTAGTTTTCACGAAAACCGTCGTAATTATATTAAACCTACGATATAAATTAAATAAATTTCCAAAATACCGGGTAAATGAATTTTAAAAATCTTTGTGATATTGTAAGGAGTTTAAAAATATATCGGGACCATTGTGGGGATTGTCAGATATGTTAGTCATATTTAGTAATCGTACGTAACGTTTATTCAAAAATAAATATACGTAAAACGTTAAATATATCAAAAATATTAATATGAATATTCTACGAGTGGTATAGTATGCAAATGCTATTATGATGAAATGTAGACTATTTCTAGTCCGTATGAAATGTCCCTACTGATAAAGCATGAATTCACACCTGAACCAATTCGGTTACGCGAATTTAAATATCCGTAAACTAAATTTACGATGAAATGAGCAATGCATGTGAATAGTGTTTTTCTCCCGGAAATGAATAGTGTTTTGTGAATACTAATATTTTTGAACGCTTCACGGAATATCAAACTGACCTAAAAAATGATGAATAGTAAAATGATGAATAGTGATTTATGCATAGTAAATTGTCGAAGTTCGGAAAATGACCTGAAATGGTGAGTTGTGACATATTAGTTATGTATTCCCTTTAGCATTCAAGAGACATTATGTAAGTGATGTTTGAAACATAACATTTTTATTTTGTATTTACAAGATGAGACAAAAAATATTTGTCCTATTTATGAGAAATTTTTGCAAGAATTTGACATGGGGTGTTTTAGTAAACATGCAAATATCTTATAAGGATGCAATTCCTAACTATAGGAAGCATGATTAGTTTAGTTTTAACAACTAATGTTCTACATGATTTACTTAAGTTGATACATAACCCCAAGTTTTAGTTTTTGTGCAAAAAGAGAATTCCTAGATGCAGATCAGGAGTATAATTGTGTTTTGAATACTTACAATGATGATTAGGGAGAAATGTGTATGAAGGAAGGACCAGATTTTCGTTGGTGTGGATGAGTGGTGAAGTGAATAGTAGCAGGTTGGAAGTAGTAATATAAGATAAGTAGTGTTTGGTTTAATATAAAATAAGAAAATGTTGGAAATTATAGATTTGAAGATTTGAAGATTACAAAACCCACAAGCAAGAATGAAGAAAGAAGAAACAATGAGGGCCTAATATGTAATTGTTAGATAGCTTTCATAGGAAGCTAGGGTTTGTAACCTCCCTCTATTATATAAAGAGGGTAGGCGTCTAGGTTACAAGCACATCCTTTCATAGCTAGTCTCTTCAATGAGAGTCTAGAAAACGCATAGAGCGTGTAGTAGTAGTAGTAGTAATAGTTTATTTTATGTTTTAATAAAGAAAACTTTATTAGTAATGTTCTTGTTCTTATTCCGCTGTGCTTATTAATATTACTAATCCTAGAAGAGCTTAAATGATCTTGATTCTACAATTGGCATCAGAGCACAGGGGGCTCGATATCTTGGGTTTATTCAAGGTTTCATTGTCAATAAAGAGCAGTTTTGAAGGAGAGCAGATGTGGTTTTTGGCTGTCGAATGCAGCAGATCTGGTTTGAAAAAGGTACGTATGCAGCAGATATGGAGAAGATTAGGTTAATAAATTATTTTTGGTTGTATGTCTCATAAAGGTATTCTCGTTCTGTTTTTATTAATCATATACTGCATTGGTTGAAAAAATTTCATCTATCAAAGTCAGTGGTAATTAAATCTGATTTGTCGAATAGAGAAAGTGAATTACAAATCTAATACTAATTTATGGTCCGTGGGTCATTTTCGTTATTTTGATTGGTCAACGAGGTGAATTAATTGGTGATATAACGAGGTGAATTAATTATGGTCAGATGAGCATTAATTTGTCATCAATTGATTTTATAAGATTTTTAATCATCACATGGGGTCGATTGAAGACTGGTTATTATTGGTTGTTGATTTAATGGGCCGGTTACATTATTAAATAAAATTGATTACTTTTCGCTAGTGGGACGGTGATCAATTTGATATATTAGTGAAAGATGTTTTTGGTTATTTAGGATTCGACCAATTAATAATGGTGTCAGAATGATTGTCGTATCTCGCATGTGATTTGTATCATGGGACGGAGGTTTAATGGTGATTGGGTACATCAGAATATGGTTTGTATTCGGGTGATAGATGAATTCGTTTTGTTCTGATTTATTATTCATGTGGGGTCAAAGTCAAAATTGTGCAGCCGAGGTACTGCTGTTGTTTGTTTTGTTCGCATAGTCAATTGTGTGCTGCTCAAAGAAGTTTATTAATGCTGGTATGCGAATTTAGTACTGGTCTCGCTCAATACTGCTGATGCCTTAATTCTATTGCTCGGATTATGCTGCTGCATTCATGTTCCTGCTGCTTTCGTTCTTTACTGCTGCTTGTTTAAAAAAATGAAAAAAAAGAAGTTATTATTTTGTTTTTGCTGGTTGATATTTGATTCTAGGTCCGAAGACGCTCTTGGATCTTGAACAATGAAAATGTGTGTGGTTCGTTTTGGAGATTCAGTTCGTGGTATAATTCTTGACTGGAACAGTTACACGCGCTTTACAAATATTTAGAGGGGTATATGATACCATACAGTTCATGATATGATTACACAAAATTAGATAATCATAAGCATTGAGTAGTTTCTGGTTGACCCGTCTACGCTCACTGAGACTATCGGCCATTGCATGTAATCGCCATGCATATATTGACTACAAGAATTATCCAAAGATATTTTATGATGTCTTTTACGCACTGAAGGAAGAAATGTTTCATGCTACTGAGTTCGAGATTCATGTGATGGTTAGTATATTTTTAAGGGGAAGCTTATTGTTCAAAAATACTTATCCATCTACATGCATCACTTGAGGGGAAGCGTTTATGAAGATGCATAAGACCCCTATTGGATGATTACAAAAAGGGGAAGAAGTGTAATGATGTGCAGCTTATTATTTGTGATGACATGTTTTATCATTGTTTCTTCATGCAGATTGTTTTGTAATATCAAAGAGGGGAAGATTGTTGGGAATTATAGATTTGAAGATTACAAAACCCACAAGCAAGAATGAAGAAAGAAGAAACAATGAGGGCCTAATATGTAATTGTTAGATAGCTTTCATAGGAAGCTAGGGTTTGTAACCTCCCTCTATTATATAAAGAGGGTAGGCGTCTAGGTTACAAGCACATCCTTTCATAGCTAGTCTCTTCAATGAGAGTCTAGAAAACGTATAGAGCGTGTAGTAGTATAGTAGTAGTAATAGTTTATTTTATGTTTTAATAAAGAAAACTTTATTAGTAATGTTCTTGTTCTTATTCCCTATGCTTATTAACATTACTAATCCTTGAAGAGCTTAAACGATCTTGATTCTATAGAAAAAGTTCTTGCAGGTCGGCGGATACGGTGAAACCAAAAGGAGGGTTCCGCCCGTTATGGCTGAAGGTTCTGCCCGATCAGCTGAAAGAAATAATTGTTTTGATTTGTTTTGATTTTTGTGATTTTATTCTATTGTTCCAAACGACAATGTAGGTTACATGAGTCCTAAGCCAAGCCTAAGAAGGTTGATTGGTTCTCGTTTAAGAGGTTTTGTAAGTATGTCGGCAATGTTGTCTTCGGAAGAAACTTCCTCAATTGAGATGTTTCCTTTTTGAATATTGTCACGAAGGAAATGATGACGGTTTTTAATATGTTTAGTGCGAGCATGTTGAACGGGATTCTTACTAAGATCGATGGCTCCTTTGTTGTCACAAAGAATGGAGATGTCGTTAAGTTTAATTCCATAGTCTACAAGAGCTTGCTTCATCCAAAGAGCTTGTTGACATGTTTTTTTGGACGATACGTATTCGGCTTCATTTGTCGAGATGGCAAGAGTCGTTTGCTTCTTAGAGAACCATGAGGTGAGACAATGTCCAATAAAAGTACAAATACCACTTGTACTTTTTCTATCAACATAGTCACCGGCATGGTCCGAGTCGGCATACACTATGGTGTCTACTCTCGTTCCTTTGGGATACCATAATCCTAAATGTGTAGTGCCCTTAATATTTCTAAAAATCTTTTTAATGGCTTCAAGATGAATTGTTTTAGGATCTTCTTGAAAACGAGCACATAGAAAAACACTAAACATAATGTTAGGTCTACTAGCTGTTAGGTAAAGTAGACTACCAATCATACCTCTATATTTTGTGCTATCTACGGATTCACTTTCCTCATCCTTTGTGAGTTTAGTTTCCGTGGACATAGGTGTTTTGATTGGTTTCGAATCTTCGAGACCAAATTTCTTAAGCACATCCTTAATATATTTTGATTGGTTAAAGAAGATACCATCTTCTAATTGTTTGATTTGGAGTCCTAGGAAAAAGTTGAGTTCTCCCATCATACTCATTCAAACTCATCATGCATGATTTTTGAGAAATCAACACATAATTCTTGACAAGTTGATCCGAATATAATGTCATCAACATAGCTTTAGACTATGATAATGTGTGAATCTTTCTTCTTAGTGAAGAAAATATTATCAACTAATCCCATGGTATACCTATGGTCAACTAGGAAGGTTTTATGTCGATCATGCCATGCTTTTGGAGCTTTCTTAAGTCCGTATAAAGCCTTATTAAGTTTGTAGACATGATTTGGTTTTTCAAAATTGATGAAGCCCGATGGTTGAGCAACATACACTTCTTCATTCATAAACCCGTTTAAAAATGCACTTTTGACATCCATTTGAAAGAGTTTGAAATTGTGTTCGCATGCATATGCAAGTAAAATTCTAATTGACTCGAGCCGAGCAACCGGAGCAAAAGTTTCATCGTATTCAATGCCTTCTTGTTGATTATATCCTTGTGCAACTAGCCTAGCTTTGTTTCTAGATACAATACCATTTTCATCCAATTTTTTATGAAAAACTCATTCGGTTTCAATTATGGTTTGACTTTTTGGTTGAGGAACTAATGTCCAAACGTCATTTCTAACAAATTGGTTTAATTCTTCTTGCATGGCTATTACCCATGACTCGTCTTTTATGGCTTCGTTTATATTTTTCGGTTCAATGGTTGACACGAAACAAAAGAAGTTGCTTTCATTTTGAACTTTTGATCTTAGTGTTCTTTCGTTATATTTCCTATGACACTATCTAATGGATGACTTTTAGATTCTTTGACATTGAAAATTTCTTTGTTTAAAAGTTCATCTTCCTTGTTATTATCTATGATATCTTGATTTTCCATAGCTTGACTTTCAACTAAGTCATCATCTACCAAAGGTGATGTCTTAGAGGGGGGTGGACTCTCGTCAAATGTTACATTCAATGATTCCTCGACTCTTAAGATTTCTTTGTTTAACACAATATAAGCTTTGCTATTTTGTGAGTATCCAAGAAATACACCTTCATAAGACTTTGGGTAAACTTTGGTGAGATAGTCCTTGGTGTTAAGTATAAAGCATTTACTAAAAAATACTCTAAAATATCCTAATGTAGGCTTTTTAGCTTTATATAATTCATATGGTGTTTTGTTTAAAAATCGTCTAATTAAGACTCGATTTAAAATGTAGGTTTACATGTCAACGGCATTACACTAAAAGTTTTGTGGAATATTTTTTTTCATTAAGCATTGTTCTACTCATCTCTTGTAGAATCCGGTTTTTGCGTTCTACTACACCATTAGATTGAGGAGTACGTGGAGCTGAAAAATTATGTGTTATACCATTTTTATCACAGACGTTTCCAAATTGCATTTCAATGTCAAATTTATGACCGTGATCCATTCTAATACACATAATGCAAGTTCCTAATTGATTTTTAATTTTCTTACTTAGAATTTCAAATTGATCAAAAGCTTCATTCTTACTTTTCAAAAATTTTGTGCAAATATATCTTGAATAATCATCTACTATAACCAAAGTATAGAAGTTGCCTCCATAACTTTGTATAGCGGATGGACCAAACAAATCCATATGCAAGAGTTCTAGACACCTAGATGTGGACACCATATTTTTAGCCTTATCGCTATTACGAACTTGTTTACCAATTTTGCAAGCATCACAAAAGTGTTGGTCATATTTCAACTTCGGTAGGTTTCGAACTAAGTCTTTGGAGGAGAGGTTTTGGATAAGTCTCATGTTAGCGTGCCTAAACGTTATTGGACCCTTTTTCTTGGTTAAAGTTAACTACAAAGTTAATCTAACCAAGTTCCATGATGTAGCGAAGTATTGATTAATTATCAAAAGTAAATAAACGTAAAAGATAAGACACAAAGTTTTTCAACGTTTAATTCTTTATTAGAAATTTATCAAAAGAATTATACCCCAAGTGTTTGCGGAACAACACTTGCGATTGAAATGACAAGTATGGTATACTCCTCACTAAACTCAAACTAAGTTTGAGTGACAACTAAGATCCAGCTGAGCTATCTCCGGGATTGTGTTGTTTTTTGGAGAGAGTTAAGATTTGGTTTGTGAATGTCTAAGCATTAAGTACACAAACTTAATCTTTACCTCTCCCACTTATTCAATATTTATACACAAGGTGATTCTAACAGATCCCTAATAGACAAAGACTACAAGACAAGTTACATCAGCCTACATTGGACAAAATACATAGGTATTTTGTCCCTGTTACAAATGAATATAAGTAGTAAAGCGCAGGGATACTTTCTGGTCTTCAGTGTTGCCACATGTCTTGGTTTTATACTCATTCAGGGAAAGTTGACCTTTGCATGATAAGGACCTTCCCTTATCCATTCAAACTTATCCCGCCTAATCCTGCCTTTACTTCAGTCTTCTTATCTTCAGTCTTTGTTCACTCAGTGTTCTTAGTTGGTTTGGAGTCATGGGACTCAGTGAGTTATTGTCATCCCTCACTGAGTCCATCATCTTCTTCTTTAGCTCAGGTATCATTCACTGAGAACCGCCTCACTGACTGGTGAACCTTTCTTCGTAGATTCGCCCTGAGCAACTTAAGGATGACTCACTGAACGACTATGCATTCAGTGACATGTTTGGTGTTCTTGATTATCAAACACTTAGGATATTTTATGTTCAAATCCTAGATTAAGGAGTTTTGGTTTTAACAGACCCAAAAGTCTCCCCCTATTTGGATACACAAATAGCGTGAGTATTTCTTGATTCAGTGAGAGATAGCGAAGCTATTATCTCTACAAACTGAATTACTAAGTACTGTTTAGGACACTGAATGTTAAACAAAACATAAAAAATTAGTCATATTTATTACAATCCTAAACAAAACAAAGTAAATAAAAGATAGATGTTGTTGCAGATTTGCTCAGGCTTCAGAACTTTAGACCCAAGGCTTCAAGTTTGGCTCTCTTTGCACTCAGTAGATGCTTGTCATGATGCTGTTGGATTTTGATCTTCAGGTCATGACAAAACCTTACATTAGCATCATTCATGATGGGATTGGCCATAAGGAAGTATCCCGTCATTGCTTTGATCCATGCCAGATCAATATTAGCCCATCTTTGAAATGTTGGATCCCTATACTCATCAATGAAGAAGAGACCTGTTTCAGGTTGTTCGATGACTCAATTGTTCACAAATGTAACTCCTTCAGGGAGGGCTCTGTTGTTGTCTAGGCCTGGAACACTAATCTCAGGTTCAGTCTCTATCTTCTTTCTCTTCCTTTTAGATGACTAAGCAGGAGGAGCCTGGATGGCTGGCACTGATGCTAGAAGCAGTGAAGGAATGCCAAGTTCTTCATGCTTTTTGGCTTGCTGATCATACCTGATTCTGAGGGACTTCATTAGGTGTTTGACAACAACATTACTCTTTTTGGCAATGATGGGACCCAACTCATCTGATTCAGTGATCCCAAACTCAGAGAACTTGAAGGGATCATGAATCTCAAAGTGTCTTTTGTCTTGGCCTCTGAAGACATTAAGAACTACTAGCTTGGTGTTCTGGTGGATCTTGACATCATTTATGGGTTCAGGGTTTAGCCTTTATGTCATGAACCAGGTATACCTATCAATCTTTTGTTGCCTTGTTTCAGCAGCTTTCTTCAATTTGGCATCCCTATTTGCCTTGAGAGCCATCAAGGCAGCATCCTGAGCTTTCTTAAACTTCTCACCACCTTCCCTGGCAGCCAGATCCTAAGGCTTTAACCCAATAGTTGTTGCTTCTTCATTAACCATCTCTATGAGAGTAGCCTTGCTTGCTTGTTCCTCCAAAGCTACTTTCTTCAGCCTTTCAACCTTATCCATTTGAGCTTAGATTTCATCCTCAGTCATTAAATATGTTACACCATTCATCTGAAAGGGGACCCTGACAAGTGCATCAGGGTCTGGTCTTACGACTGAGAGGTACCAGTGGTGAAGTGGGTTAAGATACTATAGTGAGAATGCCCTTGCCATCCGGCTGGTTTGCTGAGTGAGTGGTTGTCTCAGGAGGCTGATAGGAGGAAATTGGAGTGGCTTCAATGATGTGCTCCCCCTCAACCTGAGAGAAAGGTTGTCCTCTTGAAGCAACATCAGTAGCTGATGGCTGACTGGTGGAAGGTTTAGGAACTCCGGTAGGTGGAGCTTCAGTGGATCTCTCCCCCTCAACTATTGCCGCAGCATCAGTGAGAGCAAGAGTTGGTGGAACCAATGAAGGAGAAGACCCCTTAAATGCCTGGCAAAGTTCTGTAAGCATGGTTTTGATGTCAGAGGTATCCTTCTGTATGGTAGATACCTTGGCATTAGGTGAAGCCTGAGAAGATTCAATGGCTGAAAACCTTGGTCCAAGATTCCAGGCCAAGGAGTTGGAAGACTTAGCCCACGTAGCCAAGTTTTTCTCCATGAGACTCAATGATGAACAGATGGAAGTCATTGAAGATTGAAGACCTTGAAGATTAGCAGACTTCAGCATATCTACCAACTCAGTGAATTTGTCAGAGTTATGTTGGTAGGTATGAGTAGCCTGAAGTATTTTCCTATTGAGCTCGGGGCCATCTTTTACAGACTCTTGGATGGTGAACACGCTCTTGGTGATTTGGTTGAGCAAGTCATTGAACTTGTTGAGATGACCATTAAGAGCTGTCAGTGGGAATGAGACATCAGCCTGCTGTTCCAAGGTATTATCATGAAAAGATTCAACAGATTCCTTGAGATTGAAGTAGTGAACGGCTTGCTCAGTGTGCATGTCGAACACATCGTCAGTGATTCCTCTGTAATAGATGTTACAGGCCTTGCTCAGAAATTTCATTAGCTTTTTTCAGTGAGGGGCTTGGAATCATCATACTTGGCCACTCTTTCAGGAGAGGAAGTCTCAGGTTCATCATCCTGAGGTTTGGTTTCTTCCTCTTGTAGATCAAAGGGAGACTGGTGGGATTGTTCAGTGGCATCAGTCTCCATATCATCACCAGCTTCATAGAATTCTTCCTCACTAGCTTTGCTCTCATCATCATCAGAGTCAAGAACAGCTTGAAATGTGGCCATTGAGTTTATCTGCAAAAAGGGGTTAGCCGGCTCCTCTTCATACAAAGACTTGCCTTGGTTTTGGTCACTCTGTGACCCCTCTAATCCATCAGACTGGGATTTGTCTGCCTGGTCCTTAGAGTCAGTTTGTGAGGTATGCACATCTCCATAGGGGGGGGGGTGATGGTTCCGTATCATTGGGTGGTTTTTGTCACCCTGAGTCTTTGTCCCCAGTTGTTCCATCATCCACAGATGGGTTAGTGTTAGTGAAATCACTAGAAAATTTTGAAATGTTAAGGCCCTCAGTTCCAATAGGCTGGTGCTAGCCTGTTGAAGATTTAGGGGCCGCTACTCCCTGAGACCCTAGTTGTGATGTACCAGATACGTGAACGGGAAAGGTGGAAGGCACTCCCCTACTAGAGGGTTGTATGTTTCTATCTAGATCTTTGGGACTAGTCGTGTTGACCAAGGACCCTGACTGTGATTTGTCAGTGCCCTTCGTTATCCCTGAGGGTGGTGGAACCTGGCCTTGGGTGGTAGTATCAATCTTAGGTCTCCTTTTTGGCTTAGAAGCATGTGTCCCTGAAGCCTCAGGGCCCTGCGCCTTTGGTTTGGTCTTTGGTACAGAATGAGACTTCCCTGTTGATGAGTGCTCAAACAATCATCATTTTTGTCGTATTTAAACTGCCAAAACATACACAAACAATCAAAAAGTCATCAAAATACTTAAATTATCCCAAGGATTGTGTTTTATGTGTTTTACATGCAAAATAAGCAAAAACAAATGAAAATTGATCAAAGTTTTCAATATTGGCAGTTTCAGCCCCTCAAGTTTTAAAATTTGTCAAAAATAGTCCCTATGCATTTATTTTTGAATGACAAGTCAACCCAAGTCTTTTGAAAGTTAAAAATCACAAAATATGATACTTGGGTCTTAAGTTTCAAAAATTATATATTTGGTCCCTAAGGTTTCAAATCTGGCAAAAATGGTCCCTAGGAATTTTGAAAAGTGGGAAATGCAAAAATTGGTTCTTGGATTTTTGATTTGTGGCAACATTGGTCCTTGTGAGTACTTTGGGGAATGTACAACTTCAGCCCTCATCTTTGGTCTTAATTGCAAAAATGGTCCTTATGATTCAATAATACCAAACGGACCCCTTTTATTATTAAACCCCAATCCAAATCCAATACCCAATCCATACAAACACAAGCCCAAAATCCCCAGGCCCATCTCCATCACCACATCCAGCCCACTCCCTTTTTAATATAATTCCCCGGTCAAACATCCCCTTTGACCCTTCCCTCCCAACCAGGCAACGCGAAACCAGGGTACTGCTCCCCCCCTCCTCGCCTTTTTCCAACCATTAGCCCCCACAATAAATGCCCTCACCAAACCAAACCAACCCCCACCATCCTCCATTAATTACCCAAACCCGTCCCACTCATATTTGCCGATTTATTCTTGGCGGGAAAAATACAATCAAGGGCTTGGATACATCAAAGCACAATTGAATGGTCAGGATTTGGTCATTGGTCAAAGGAGAGTCCATTGGGAGTGCAAGTATTCAACAGGGAGCCATGTGGAAAGAGGTGTGACCTAATTTCGCATCGATATATAAATGTATGCTCATATGAGCCCTAGAATGTATGTAGTATGTAACTTAGTTGTTTTAGTATCTATTTGCACCCTTTGTAATCTATTTTAAGTGAATGAAAGAGTTGTTTTAAGTTTATTTCCAATTTGCATGTTTCAAGTTTATTTAAGAATTTCAATTTCTTGTTTAAGGTTAATTAATGATATTCAGTTGTTTATAAACTCATAACAAATCCAATACATTTGTTTTCAAAAGGTTTTAAGTTTGTGGAATTGTGTTTATCAAAATTTGGTAAAAATAGAGAAAAAAATAAAAGAAAATCAAAATAAAATAAAAAAATGATGATCAAGGGCCGATAAAGCTTGGAGCTCAGGATTGGTGGTTGCTGATGGTATTAGTTGTTCATGGGAACCAATAGGAATGATCCTGGGTGCAGGGTTACTCATTTTAGCAGGATGGCTATTGTAAGCTCCAACTTTTAAATTTTACTCTTTTAAGTGTATTGTTGTTATTTATTGCTCATTACTGATTAGATTGCTTGTTCATCACTTTTTAGGTTAATTGTGATAATTAGTTTGTAGTTTAGCATAATTTGTATTAAGTTTTATAGGGGGTGTTTGGATTAGACTGTGTTGATCACTGTGGTTGGTTTCAATGTTTGAGGCTTGTTCATTCAATTCACTTAGTGCCTAATACACCAACCCAAGCATATAATCAGTCACCCATTAAGAAAAAAGTCAAAATCACCACAAATCACACCCACAGTTCATCTGTTAGAGTTTTAAGGTGTCAAAATCTTGTAATTAGCTTAAATATGGTTAAGCTTGCTTGAGATAGCTTCACTTCGGGTTTATAAACATCAATCAATCATCCAAGCTCAGTTAAAATTCATAAAAGTCAACTTTTCATATTTTCTCACAAAGTCAAAAAGTCCCATTTGGCAGAAAACCAATTCTTGGGTGAATTTTGTAGATTTTTGTGTTAAATTTGAAGGTTTGAAAATTCTTGGGTGTATTAAATCATAGCTAAACTACAAAATCCCATGGTCAGCTTATTTTTGTGAATTTTGCACAAGCTTGTGCACAAGCTCAAAGTGAGCTGCGGGGGAAGGTGCTCCCCTGTGCACAGACCTCAATCCTATTAGCCCAACTTTAGTGGACCCCACAGGCTTAACCAGTGGGCCCCATACCTTGCTTTTTGGCTTATTAGAAAGCTAATAAGCCAGGCTATCTGGCTTTAAGCTTATTTTGCTAATTAGAACCCATTTGATAGGGCTGCAAGTGCTCTTTTGTTTGTCCCATTCCCTGACCAAAGCTGAGGGGTCAGCTTTTGTACCAATCTTTTAACCCTCCCCCTGGCCTCATCTGTGGGACCCATAGGGTGAGCCCTAGTTTTTTAGACAGCCAATAAGCTCAGCTTATTGGCTTATCTCTTTGTTTGGACTTCCAAGGTCTCTAGTGGACCCCACAGGCCCTCAAAGGTGCCCTGTGAGGCCTGTTGTGAACTGTTTGGTGTTTATATTGCTTATTGCTATTTAAGTGCTTATATCTTGTGCTTAATGTCTTTATTTGGTTTGATTTAAGTAGTTGTACATCTGTTTGTAGGTTATTTGTGGTTGTGAAATCAATTGGTAGCTTTTACATATAAACCAAATGTTTAATAAGCTTATAAGCTCATCTGTCATTACAATAAGCTACCGAAACTGCTTATTTTTTTATCTCCAAGTAAATCATCTTCACAAAAGTTGCTTAAAAACATTCCATAGGCAGGTTTGAAACAGAAAAGTCCCAAAAAGCCAACTTTAATAGAAGTGATAGCTTCTATTTAAGCCAATTGGCTTATTACCTCAGCTTATTTATAAGCTAATCTCGTTTTTAAATTTTTCATAGGCTTCTCGTAGTTACAAATAATTTTTTTAATTTTCTCAGATTTTTCTTACATCATTTGGTATTTTTTCTTAATTTAAATTAGTTTTTAATAATTATTAAATAGTTAATAATTAATATTAATTAATTAAAAAACCAGAAAAATACAAATTTAGTTTTAAAATTAGTTTTTAGTTATTTTTAATTTTTCCAAATTTTATTTTCAATTTTCTATTGTAATTTCATAATTAATTAGAATTTAGGTTAATTTAAATAATTAAAAAGTAATTAATAAATAGTTAATAAATAGTAATAATTAATTAAAAGTCTTAAAAATATATTTTCAGTTCTGAAATTAGTTTTATAGTATTTTAGATTTTTCTAAGTTTAAATTTTATTTTTCTAGGTAAATTTCATAATTATTTGTATCTTAGGTTAATTTAATTAATTAAAATTAAATAGGAAATTAGTATTTAATTAATAGTAATTATATAAATAGTGTAAAACTTAATTTTAATTTTCTAAAATTTTTTTTTAATCATTAGGTTTGTAAAAATATCATTTTTATACCAGTAGCCTTTTTAGATAATCTCACTCACTTTTATTCACGTACGTTTGTTCCCGTTTTCAGCAAACGTACAGTTTTTAGGTGTTGGCTCGTTTCTTCTTAATCCAAATTCCAGTAATCAATCATATAGCTTTCCTAAGCTATTTCTTTTTATAATTTTCAAATAATTCTCATTGCCACCCTTTTCTGAGAATAAACACCCGATCACAAGCACGTTCAGATACAATTCACACCTCGTCGGGGTATAACGACCTGGTGATTTCTTATATTACCCGGAGATTGACTCTAGGTAGTCTACTTGGTTGACCATCCCCTGGTCAATTAAGTTGACCGTTTAGCCTCAATCAAATTGTGGCGCCGCTGCCGGGGAGGTGTGCGTGTTTCTGCAACGTCATTTGAGATTAGTGTTATTTCACTATCATCACTATACAAATTCCACCACTTTTGTAAATTTTGAAATCAAAACACAAAAAAGTCATTAACACTTTTCCTAAAGTGTTAAAACATCAAAAAAATTAAAAACAACAAAACAGATCGTAACGTTTTCTGAACCGGTTTTCTTTTAAGGTGACTCTTAAAGAGAAACGATTTTAGATTACGGGACGATACCAAAAATATTGTCCGAAAGCTTTTCACCCATACACAAAACCCAAAAACATCCGTCTTTTCTTGTGAATAATAAATATACATAAAAATAAACCGTCGCAAACAAAGACAGAACACCTACCAACTGGGGGTGTGGACATAATAAGTTCACAAACCAAAGATTTAAAACTTGCCTTTGTATCCCTATGAGTGGTGTACCTTTCTTAAAGAAGCCACTTGCTTGTGATTATTGGTTTAAGTTCACTGTGGATTTGCCTCGATTTTGTTTTGATTGGTTTTTATCCCTAGTGCATGCACACTCGTTCTTCAAGGTCCACTTGCCCATTACATGAGCTTGTCAGGAAACCTCGAAGACCTCGTAGACGTTCAGCACCAACAGTCGGATCTGAGATCCGTATTGTTGCCGCATCCACTGTCACCATGGCGGAAGACCGCCCCATGTGTGAGCTTCTCCAAACACCCATCGAGGGTTACGGAGATGCCATTGTTCTTTCAGCCATTGTCAGGAAACCTCGAAGACCTCGTAGACGTTCAGCACCAACAGTCGGATCTGAGATCCGTATTGTTGCCGCATCCACTGTCACCATGGCGGAAGACCGCCCCATGTGTGAGCTTCTCCAAACACCCATCGAGGGTTACGGAGATGCCATTGTTCTTCCAGCCATTGTGGCGGATAATTTTGTGCTTAAAACCGGGTTACTCAATCTTGTAACCTCAAGTCAATTCTACGGTTTTGAGAGGGACGATCCTTATGCTCACATTCGATGGTTCAATAAAATCACATCGACCATCAAGTACAAGAATGTACCTTGTGAAGCAATCAAACTTCTTCTCTTCCCATTCTCACTGGAGGGACAAGCCCGGATTTGGCTTGAAAAACAACCTCCTCGATCAATTGAGACATGGGAAGATCTTGTGAAAAAATTTGTGAATGAATTCTTCCCACCTTCCAAGACCACGAGTCTTAAGAACGAAATCACCAAGTTCACTCAGAAATATGATGAATCTTTTAGTGAAGCGTGGGATCGTTTCAAAGAATTACTTCGCAAGTGTCCACATCATGGTTTCTCAGAGTTGATGCAACTCGATACTTTCTACAATGGTGTGAGCCAAGCTGATCAGGATTCTCTCAATGCCTCCGTGGGAGGTAATTTCTTGAGTAGAACCACAAAAGAAGCTTTGCAAATCATAGAAAACAAGTCCAAGGTCCTTTCTACACGAAGCAAACCGATTCTTTCTCAAATCAATGTGGGTCCTTCCACTTCATCTTCTGTGGGTCAATCTAGCACGGATGCTAAGCTTGACAAGCTCACTGAAGCGATTCAAGCTTTGGTTCTCGCCCAAACAAAGAAAGTTTCATTTCCACAATATCCTCCACCTGCTGAGGTTAAAAAAGTGGAAGTCTATGTGACTTGTGGTGGGCCGCATGCCTACTACAATTGCACAGCTACTAATGGTACTCCATATGAAGCTCATGTTATTGTCGGGTCCCAAATTCAAGGAGGCAATCAATACCGCCCTCCTTTGGACCCGAACTATCGTCCTCACCATTATCCTGGACCTCCCGGTTTTAATCAAAACCAAAATGTCCAAAACCGTGGCCAAAATCAAAATAGAGTGAACCAAGGTTTTCAAAACCAAGGTAACTTCAATCAGGGTCATGGTTTCCAAAATCAAAACCAAGGTTTCCAAAATCAAGGTTTCCAGCACCAAAATCAAGGAAACTTTAACTGAAACCAAGGACAGGGCAATTTCAATCCCTGGAATTTTCATGGAAACAACCACCAGAATCAAGGGAATTTCCAACATCAAAACCAAGGAAATTTCAACCAAGGTCCCAATCCAAACAATCGAGCTCAAAATTTTCCTAATCCGAATCAAGCCATTGTTCCAACCGGGCCTTCATCTGATGAGTTTTTAAAGCAGTTCATGAAGTCCCAAGAAGAGTTGAACAAGTTGCTGGTCAGCCAGATTTCTGATATCAAGAAGTCTTTAAATGATCGACCCTCGGGCTCAGGTACTACTTTACCGAGCAACACGATCGCTAACCCGAGGAGCGATGCTAAGGCGATCACAACACGAAGTGGTGCTTCATATGATGAACCCACGATTCCTACTATCTCTTCTTCCTCTCCTCGAAAGGTAGTGGAACGTGAACCTGAGGTAACAAAGGACAAGGTGCAAACTCCTAGCTCACGAAGTACAGCACACGTCCAACCTCAGGTCATTCCAGAAACCAGATGTAAGCCTGGAGTTGTCTTTGAACCACCAGAAACTCCAGTGGACAACCCTAAATCCAAAACTTCTATTCCTTATCCATCACATCTCAATGAACAAAAGCTCCGCGAAAAGGCTAGTCACCAAATGGATAAATTTTTCCAAATCTTCCAAGATTTCCACTTTGACATTAGCTTCGCGGACGCTATTCTCTTGATGCCCAAGTTTGCATCAACAATCAAAAATCTGTTAAGTAATAAAGAAAAACTCTTCGAGATGGCAAGAACTCCTCTGAATGAGCACTGCTCAGCAGTTCTCTTGAAAAAGCTTCCTGAAAAGCATGGAGACCCCGGGAAATTTCTCATTCCTTGTACTTTGCCGCGCATGGTTGAATGCTTCGCCTTGGCCGATCTAGGTGCTAGCATTAACCTTGTGGAAAACTAGAAGGGGGGTTGAATAGTTTTATGTCTTTTTAATTTTATTATGAAAACTTAGTTTAGTTTTAAAGTCTTGTTTGCTTTTAAAAACTTTGATTCTATCTTATGTGAACTCAAATCTTGAACAATATGAACAACAATATCTAAGTATGAACAATAATAATAATGTAAGCTAAGTATGTGAAATCAACACATTCATAATATAAACAATTATAGCTATATACGAGAGACAGGTAAGTAAACGTTTATTTTATAATCCTTAGTTATATTTTGTATGAAAACAATACTTGATCGAAATGATCAATTATATGCATGTTACCTTTTTAGTTTGATTGTAAAAACTTTGTTTGTGAATGGAACTTTTGTTTGATCTTTAAGTAAAATCAATACTAGCACTATATGAGCAACTACATATATAAACGTCTACGTCTACAAAAGTAATAACGATATAAACAAGATAATAAGCAAGATATGGAAAGATCTAACCGCGAGACAAAGGATTTATAGTGGTTCAGCTACAAGGACTCCTTCCTTGCCCTACTCCACTCCTCGAGTCACCTACTCGAGAGTTTTCTTCACTATGTCAACAAGCTCCCTTATGGCGGGGAAAACCTTACACACCAATATACACACCACAACTTCGTCACAACTTATTCACACCTTCTACACACTTTCTTCACACCTTCTTCACACCTAGTCACTACTTAATCACAACACTACTTCTTCACAACTATCTAGCTTCACAACTATCTACTTCACAACAATCTTCTTCACAACTATCTACTTCCTAGCTCTTCTTCTTCACAACAAACTACTTATATCTCACTACTTCTATACACAACTTCTACTCCTAGATCTATCTAGTTACAATACTATCACACCTTTACAATGAATGTACACAACAACTAGACTATATACACAAATCTACAATACTTCACAACTTGATGTTGAAGGAGTATTCTTCTCTTGCACTTTGAGAAATGAGAGGTGAGGGAATGAATCACTTGAAACAAGGATTAACCATTATATGATCAAAGGGTTTTTAGGAGGATGTTTAGAGAGATTTGGATCTGAAAATTTTCGTGCAAGAGGTAAGGCAAAATTCCAGAATTAAGGTGGTATTTATAGGCAACAAGTTCTGACAGAGGAGCGTGGCCGGTCCCCTTAAATCAAGGCCGGCCCCCTTAAAATTAAGGGGACCGCCCCTTATAATTAAAGGGGCCGCCCAGCTATAACGGCCAGAAATTTTGTTTTTTAGTGGGGAAAGTTTATTTGGTGAAAAACTAACTGATTTTGGTTAAAAATTTGAAATCATATATTTAGTATGATTAAAACATTTTTCTTTATTACCAAAATTGTTTTTCAAAAATATATAATAAGTTTATATAATTAAATAAACTTTGTATTAGTCAATTAAATACCCCTTTGATCATGAGATGTATTAAACACTTGTTTATCCATACCTTATGTGATTAAGTTGGATATAGTGATATAAACTAGCTTAATACTTGTTTACATAGTAATCTTACGTTTGATGAGTTTATATTTTGTGATCGTCAAAATATAGAGATATCGAAAAATATAAATAACGTTTTTATACATTATTTATGTCAACAATCTCCCCCTTTTTGATGATTACAAAATCTAAACTCATTAAACTAAAAATTAATATATATGCAAGTTTTTAGTGTGAGTTTATATCACTTCTCCCCCTTTTTGTTAACATCAAAAAGGTTATCCCGACGAATGTATAGCTCCCCCTTGAAGTATACTCCCCCACATTTTGAGGTCATAAGAAATCGAGATATGGAATGCTTACAAAAATATTTAGAGCTCAAGCAACATAGAAAAATATGCGATATACAAATAACAAGCATAGCAAACAAATATTAAGGATACATAACAATTAATTCAAAGTGATTATGTTAAAGATCCTAATTTGCCAAAGAGAGCCATCGAACTTGCTTGTAACAAAAGGTTGGTTGATTCTTATTTGAAAGTGAAAATCATAAGCATATATTATGCTTAGATGATTGATGATGGAGTGTTTGGAATGAAAATGGTTAAGTTATGGTAAGATTGTTGGATTAATGGAGGTATATGTTTGGATGCATGAATGTTGGAGAGTTTGGTGGTGGAGAGTTTAGACGTGTAGAGTTAGGAGCGGAAGAGGTTGATTGAGAGATTGGATGTTGTTCAAGCAAGGGTTTTGGATGAGATCTAGTGAGAAGATACTCAATCCAAGTGAAGTGTTCATTCATTGAAATGGTTTGTTTATGGAGAAAGATGCAACAAAAATTGTTGACATGTTTTGCAACTTGTTTCAAGTTGTGGGGTGATAAAGGAGAGCCAAAGGAAAAGTATTCCAAGTTGCATTGAGCAAGGTGTAAGGCGAGAAGAGCACAAAGCTCATGGGATTCTTTGAGTTCTTCAATGAACGTCAAGTGTTCGAATGAAGGTGATGATGGTGGAGTGTGGTTTTTATTAGGGATGGATGATTGGACATGCAACATAGGAATAGCATGTGAGTTGGTAGGAGGTGGTGATGATACTTTTGGTGGTGGAGACATTTGTGAGTTTGAGTAATCATGAATGGATGAGGATAAAGGTATGGAAGAGGAGGATGTTCCTTGAGTGGAGAGTGTTTTGGATGTTGGATTGGTAGGTTGATCAAAATGTGAGGTGTTAGGAATGAGATTGGGATTGTTGTTTTAAGATTGAACATGCTCTTTATATGGCTTATGTGGGTGAGATGAAGGTGTATTTCGGGGAACAAAGATAGATGTTTGGTTATTATGATGAGGTTTGTGAAAGGGTTCATTTGAATGAACATGAGGTTTGTGTATCATGAAATATGGTTTGACCTTCATGGGTTAAGTAGTAGTGGTGATGACACACTATGTAGAGTGTAGGGAATGGTTATATGGTTGGATATTTTTGTGAGGATGACTAGGTGGAGTTATTGGTGAAGATGGGAAATGAGTATCAAATGATGTGATTGGTGAGAGTGAAAGAGCGATGTTTATGGAAGGGATTTCTTGATAGGAGGTGTTAAAGATGATGCATTAGGTGCACAAGGAGATGAAATTTGAGGTTGAGGTGAGTAAAGGTTATGAGGTTTGAGTGTAATGTAGAAGGATATGGGTGAGTAAAGGTGGTTGATATGTAATGTTGGTGGGTAGGAGAGTGATGTGTTAAGTATGTAATGTTGAAGACATAGGAGGAATTTGGTGTTGGATGTTTGACAACAACATTTGGTTTGACGGGATTTTAATGGAAGTTAGGTTTTTCTTCTCCAAATGGGTTTCTTGGTGGTTTTGGTTTAATGGGAGAGGAAATGATGAGATGAGTGGAGATTGAGAGGAATGAGAGTGTTTATAATGTAGGATTGGTAGGATCAAGGATGGATAGACTTTGATGGAAGGTTTAGGATAGAATAAGTTTGTGAATTTTGAGAAGTGTAGGATGAAATGGGCTAAAAAGTAGAAAAAGGAAACAACACCTTCGACCATCAGATGGCTGGTCCCCTTAATTGGAGGCCGGTCCCCTTAATAATTAAGCGGGCCGCCTTATGATTTAAGGGGGCCGCCCATCTGGTGATTCCCAGATTGCCAGAAATGGGTTTTTGGTAGTGAATTGCAGAAAGATTGTGTTTTTGGTTTCAAACAAGTCCAACTCTTTGAGGCAATTAAGCATATACTAATTATGTAGGCAAAGCATGTTAATCAAAGAGATTAAGTAAACAAGCAATTTCATCTAGCATGCAAACATACTCATCAAGCAAGTAAAATATAATAGCTAGGAAACAATAAGCAACATCAAGTACTACATAACTACATAACTAGGAGGATTAATCCTAATGTATATCAATGTGCAATAAGTGGGTAGTTATGATAGCATGGATTTATAGACTTGTTACAAACAAAGTCTTAATAAACAAACAAACCATGGTCCACTTGATTTGATTTAGTTCACTTATAAGTGTCATTTATATAAATATAGATGAGAAATATGACATCACCATGCATGATTTTAAAAGAGACGTTTTTTAGCATTATTCAACAATGTTTGAAAGTAGGTTTTCACTTAGATATGAGAGTTATTTGAATAAGATAGATTGGGTTTTTACTTCAAAATGTGTGAATGAACGGTAAAGGATATTTTCCCAATCTTTAGTTTTGATCAAAACAAAAATTGTGGATATTGATAGTGAAAACATGTTATTTAAAAGTGGGATAGTTATTTGAAAAACTATTTTCCAAAATGTGAGGTTCTTTTGCATATTTTTAGAGAAATTAGATTTTTGACAACAAATATCATAAATCAAATATTTTAAAAAATGTTTATTAAAGATCTCATGCTCAAGAGGATTGGTTAACCCTATTATCATCTCATGCCATCGTTTCTACATATCCTATGATCCTAAAGGAAATAAAGACGATAATATATATGTTAGATGCGAGAGTGTTGAATGGGGTATAACCTAACATCTGTAGTTCCTTTGTTTTTGCACGCTTATCTAACTTAATGCCATAGTCTACGAGAGCTTATTTCATCCATAGTTTTCTTACGCGAGGGATCTAATCCTACTTCTATATTAACGATCGATCCACTTAACTCATTTCACTTCATCACCATGAGTTTGCTAATAGTGGATATAGAAGATTTCCATTTTCTATTTTGTTTGGCAATGAACAGTTTTATTTTATTCCTAGGAGAGTCAACCAATGATGTTTCTAGGTTATAAGAATATAAGCTATTATGTACTTATATATGTATAGCTAAGCATTAATCTAACTAATCATTTATCTAAGCATGCAAATTATAGCGATGAACTTAAAAGAAACACGTACCTTTTAGTCTTCAATGGAATATCTTCAAGCACTTCAAGTGACCATGTTGACTTATAGAAGTCATTAGTAGATGATATTCCAACTACTTCCAAGATTGACAGCTTAGCCACTTGGTCCCCATTGTCTCATTGGTCCAAAGTTGTTTGGTCCAAACATATTCAACATTTGGCTAGGATGCATGTATGGTGGTAATATTCCCCAAGGATTGTAACTTGGTTGATAATTCCACATTTGATGACTAGTATTATTGTAGTTTTGTCTATTTTGTTTTATTCTAGGTTGAGGTGTTTTAGATCGAGTATGAAAATTATTTGGTTTTCTTGGTTGTGGAATTTTAGATCTTAATTTAGATTTAGAGGATCCTACTTCGGTCTTTAAGGATGGTTTATAAAAAGTTTTTACTTTTTCATCATAAGCAATGGGTATTTTTCTATCTTTTGTAAGTATATACTTAGGTTTTGATTCTAATGATTTTTGTTTACTAGATTCACATTCAAACTTTATACTTTTATTTTCACTAGTTGAAACATTAGTTGAGGTTAATCCTAGACCGGTTTTATCTTTCGAAGTTTCTTGAACACTTATTATTTTCTTAAGTGGGTTACTACTATTTTTAAACTTGCCAAGTTTGAAAATTTCATCTTTAAGTTTTTCGTTTTCATTTTTAACCTCTATGCATGTTTTACATTCTATAAAAACTTCTTTTCCTTTTTCCAAATCTTGTAGTCTAATTTTTAATTCGAGTACTTCATTTTCTAATAGATTATTAATATGTTTTAGTGACTTATTTTTAGCTATAACCTTTTGACCTAATTTGCATAACCTATTATATTCACTATCTAGGTCTTTTTCGTCTAATGATAAATTTTCGTCACTAAAGTATTCGGTTTCGGAACGTACCTCACCTGATGTCTTAGCCATAAGACACTTCTCCTCATTTGTGATTTCTTTCTCATCGTCATCGCCACTCCAAGCTCCTGCAACAAACGCCTTTTGATTTTGATCTCTTGACACCATTGGACATTTTCCGATGAGATGATTTGGATCACCACATTTGAAGCACTTCCTATCACTTTTGCCATTTTTGTCATCTTTATTTCTTTGGTTTGCTTTCCTTTCATCATGCGGTTGTCTAACGAATCTTCCTCGCCTTTTGAAGAATTTCTTGAAGTCTCTTACGGCCATCGCATATTCTTCGTCATCACTTTCGGAGGTTGAGCTATCCTCGTTACTAGATGGGTTATTACACACAGAGGTTACTAAAGTTTTCAAAAAATTTGCTTTAAGTTACTATAGTTTTTTTTTGTTCAAAGAGGTTACTCATGTAAACGGGTTCGTTTAATTAGGTTACTCATGTAAACGTGTTCGTATAATTAGGTTACTCCCAAAGTTTGCTACCGGCTGTAACAGGTTTTCACTATCTCTAATTTACATTTTTGGTCCCTGTGGCATGGCGGGTATAACGAATTTGGTCCCTGTTACTATTTTTTACCACAACCCTTTGACCAAGTTCTATCATTTCACGATGATGAAATCACCATATTTTGTAAATCATCATCTATGTGTTTTGTGTGTCTGAACGACTAAAACATCGATCAGTTTAGACATCTATGTTTTAAGTATGGGATTGCTTAACTTTAATTATAAGGGCACTTGCTACTAAAAAGACCTTCAGTAAACATAATTTTTAAGTATGGGATTGCTTAACTTTAATTATAAGGGCACTTGCTACTAAAAAGACCTTCAGTAAACATAATTATGTTTTAATTAAAAAAAGTCAAGCTCAGCCAAAATGAGATGCTTTATTTCGATTCAAAGGTCGTGCAAATTAGACTATCTTTGGGTTGGACAGTAATTGGACTTGAGCCTTAAGGTCTGATCTGTTTATCCATCTACGCAGACTTATTTCGATTCAAAGGACCATAGGGTTGAAACTGGTCAGCCCAGAACCCGTTTTTTTGCCTAGGATTCCAACCAATATCTTTGCAGAGTTAGTCATTGTACCATATATCCAAAGCAGTAAGGCACGATCTCTTATAATATTCAACAGATGATCTCTTCATGTAGTCATCCCAATTTGATATATCTTTTTCCATCTCTTTGATGCTCGGTAGCTTGAATTTTCCATCGAGAAGCTCAACCAGTGATCTGCATCTTATTTCTAATGTAAACAGGTTTGAAAAATTCTTCGAGAAAAAAAATCTAAGGACTAAATTTGTTAAACCCGAAAACCCACAAGGACCATTTCGTAACTTTTTACCTGCTATCATAAAATGTAATATATGGAGTAACGTAAACAACCGGTCACGCAAACAATGATAACCTCTTTGAACCAAAAAAAAGTATAGTAACTTAAAGCAAATTTTTTGAAAACTTTAGTAACCTCTATGTGTAATAACCCTTACTAGATTCCTTCCTAGCTTTCAATGCAATTGACTTGCTTTGCTCTCTTTTTCCATTGACCATCTCGAAGTCTTTCTTTGTTGTTGCTTCGTAGACTTTCAGGTTGCCGATCAACTCATCATGTTGAAGAGTTGACAAGTTCTTCGATTCTTCAATCGCCGTAACTTTAGCTCGCCATTTTGGATGAAGAGCCCTAAGAAATTTCCTAACAAAAGACTTGCTAGAAAAATTCTCATCAAGTGCTTTTAAACTTGTAATGATAGTGTTAAACCTAGCAAAAGCATTATCTATTGATTCCTCCTCCGGAATCGTAAATTGTTCATATTGTTGAACAAGAAGATCTATTTTGTTATCTTTAACTTGACTATTACCTTGGTGAGTGATTAGTAAAGAATCCAAAATTTCTTTTGCGGTTTTACACATAAAAATTCTTTCATATTCTTTGCTTGGTAACGCATTATAAATAACCATTTTTGCCTCATTATTTTTTGCTAGTTTCTTTTTCAAATCATCATTTTGTTTTTCAAAAGACGCAATTTCATCCATTTTAGTTTCAAAATTATATTGAACAGGGGGAAAATCACCAAAGGTAATGACATGCCAAAGATCAAGATCTTTTGATTTCACATAAGTTTCGAATCTATTTTTCCAATAAAGAAAGCCATCACTTTCAAATAGTGGTGGTCTTTGCATAGATTGCCCTTCTAAATATTTTTCAGATTCCATAGATCGTTTCAAGTTTTAAAATACAGTTTATTTTAAAAATCTTGTTTAACGTAGCTCTCATACCAATTGTGGAAAACTAGAAGGGGGGATTGAATAGTTTTATGTCTTTTTAATTTTATTATGAAAACTTAGTTTAGTTTTAAAGTCTTGTTTGCTTTTAAAAACTTTGATTCTATCTTATGTGAACTCAAATCTTGAACAATATGAACAACTATATCTAAGTATGAACAATAATAATAATGTAAGCTAAGTATGTGATGGATCTAAACACCTTGAACTGTGTTAGATTGATACTTTGAATTATATCACTAAGTATGCGGAATCTACTTAGTAACACTTAGAAATTTGATTGTGAGTAAGACAGTTGTTTATGAATAAGAATAATGTATGTAACAAACGATTAGCTCCAATATTACTAATGATAATAATACGAGTGATCTTGATATCACTAGGGTTACACCTTGAAGCTCTAGAAAACGTATATCTAACCTTTAACCTAGGATCTCCTTTTATAGCACAAGGAGTCCTCTTCTACAAGATAAGTATAATGCTAATAGAATAAGATATACACAAAATCTATTCTATATTTATCTAAACACGTTTCCTAACAATTATCTAATAAGCAGTGGTAATATATGTTCTTGCAGTGGTAATGAGTTTCCACTGCAAGTACAATCTTCAACAGTTGTAACATCTTCACTTAGCCGTGGTAACTGTTAGTATAATTCCCAACAATCCTCCCCTAACTTATGATTAATAAATAAATCAATAAGTTTCTTCAAGTATTCTGCAAACATGAGGATATGGGAATTCTTCCAAACACTAATCTTCTTCTTCTTAACTCTTTATCAGCTCTCACACTTTGATCATAAATCCTTTGTAACAAATCTTCTATGACTTCAGTTCTTTCCCAGCACCTACGCTTTACTGACCTCATCACATCCAATACTCCAGCTCTCAATGGATATTCTTTCTCAGCCAGCATAAAGACATCAACTCCATCTTGAGTAGAAAGATGATGCACAGAACTTGAATCATAGAACTTCCACAAGGTTCTCATGTCATGAGCTTCAAATCTCCAATATCTATCACTTGGGTCAGGTTCATATAATCTTCTGAAGTGAACCCATAACTCCTTAGCCTTGACATCAACAAGTTCATCCTTCTTGAACTGATCTTGAACAATCCTCCATAAAGTATCCAAGTCTTCTCTATCACAAGATTTAACAATATCTTCAAAATCTCTGCAAATGCTTGTGACACTTCCAGTTCTGATGATCTTCCAAGCTACTCCAAAACTATCAGAAAAGATCTCCCAACCACCTACTGGATATTTTGCTTGTAGAGGTTCAATATTAAGTACATCAGTCTCTAAGAACAACATGTTTGTAAGTTGCTCTTCTGTCAACTTGCTAGGACCCTCTTCTGCTTGAGATGATTCCCGAGTCTTCAATTTCTTTGCATCTTTTGATCTAAGACTCACTCCAGACCTTTTTGTCTTCATTACTATAGGTTCTTGATCCATTGGAATGAATTTACTATCTTGCCTTTTGATTCTGTAGTAAATACCTTCAATTTGATCATGTGACATTCCTTTGAATTGAGCCATCTTCATATTACCAACTTGGCAACAAAAAGTTTTCATCTCAGCAATGATCTGTGCCTTTGTAAGTTTCCTTGGCTTCTTTTGTCCTTTTCTAACATCCCCAATGATTTTATCAAGAGCCTGTTGATTCTTCATTTGAATGAAATCTTTAAGTTAAGCAGACTTTTGTTCTTCATCCAAGGTTGTATTTGCAATAAGTTCAATAGCCTTCTTCCTGATTATTTGATCATTATTAATCAAGTAGTCAATCTCTTCTTTTGTAGACACATAAGTGAACAAAGGAGGTTTCTCATGAATGACAGTTGGTGAAACACTTGAAATTGGTTCTGCCATTACAGCTTCAAGTTTATCCAACCTCTTTGCTTCTATAAAACTAGCAACTTCATCTTCCTCTAGCTTTCTCTTCCTTTCATACTCTACTACTTGCTCATGCTCTGCCAATCTTGCATCAAAGTCAATCTGAGCTTGGTCTTTCTTAGAAATCTTTCTTGTTTGCTCTTGATCTAAAGCAGTCACAATAGCTTTTCCTTTGACTGATCTTATTCTGGCAGCTTCTTCTTCTGCAGTGGTAACTAATTGAGTAGCAGTGGGAACTTTTTCACTTGCAGTGGGAATTGGTTGATCAGTGGGAACTTGTTCTGCCTCAATGGAAATTGGTTGAGCAGTTCCAACTAAATCATCATAGTGAAAACCAGCATCAGCATCCATATCTTCAAAATCCAATTTCCTCCCCTCAGTCTCAGCTACACCATCTTTTGCTTGAGCATTGTTAGAATCAGTGACCTCAGCAAACTCTTTTTCAAAATGAGTACTCCTCCCCTTAAACTCTGCATCTATTTTCCTCCCCTGTTTGGAAGAATCTCCCAAATCTTTAGTAGAACTTGCAGAAAACTCATCCTGAGGTGAAGATGATGAACATAACACAACTTTAGCAGGTCTTTTCTTCTTGAGATTCTCAACTTCATTCTGCAATCTTTGAATCTCAGCCTTCAATTGATTCAGCTCTATGGCATGTTGTTCTTTGGTTTGTGCCAGATCTTTCTCCAGAGCTTGAACCTGCTTGACTAATTTGGTACAAATGTCCATCAATTCAGGTAGTTGCACACTGCCTTCATCACTTCCAACTGTGTAACCTGTTGGGAGAGGTGAATCATAAGGCATTAATTCAGGCTCTTCCCTAGTTGGACTAGGATTAAGCCTTGAACCACCACTGCTTGTCCCTAAACCAAAAGGTTCAGCAACATGCAATGTTAAGATGAGAGAAGTTGGTTGTTTAGACCTTCTCTCATAAGTGTGAGTTACAGCAGGGGTATGGTGAATTTGTGGAACAACAATAGTGGGTATGTTTTGGGATAAAACTGGGATGGTTGCATCTTCACCCTGTACTGGAGCAATTTTAGCAAGCATTTGAGGAAAAAGTGGATGAACCTCCCCATTCCAAAGATCTGAAGCCTTACTCATTTTTGAAAAACTTTTTGCTTAAGACAGGAAGGCTCATAAATTCTATTGTGAGGTTGCAGTTGAAACTCATTTAACACTGCTTGCACAAACCTTGGATACATCAAAAATTTATATTGACTCTTTACATTGCCTTTCATATTATTGAAAAGAAACTTTGAAAAATTAAAAGTCCTATCTGTTGGAAAACAAACCAAAGGATAAGCCATGGTTTATGCAAATTGTTCATAAGATGTTTTCTTAGGACTTAGGCAATGTAAAAGAGTGTGAATTAAAAATCTCCAATGGGGACAAAAACATCCTTTTCTGAAAGTTACTTTTTGTTCACATGTATCATACCCCATTAAAGCAATATTAGTGAAAATTTCTGAATTGGGTAATGTGATGATACCATTGAGATCATCCAATTGGAGAATTCTCCTCAAGGATGACTCAGTAACATCAATAGTTACCTCATCCACTGTGGCTCTTAGAGCATCCACAGATTCATGTGTGTCTCCCTGTTCAAGAGTTATGGACTCCACAGTTTTCCAGAACTGTTTGATATGAGAGACATAGATTGTGGGATTAATAGTCAAGACATACCTTATATGAGTTATGTTTAGAAAATCCACAATCTGATGAAAAACAGGGCCACTCTTCTCGTTTGACTTTTGTAGGTAGGCCACTTGGTTGTGCTCCTCGACAAATTTTAGAATCGCCATGATATTTGTGAAAAAGAGAATAAAAGTGTTAGTAATCAAGATAAAAATCAAGCCGTATGATGATCAATTTATACTAATAGGGTTTTGAGGAGATTGCGCAATGTGAATTATCTTTAGAAAGAATTATCTTTGGAAAAGAATAATTTATAATAAGTAAGTAGATAATTAACAAAAAGATTTACCCTATTAATAAGGAAAGACAGTTATATTTACAACGGCTAGTAAAAAATAGATTACTGACACAACAGTTGTAACGGCTAGTTCACCAGTGGAAAAATTACTCTTGCAGTGGTAACTAATGAACTAGCAGTGGTAAAATTTTCACAACATATCAAAGAATAGTGGTTAATAAAACATGAAAATTTGCTGCTCTTATCATAGTTTTTAGCAAACTACCAGCTATCAACGGATTTGATAAGTCTTTACCATGAGCCGTTTGCTATGGACTAGTTGATTCTTATGTGGATTAGACATAGTGAATCAATAACCATTTGTTGTGTGTCTATGATACACACCTTATAACTCCAATGACTCCAATAATATGGGTTGTATGCTGCAACACAAAGTAACTCTCAACTGAACTCATAAAAATTAACCCAAAGTAACTTTTTAACCAAGTTACTATTCACAAAAATATCTTCCAAAAGTCAACCCGATAATAACCAAATTTACTCCTCCAACCTACCAAAATAGGTAAGAGTAATTATTCTTCATTAATTAGAATTCGACCTTGACATTGCTTATAAAAGGGGGCTCAAAACTTTTATCTCTGATCAACAAACATCTTCAATAACACAAACCCTTAATCAACACAATGAGCTGGTTCCCAATAGTCTACATATCTTCTGATGATTCATCAGATGAGGAGATCAGTTATTGTTCAAATTCAGAGGATCTTTCAACAGGATGGAGTGATTACTTCCCACCAAGTGCAACCACTTCCACAGCATCCAACAAGCCATCCAAAAAGACTGAAGCTTCTCCTGCTCCATCTTTGGAGTTCTATACCAGTTCTTCCTCTGATGATGATAATGATCCAACCTTTGATCTTTCCAAAGAGCTTCCAAAGGCCCTCACCACAGCATTGACAACTGCCATAAACAACATGAAGTGGCCTGCTGTTGAGAAGCCTACCCAAGCATCAAGGCCTCCCAAGCAAGTTCTGGGACTCGCTTGTCCAAGGAAACAACTTTCTCTTGATGACAAGAGAAAGAGGGCTTCCAAGGGTGATGCGTGGGAATCGCACCTGGCTTTACCTCTCAAGGGATCTTGAGAAGCTTACAACCCCCACCAGGCAGTGCACCTGATCGTTGTAGTATAGTATAGTGACAAGTACCAGGGGATTGAACGTTTAGCTAGGAATAGTGTCGCTAGGATTAGAAAACCTAAATACTAGTTCTAAAGATGAGGGAAGATTCTTTTTGTATTTTTATATTTTATGAAAAGCAAGTTAAAATCTCGGGTTTGAAGGATTTGGGCGGAATTAGTTGCTAATCAACTAACCCAATACTAAGATGCAATCAAAATAAAATACTAAAAATGAAAATAAACTAAATTATACTAAAGTTGTGAGCAGTAATTGGAGAAAATGTGTTTACTTAGATTTCACTACTCCCTAGACATCTTTTACACGTTAATTACTTGTTATAATTGCATGGATGACGGATCGTATTCCTTAATACCATTCATGGGGTGGCACACTTAACTCCCCAATTCTATGAGCTCTTATCTCCTCCTACACCATGCCCATCACAACTATAGGGATTGTAAACAGTGGCTCATGCATTAAATACAACCAATAAAGACCTAGTGCGCATCGGTTCATATTTTTTAAGACGTTCAAGCATGTTACCAATTGGAGATCTGCCAGTTTTCTTAAGCCTAACATATAAATCATTCATCCAAGACAAGAATAAACAAGTAATCAACACATAATCAACATCTAGGTTTCATTAGATCTAAGCAAACACAAGATAGATCTAGCCTAGCATAATGGAAATAAGATAAGAACAAGATATAGACAACCAACACATAGACATATTGATTGAATTAAAGGAACACTTATCTTGATTAAACATGCAAGGTATCAAGGGGTTGGAACCCTTGAAAAACCTGTAAAGTTACACCAAAATCGTACTTAGGGTTTCTCCCAAAACTTCTCTCTCTAAATGTGAAAAATTAGAAAACTATATATAGAAAAATGGGTCTGACGGCGTCAAGACCAATTTGGTGACGCCGTCACCTCGCCGCCAAAACTCTTCTCGGACTGCCTTGATCTACATTTGACGCCGTCAAGTATTAATCATTTCCAGGCCGTCATGACTTTTTACTCTTGACGCCCTACCTTCATGACGCTGTCAAATCTCTACTGGACCGTCATGGAATTTTGCTCTTGACGCCGTCAAGGAGTTGCTCTTGACGCCGTCACCTACTGTTCCCAGCATGGAAAATTAAGACTTTGGCATTTTCTTCACTTTTATGCTCCAAAAATGTCCGAATTGCTTCCTTTTCCAGATTTCACTCCCAAAGTACCTAAAATCACAAAAGGAATGATTTAGGGCAATATTTGATCAAATAAATTCGGATTCGGGCTTAAATGACCCCCTAAAAACGGATCATTTTTCGCCTCATCATATACCCTTACACTTGAGATTTGCTTGTCCTCAAGCAAATGTGCTTTTATTCTAGTCAAAATACAAGTTAGGGGTCATTTAACACTAATATTAAAGTAATTACAACAAATAATCGTTCCACTAAAGACCAATAGACAAGCACGGAGGTCATACACAAGCACCTCACAAATAGTGTTTAGATACTCACATCTCTCGGGTGTAATAAAGTGTAAATTACAATATGGAAACGGAAGATATCTCTCACTACCTGTCATAGCAAAATAGATTACCATAGGCTTGGGAAAGGATCAAACCTCCACCACATGGCATAAGCACCTAGGATAAACTATCAAAGAGGTCTTTTAAAGGGTTGTAACGTTAGGTGTAGGGATATGAAATACACGGTTTTGTTGGATAAAGGAAGTTTTACTGGTGGCGAGTTAACAATCTTGGTTAATTACATGTACAATATGGCATTGCTAAGCCAAGACTAGACTCGACTTAAGCTAATAAATAAAAAAAATAACAAAAATATAAAATGAACATAGAATGAAAAAGGATGGTAGTCCGTATGTTTTTTTCTCTTTTTCCTTTTTTTTTTTTTTTTTTTTTTTTTTCATACACTCTTACCGTACCATCCAAAATAATACATCACAGGGAATTGAGCATTCCCCTTACACTTGAATTTTTACATACTTTACATTAAACTAATCTAATGACTCGAATTAAGAAAATCAAAACACTTGGAGCACTTTTAAGATTAACGTACATATGGGGGTAATAAATGTTGTTCTTCCCCATTACTCCATAAATAAGTACTTACCCATGAGTCCCAATCGTCCCAAAACAATATGTACAAGGATATGACTCGACTTAGCAACCATGTAATCAATTAGAAAGTTAACTTAGGGTTTAACAAATAACAATAATGCACTAAAAATGAGCGCATACACGGAAGGCTAAGGCGATTTGGTTGTACATTTAAGTGGGGTGTAACAAATTCTTCCTTTAAGTAAAATGCTTAAAGTTAGAAACGAAAAGATAGGCTCGGAGGGGTGTACTAGGGGTTTCATGTACTAAAAATGAGTGCAACGCTAAGGGTGTGGGAAAAATTAGTTGACTTAACTAGCCAAGTAATATGACTTAAATGGTCAAGTAATTATAATACGGGTTTAACACAAGGGTGATCCTAATGCTTCTTATCATGTAGTAAATCCTACCACACGAATGTAGTCTCACTAGCGGTCTCGGGATGCATCACTAACGCAAGTTCTAGAATCTAAATGCTATCGGTACACTCATAAGCACTAATAGTAAATGCTTTTCCTATCAAATCTAAAGGCGAACCTCACATATTTGGGTGGAAAATTTTTCTGAAAGTACGGTTATGTGCTAGTCATACAATCTCCTATCCATGAGACGCTTGCTATGGCTAAAGTTTCACTCCTAAATGTTGTAAAAAAATTTAAATTTGGCGCTAAAATTGCACTAACAAGTATTTCTCATAGTTTTATTACACATCTACCATTAAACAAAACAAACTCAAGCGAAAGTGCATATGTAAGGTATCATCTTTTTACCCTCCCCTTACACTTAAGACGAACATTGTCCCCAATGTTCAAGTAAAGAATGTAAAAGTGAAAAAGTTAAAAAGAATGAAATCAAATACTCCCATAATTCGCTCGGTATGGATAATAAGGTGGCCAGGTTAAATCTTCCTCCAAGAAAATGAACAATCAAAGCTTCCTTTCCAGAATATAAATCATCTTCTTGTCATACATAACCTGTAAAACCTGACAAAGTAGACAAGACAACCTCGCGTAAAATCGGCGGCATCCTATATAAGTTACTAAATCCTAGAAAACAAAATAAGATATAATGCTTGTGGAATGAAGTTTGCAGATCTCCTGGAGATTATAAAACTTAATAATTCACAAAAACCATAAGACTCCATTAGAAAAACAAAACCGGTAAAATTTCCAGATTTTTACACCTGACGCTGTCAAGAGTAAACTCCTGACGCCGTCAGAATTGACCTGCAGAAATTCTTATGTTAAGTTTCCGGAAAATTTCTGGAAAAACTTGGTCTTACTTCCTGGAAAATCCTGCAAAACTTCATTATGACTCAATACAAGCATTTGACTCTAACAAGTACGAATATACATGTTCACTTAATATTGTGGAGAATCATGATCGGTTTGTTTCTTAAAAACATATTTGGGGTTTCCCCTTACACTTATCTTTTGCAAAAATACTTTTAGGTGGAGTTAAGACTAGGCCAAAACATCAAAGTAAAGTATTTCCACATTTTAATTGAGAAACATGATCTACCAACAATAAAAACTAAGCATGCATACGGAAGCAAATAACAATCAAACAAAATAAAATCACACAAAGCATGGGTTGCCTCCCACGAAGCGCTTTTCTTTATTTACGAGTCTTGTAGCTAGACTCAAGGTCATGGGTTACTACGTGACACGGGTGAGTTCCTCATTGAGGACATCTTTGGGATCAAACTTAGGTTTCAACTTCCTATTGGTTTCCTTAGTATGGTATGACCTTTCAAACTTTCCTCCATCCAGATCATACAAAGTCATTCTCATATGCCATGATCCGTCACCTTCTTTAGGTGGCTTGTCCCACCTCCATTTACACTTATCTCCCTCTCTTTTCCATTTATTTCTTTCTATGTTGATGGGCATTACGCTTAAGAATTCAATCATCTTCCTAAAGACTAAGGGGTCTTCAAAGGGGTCAAGCTCTTCATCTCTAGCTATGAGTTGTTCTACCGAATGTGTCTTTTCAACAAAATCTTTTTCTAGATAAAATGGGCATTGAGGTCCTATAAAGTTTCTTTCTATCCAAGGTCCATATCTAGACGGTCTCCTATTCATCTCTACCCAATGCGGTGTTGGTTCATCATCACAATCATAACTATGCTTCTTAACATCATACACCGACCAAGTATCGCCTTCACCTACCGTTATCTTGGATTCCTTGCAATCTATCATGGCACTAGTGGTTGCTAAAAATCCTCTTCCTACCAATAATGGGCATGTAGTGTCACTAACCATGTCTAGGACGTGAAAATCAGCTAATATAGTTAACTTTCCTACGTGAACAACTACATCCTTAATCATTCCGACCGGGTGGGCAATACTCCCATCCGCTAGCCCTATCAATACCTCCATTTCCTCTAAGTTTCCTAGCTTAAGAGCGGTGAATAAGGATAAGGGAATCAAGTTGAGGCTTGACCCTAAATCGGCTAGTGTGTCGAAAGCTTCGGATCTTCCTATCTTACAAGGCAAAACAAATATACCCGGATCATCAAGCTTTTTAGGCAACTTGTTTTGAACGAAGGCGGTCCCATTTTTACCTAGTTTAAACTTCTCATATTTTTCTAGGAGGGCACTATAGTAAGGAGCACGCGCTAAGACATCAATGACGGGGCGTTCAAGATGAAGTTCTTTGAATTCATCGTCAAGGTCTTGTGTAAGAGGTGTTTCAACTATGCTTTTGACCGGCTCTATAGTGGGCGTTTTATTTGATTGGTCTTTTTGGAGAACTTGGTTTTGTTTGAAACACGTGCTCGTGGATTTAACCGAGTAGTATTGTGGACACGAAGTGGGTGACGAAACTGAGGATATGGAATTAACGGTTAGTTTCGGATTCTTGACCGTGTCGCTTGGGAGTGCTTCCATTTCTCGGTCATTGAGAACTTTCAACAATGCGTCAATTCGAGTGGTCATCTCGCTTTGCTTTTGTTTGAAATCGGCTTCAAACTTAGATATGCGAGCTTCTTGAGATGCCATGAACTTTGACATCAACCCTTCAAGATTGTTGGTACTACCATAGTTGTTAGAAGGATTGTTGTTGAAAGTACGGTTGGATGGTGGACCGTTTGGTTGGTAACGATTAGGCGGATTGGAAGAATTGGGTTGATTTTGTTTCCACCTAAGGTTTGGGTGATTTTTCCAAGAGGGGTTGTATGAATCACCGTAAGAGTTTGGCTCGGGCTTGAAAGTGTACCACTTATCTCCCGCTTCGTCGGTACGCGTGGATGCGTAGTCCGCAAAAGCTGTTCTGGGGAGTTCCACACAATCACGAGTGTCATGGGGACCACTACATAATTCGCATGAAGAAGTGATTTTGTTCACTTGGCTTGAAGGCTTAGGAGCTTCGTAAGATTTCATGAGAAACTTGACTTGGTCCTCAAGTTCCATGATCCTACGGTCGGGAGTGCTAGAATTGTTCGAAGGCAAAGATATTGCCTTGACCGTTTTGTTCAAATCACGGGGATCATTCCAACTTTCGTTGTCATAGAGAGCAAGATCTTCTATGAGTTCCCATGATTGTTCCGCACTTAGATCACGTAGCTTACCACCAACCGATTGGTCAATGGCTCGCCTCGTGGAGAGATCGATATGGTCATAAAAAATTTGGACTTGGAGCCAAAGATCTATGCCATGATGAGGGACTTTTTGGTGTAAGTCCTTGAAACGAGTCCATGATTCATAAAGAGATTCATTTTGACGTTGTTGGAACATCAAGATGTCATTCCTAAGCTTAGTAGTTCTCCCCGGTGGGATAAATTGAGCAAGGAAACGAGTGGTGAGATCATCCCATGTGGTGATGGATCCCGCAGGTAAACGCTCAAGCCATTGACTAGCTTGATCCCGTAGAGAGAATTGGAATAGGCGTAAACGGGTAGTCTCTCTAGTTGCAACATCTAGGTCTATGGAATCTACGATTTTAAGGAAGTCCTTAAGATGTTGGTTTGGATCTTCGAAACGAAGTCCATGGAATGCACATCCGCTTTGCACCAACCGGATGGTGTCGGATCGCAAGGGGGTCACATTGGCTCCGGTGAGCTCAATGGTGTTTCGGTAGCCTTGGTGGCTAGGTCGGGAATACTCTCCTAAGGTTCGGGGCCTAAGGGGTTCTAGTGGTGGGTTTTGTTGTGGTGGGATGTCGGGTTCAAAGATGTTCCCGTTGTGCATGATGTTGGGTGGTTACGAACAAAGGCACAAAGAAATAAGATAGACTAAAGAAAACCTAAAAATAAAAATAAAATCGTACTAGAAAAGAATCTAGCAAGTAGACCTAATAAAAAGAAATTCTAACCTAGACAATAACTATTCCCCGGGCTACGGCGCCAAAAACTTGATGCGTGGGAATCGCACCAGGCTTTACCTCTCAAGGGATCTTGAGAAGCTTACAACCCCCACCAGGCAGTGTACCTGATCGTTGTAGTATAGTATAGTGACAAGTACCGGGGGATTGATCGTTCAGCAAGGAATAGTGTCGCTAGGATTAGAAAACCTAAATACTAGTTCTAAAGATGAGGGAAGATTCTTTTTGTATTTTTATATTTTATGAAAAGCAAGTTAAAATCTCGGGTTTGAAGGATTTGGGCGGAATTAGTTGCTAATCAACTAACCCAATACTAAGATGCAATCAAAATAAAATACTAAAAATGAAAATAAACTAAATTATACTAAAGTTGTGAGCAGTAATTGGAGAAAATGTGTTTACTTAGATTTCACTACTCCCTAGACATCTTTTACACGTTAATTACTTGTTATAATTGCATGGATGACGGATCGTATTCCTTAATACCATTCATGGGGTGGCACACTTAACTCCCCAATTCTATGAGCTCTTATCTCCTCCTACACCATGCCCAGCACAACTATAGGGATTGTAAACAGTGGCTCATGCATTAAATACAACCAATAAAGACCTAGTGCGCGTCGGTTCATGTTTCTTAAGACGTTCAAGCATGTTACCATTTGGAGATCTGCCAGTTTTCTTAAGCCTAACATATAAATCATTCATCCAAGACAAGAATAAACAAGTAATCAACACATAATCAACATCTAGGTTTCATTAGATCTAAGCAAACACAAGATAGATCTAGCCTAGCATAATGGAATTAAGATAAGAACAAGATATAGACAACCAACACATAGACATATTGATTGAATTAAAGGAACACTTATCTTGATTAAACATGCAAGGTATCAAGGGGTTGGAACCCTTGAAAAACCTGTAAAGTTACACCAAAATCGTACTTAGGGTTTCTCCCAAAACTTCTCTCTCTAAATGTGAAAAATTAGAAAACTATATATAGAAAAATGGGTCTGACGGCGTCAAGACCAATTTGGTGACGCCGTAACCTCGCCGCCAAAACTCTTCTCGGACTGCCTTGATCTACATTTGACGCCGTCAAGTATTAATCATTTCCAGGCCGTCATGACTTTTTACTCTTGACGCCCTACCTTCATGACGCCGTCAAATCTCTACTGGACCATCATGGAATTTTGCTCTTGACGCCGTCAAGGAGTTGCTCTTGACGCCGTCACCTACTGTTCCCAGCATGGAAAATTAAGACTTTGGCGTTTTCTTCACTTTTATGCTCCAAAAACGTCCGAATTGCTTCCTTTTCCAGATTTCACTCCCAAAGTACGTAAAATCACAAAAGGAACGATTTAGGGCAATATTTGATCAAATAAATTCGGATTCGGGCTTAAATGACTCCCTAAAAACGGATCATTTTTCGCCTCATCAAAGGGCAAGCATGAGTATGAGGGAAAAGGAAAGAAACCTATGGAGTAGGTGTTAGGTTGTAGGTTTATGTCATTTTATGGTTTTCTAGTTTGGTGACAATGTTTTTTGAATGGTTGTGTTGTACTTCTTTATATTATCAATAAAAGTACTCTTTCTTTATGCTTTTTATCACCAATCTTTCCACTGTTGTATGTTTATTTCCACTGTGCTCTTGATAACTCTGCATACAAGTTAGTAGAAAACCATACATACCATATAAACAATACATAAGAGAATTATAGGGCAAATGAATCTAAGTTCAATGATGATATTGCAGTGTTGAAAAGAGACTTAGATTATCAGGTTGCTGTAAATAAGGTTCTTAGGGAAGAACTAGAAAAGGTTAAAATGGCTAGTGAGAATATAATGATAACTAAGCAAACACTGGATCACCAATCCAAGTGTATTGACAAAATTTAGGAAGCCCAAGTTGTGAACAAAGCCAAATCAGGAGTTGGATACAAATCAGTTCCACCACCTATAAGAGGTGTTCCATCACCTCCTGGCATTGACTTAGCTCACACAGGATTAGAAGAATTCCAGGAACCACCTATGACCTATGGACCAAAGTTTGTTAAACCAATTGAAATTGAAAAGGTTCAGGTTGAGGTTGATACATTTGATAGTGCTAGTGACTCATCTCTTAAAGATGAAAATTTGAATGTTGAGTCTAAACCTAGTGTTCTTGAGAATGTTAAAGTGGAGGTTAAAAAGAGTATTCCTGAGGTAGTCAAAGAGAAGCCTAGGTCACAACCTAATTTCACTAGGCCCACTACTAGATATGCAGAGATGTACAAAAGTAGGTCACCAACTCCTAGGGGTAATATGAGGAGTTGGTATCATGTTAAATCTAGGCAATTTGGTAGTGATTTTGTGTTCAATAACAAACCCTGTCATATATGTGGTAGCTTTGACCATTTGTCTTATAGTTGTACCTACCACTTGGGAAAAAGGGAAGTGTTTGGGAATACTAGGGTGAATGGACAAAATGCTAATAACTTAACTCACCTAAATCCACTTAGTAAGATGATTCCCAGATCTGTTTTGCTTAGCTCTGGTATAAAACCAATTTCCACTGCTAGACCAGCAGTTGCCACTGTCAGAAATAAAAATAGAGTTTACCCTAAGCCCCTTGTTATTATTCTTGTTAAATCTACTCAAATAGGGAGAAAGACCAATTTTGAAAAGAAAGTTAACAATAATCAGAAGTGGGTACCCAAAGTTTCAAAACAAGCAGTTTCCACTACTATGCCAGCAGTTACCACTGCAAGGCCAAAGGTTACCACTGGTAGGTCTGTTAACAAGAAAAGGGTAAATATGGGAAATGCTGTTAAGGCCTCAGCACGTTGGGAATGGAAACCAAAAGGAACCATCACCTCAAACAATCCCAATGGTGTATTAATGACCTTTGATAGATATAATTATATTGATACACGAGGCAGATCCAAGTCATTTGTGGCTTGGGTCCCCAAAAGGAACTAATTCCTTTATTTTGTGTGCAGGAACATTCAAAGATTACAAATGATCAAGGATACTCAGACAGTGGATGTTCCAGGCACATGACTGGCAATAAGTCCTATCTTTCAGACTTTCAACCTTATGATGGACAATTTGTCAGCTTTGGAGGAGGAATTGGTGGCAAAGTTTCTGGCAAATTAACAATCAAGGCTGGAAACATTGATTTTGAAGATGTGCAGTATGTGAAAGAACTCAAGTACAACCTTTTCAGTGTGTCACAGATGTGTGACAAGAAGCATAGAGTTCTTTTCACAGAAGATGAATGCTATATCTTATCTAAGGATTATAAGCTTCCTGATGAATGTGATATTTTACTTAAAATCCCTAGAAAAGGAAATCTATATAGCATTGACATGAAGAACATAGTGGCTAATAATGATGTTACTTGCTTGCTTGCTAAAGCCACTTTGGATGAATCAATGCTTTGGCATAGAAGATTGGGTCATGTTAACTTCAAGACCATCAACAAGATTGTGAAAGATGGACTAGTCACAGGTCTACCTGAGAAAAGATTTGAAAATGACCAAACTTGTGTTGCCTGTCTCAAAGGAAAGCAACACAGAGCTTCATGCAAGACAAAAGCATTCAATTCTATTGATCATCCACTCTTTATGCTGCATATGGACTTGTTTGGTCCTACTTCTGTGAGCAGCATCAATTTGAAGAAGTATTGTCTTGTTGTGACTGATGATTTTAGTAGATTCACATGGGTTTTCTTTTTAAGAACCAAGGATGAAACCACTGGCATCCTTAAGACATTCATCACTGAAGTTGAAAATCAATATGAAAAGAAGATCAAGATCATCAGGTGTGACAGTGGGACAGAGTTCAAGAATAAAGTTATGGATGATTTCTGCAGAGACAAAGGTATTAAAAGAGAATTTAGTGTTGCAAGAACTCCTCAACAAAATGGAGTTGCAGAAAGAAGAAACAAAACACTAATTGAGGCTGCTAGAACCATGTTAGCTGATTCCAAGCTTCCAGTGACTTTTTGGGCTGAAGCAGTTAACACTGCTTGTTACATTCAGAATAGAGTTTTAGTGGCCAAGACAAAGAACGAAGACACCTTATGAGTTATTCAGAGGAAGACCTCCTACTTTGGAGATTATGGGGCCATTTGGGTATCATGTTACTATTCTCAATACCATTGATCATCTGGGAAAATTTGAAGAAAAGTCAGATGAAGGCTTCTTTGTTGGATTCTCTATGGTTAGCAAGGCTTTTAGAGTCTATAACTTAAGAACAAAGAAGATTGAAGAGAACTTGCATGTTCAGTTTCTTGAAAATAAAACAAACATGGCAGGTTTAGGACCAGATTGGCTATTTGATCTTGAAACATTATCAAATACAATGAATTATGTTCCTCTCACTTCAAGCACTGGAGACAAAGATCTTGAAGATTCAGAAGAATTCATTGATGAAGATGAAGCTTGTAAAGATGATGAAGATCAAATTGTTATGCCACTTTGGGACTTTGTTAATAATTCTGAAAAGACAAGTGATGCAGATGGTGTGAATTTTGATGTAAATAAAGATATTCCTACTAGCAGCGGTAACTCCATTCCCACTGCTACACCAGAAGTTTCCACTATCAGCCCAAATGAGGAACATACTTCTCAGGAATCACCAAGTGATGAAGTAGAGATCTCAAACATGCCTACAACATATGATATTCCTAGCACATCACAGTCTTCAATTCACAAAGTGCATCCACTTGATAATGTTATTGGTGAACTTCAATCAGGTGTGAAGACTAGAAGACAGACAAAGAAAGATGATATTCATGGGTTCATCAGTGAAGTGTATGAGTCCAAGAAATATAGTAAGAAGAATGAGTGTTTGTTGTTCTGTTTTCTCTCACAGGTGGAGCCTAAGAATGTGTATATGGCTCTAGGAGAATCTAGCTGGGTTGAAGCTATGCAGGAAGATTTGCTGCAGTTTAAACTTCAAAAGGTTTGGGTTCTTTGTGACTTGCCTGATGGTATGAAGGTTATTGGTACTAAATGGGTTTTCAGAAACAAGAAAGATGAAAGAGGCATTGTAATCAGGAACAAAGCTAGATTGGTTGCTCAAGGATACACTCAAGAGGAGGGTATTGATTATGAGGAAGTTTTTGCTCCTGTTGCAAGGATTGAGGCTATTAGATTGTTTTTAGCCTATGCATCATTTATGGGCTTTACAGTCTATCAAATGAATGTTAAGAGTGCTTTTCTTTATGGTACTATTGATGAGGAGGTATATGTGTCTCAACCTCCAGGCTTTGAAGATCCTCAACACCCAAATAAAGTATATAAAGTGGTTAAGGCTCTTTATGGCTTACATTAGGCTCCAAGGAAGTGGTATGAAACCTTAGCTAATTATTTGTTGAATAATGGGTTTCATAGAGGCAAGATTGACCAAACTTTGTTCATCAAGAAAGACAAGGGTGATATTCTACTTGTTCAAGTTTATGTTGATGATATTATCTTTGGGTCTACTAAACAAGAGATGTGCAAAGAGTTTGAGAAACTGATGAAGGATGAATTTCATATGAGTTCTGTGGGAGAACTTACATTCTTTTTGGGGCTGCCAGTACAACAGAGTAAGGAAGGCATATTTATCAGTCAAGACAAATATGTGGCTGAGATTATTAAGAAGTTCAAGTTTACTGATGCAAAATCCTCAAATACCCCTGCTGATAAGACCACTCACCTATTGTTGAAAAATGCTAGTGGTGCTAATGTTGATGTTCACACTTACAGATCTATGATTGGTTCTTTGATGTATCTTACTTCATCAAGGCCAGACATTATGTTTGCTGTATGTGCTTGTACAAGATTTCAAGTGACTCCAAAGACATCACATATGACAGCAGTGGAAAAGATTTTTAGGTACTTGAAGACTTATCTTAATCTAGGATTATGGTATCCATGAGACTCTCCAATGGAATTGATCACATACTCAGATAGTGACTATGCTGGTGCCAGTTTGGATAGAAGATCAACTACTGGAGGATGAACTATATGCAATACATATATAGGCCATTCTTCGTATTCTTAGACATTACTCCAACCTATGTTGCAATAATTATTCTAGGTTACTCTTAGAGACTTTCGCGATTCGACTACCATTTTCATTACTCACTACATAACTTAAGGTGAGTCATAGCCCCTACTCTTTTTATACTTGTTTTAACTCTTTGGGGGAGATACATGCTCAACTACTTGCTTACTTGTACAAATACTTAAAACATTTATACTTGATTATATTATACTGATTGCATACATACATGACTGTGTTATACTTAATTGCGTTATTCTATTTAGTGGCTAGTAGTTATCTTTGGGAATTGGCTCCCAGTTGTCTTTGGGAATTGGCTCCCAAGTGAGGTCTTCGGAGATGAAGTAGAGACTCACGACTAATTGCTTAATTGTTGTGATTAACTTATACATGTCTTAATCATTCTATATATTTAGCAGTGGGTTGTGAACACACAGGTTGCAAGTGATGTTATGGGCGGGACTTGCAACTGAGTGGATTCACAATGCCTTTGCTGTGTGAACATTCTTTAAAGGCTTTTCAACAGTTTTAAGACAAACTCTATGAACTCGCCAACCATTGTGTTGACACTTTAGCATGTTTATCTCAGGTTATTAAGGCGATAGCTAGTGCGTGGAACTTAGAGTCAAGCTGCATATTCTGAAGACTTACGCTTTTTATCATTTATCATTCAAAACATTTTGTATACATTTATGTATCATACTTTGGAATCTCATGTTTGTAACTTTGAAGTCATCAATCGAATGGTAACTTTTCAAAACGTCTCATTTAGAGGTAGTTTTCTATAACTTTTACTTTGTATTATGAAGTAGCACCCCAGTGACACAGTCTTCCGCTGCGGTATTTTGGGGGTGTTACATAATGCCTAGTAGGATATTGGTAATTAAGTGGGGGCTCAAGGTATGGATGCCAGTGAGGCAGAGACATATATTCCTATATTAAATAGAAAATTCAGTTGTCAACCTAGGACATTTACTAACTAGATACATAGAGCATTTAGTTATGGATTAAATTGCATCAGTAAATGTCATGAGCCCCCTGAATGAGAATTCATTCAGTGTGAATATTTTGGTTTGGGTATTCAGTGAGTCTTTCACTATGTGAGAAACTCCTTGTGAATGGGTTTTTGGTGTTGTTGAAGGGTTTTACTGAGGAGGGTTAATTATCAGGGATAGGATAAAGAATATAAACCATGTTAGGATATTTTAATTAGTGACCTGATTATCAACATCTAACATGCCTAGTTCTGCTTTCAGTCTGGTGAAAGTAGGTTCATCCAAGGGTTTTGTGAAGATATCAGCTAACTGATACTCAGTGGGAATGAAGTGTAATTCAATATCACCTTTCATGATATGATCCCTGATGAAATTATATTTGATATCAATGTGTTTTGTTCTTTGATGAAGCACGGGGTTGTTTGAAATAGCTGTTGCACTTGTATTGTCACAAAAGATGGGTACCATTTTGTAATGAATACCATTGTCACTGAGCTGACTTTTCATCCATAACACATTTGCACAACAGCCTGCAGCAGCAACATATTCAGCTTCTGCTGAGGACATTGCAACAGATTGTTGCTTTTTAGCACTCCAACAGACTAACTTTCCTCCAATAAATTGGCAGGAGCCTAAAGTACTTTTTCTGTCCATGTTGCATCGTGCATAGTCAGAGTCTGAGTATCCTTTAAGATCAAACCCTAATCATTTGGGATAATAAAGTCCAAGACTGGAAGTGCCTTGCAGATATCTCAGAATCCTTTTGACAACAGTGAGATGAGATTCTTTTGGGTCAGACTGATATCTTTCACACAAACAGATTAAGAATTGAATATCAGGCCTTGAGGGAAGAAGATACATCAGTGACCCAATCATACCTCTAAAAAGAGTGGGATTAACTGGTTTTCCAGCAAGGTTAGGACCTAGGTTGCTAGGAGGTACCATTGGTGTCTTTACTGAGGCACAGTCACTGAGGTCATATGTTGATCCCAGTTGAGCAAACGATCTTTTAGATGTTGACTTGAATTAACACTTAAGCTATAAAGCGGAATATTAAAGCTTAACTTAAGAAGAACAATTTTAAGCACTATCAACACTTCAATATATTTATTATACGAGCACTCAACAATGCTAGGGTTTCACAACCTTGAAGTGAAACGATAAAAAAGTAATACGTACCTACTCTAACCCTAGGCACCTCATTTTATAGACCATGGAGTCCTATTAGGTTTACAATAACTTTCTATACAAGATAAGATCTTCCTAATCGTATAAGATATACACACTATCTATTCTATAATTATCCATCCGTGTATGCAAGTTTATCTCTTTAGCAGCAGACTCTTCAGCAGCAATTTCTCTTAGCAGCAGTTTGACAACACTAGCAGCAGATTCATTATCCTTAGCTGCAGATTCTCATCAGCAGCAGTTTGACACTTGGTTAAATTCTGAGCAGTAGAATCACAAAACCCAACATCATATTTTTTCAGTAAGTTCCTAGTGTACTTTTCTTGACTGATGGAAGTGCCTTTTTCAGTTTGTTTGATTTGTAGTCCAAGAAAGTAAGTATGTTCACCCATCATACTCATTACAATGTTTGTAGCTTGTTGAGCCAAATATGATGTCATCCACACACACTTGGACTAAAATCACATCCTCTTTAATTTTGTCCTACAGGTGAACAATGTATTGTCAATTTTGCCTCTAACAAATTTGTTTTGGATCAAGAAGGCTGAAAGAGTTTCATACCATGCCCTGGGTGCTTGTTTTAGTCCATAGAGGGCTTTGTTTAGCTTGTAGACATGGTTAGGAAATTCACTACTTTCAAATCCAGGAGGCTGTTGCACGTATACATCTTCTTTAACGTTACCATTCAGGAATGCACTTTTTACATCCATTTGGTAGACTTTAAAGTTCATGTATGTTGCATATGCAAGAAAGATCCTGTTGGCTTCAATTCAAGCAACTGGTGCAAAGGTTTCCTCCTAATCAATACCTTCTTGTTGATTATATCTTTTTGCAACAAGTCTTGCCTTGTTTTTTTATTACGGTTCCAGACTCATCAGTCTTATTCTTGAAGACCCATTTCATTCCAATGACAAACACACCCTGAGGGCATTCAACTAGGGTCATGACATCATTTCTATCAAACTGTTTTAGTTGATCTCTCATGGCCTGAACCCAACTCTCATATTTAAAAGCTTCTTTAACATTTTTAGGCTCTACTTCTGAGAGAAAATCAACATAGAGACATACATTGGCTAAGGCCGCTTTTAGTTTAGCAGCCATGCTCCTTGTAAGCATGCCTTCAGTGGACTCACCAATGATGTTAACAAGTTCTATTGATTTGGACTTAGTCCAGCTATCCTGAGGTCTTGGATAGGAGTAGGAACTTGTAGAAGCCTAATGTATAGGTGTGGTGGGTTCAGATACAGGAGCCTGAGTGTAACGACCTATTTGACTGCTGAAATTTTTTGCAAATAGCTTGCTGATCTGGAATTAAAACCCAATTTTCACCCTTTTCTGGTCCAAACCACTGAAAGTTTAAAACATGAAAGTTGCTCAGAATGGTATCAGAGCATTAGTTATAAAGAAATAGGTCGTTTTCAAAGCCTAAACTATAACTGATTTTCAAAAAAATTTAAGTCTTTCACCATAGTTCGATATCCGCGCTTGCATGCTCCCATGTAATTTATATGCTCTATTTTGCATCCATACTTCTATTAGATACATAATGGGAGCCAAAATGGCGAAAGGCGTCAAAATCTGCACACCAGATTTCATTTAGAAAAAGCTGATAGTTCTGGTCATTTTTGGAGCTCGGCCCAGTTTTATGAAATGCAGGTAACATCTAGACTTAAACATATCCAAAAACCTCACCTCAATTGGGGTTGTAGAACTCTACTTATGGTCATTTTCGTGGTACTACAGTTGACTAAAAACTTTCTGCAATGGATCATAAGTATATCCTTGTAATCTTGACTTAGAAAATGAGTTAATTTGGACATTTGGACACCTAAAAATGATAAACATATGTAAATACTATACTAAGAACGTAAAAGGCAAAACATATTGATTTATGGTTTATAAATAACATAGTTACTTAGATAGAATAACTATATCTATAAAAACTGAGTTTGACGAAAAGTATTATATTGATGGAATGACTAGAGTACACTACTACCCTCTTGGGCACTATTTTCATAAATTACTCATTACCTATTTAACATGACTTAAGCATAATAATTTAGGGAATAGTTGAAATATTAAAAGAGACATATACCCGACTCTAGGATGACTTATTAATAGGGCTTGTTACTATTTTTGATAGAAACTAAACTTTTATACTTTTGTGAACTTACAAAAATATGTACAATGTCAAAAGTATATAAATACTTTCATAAAATTTATTTGGTACTTTGTCGCTAAATATCTAAGACGCGACTATTATATTTTTCTTAGGTCGTGCTGAATCCTTATCGTTGTGCTATACTTCCTTATACCGTTCTACCATACTTTCTGGCACCGTTGTGTTACTTACATCACTACAGTCTACGGTGAGTTCATAGCCTCGCCCTTACTCATTTAAATGTTTTAAAAACCTCACGAGGGGGATACATGCTAGTTTTTGCAAACTGAATACAAGTAGCTTTTGGTATGCTAGACCCGATTGTATGATTTATGGACATCTGACATTGAGTATTATTGCTTAAGTCCCCATCATGAACCGTTAATTTTTTGTGAACGCTAGTATTATAAATATGCATATTTGGCTTGACAAGCCTGTCCGGGTGAGTAGTGCTCATTTGAAAACTGTGGGTCAAACGGACATATAATATTGAGAATTTACGGTAATTGGCAAGATTACCCTTGTGCGGGGCATCATTTAGACATAGTCAAGGTTCGGTTTCGTAAGCTCAATGCTGTAAATCTTATTTCCTGACTTGTATTTGTTACATATCAACTTAATTATGGGCGTATAACAACATAGCCCATCGTATTTTAAACTGAATTATCTCGTATTCAAATGATTACTTATTAAACTCTATGAATTCACTCAACTTTATGTTGACATTTTAGCATGTATTTTCTCAGGTACTATTTGCTAGCTGAGCATTGGGAGCAAACGGAGTCGCATGGATATCAAATATTGAAAGACTTGTTTTCTACACATTCGATAACTTTTTATCTTTAAAATATACATATGTGTCATGTTTTTTATTCTTGTAACTTAAATTTTAAATAGAAATTGTTGCGCCCTTTGTACTCTGATTTATCAAATCGAATGTGACACTTTATTAAACGTCTCTTTTGAGGTCATTTTATGTAACTTGTGTGTATGAACTATGAAGTGACACCCAAATTGGTATTCCGCTGCATTATACATTTTGGGGGTGTCACACTGAGATTCCTCAAGATTGAGATTTTCAGTTACCTCAGTGTGATCAGCTTGAATTGTGGTATTCTGAACAATTGGTTCAGTGGTGGAAGTCTCATTTGAGACTTGTTGAGTTTCTATGAACTCACTAATGGTAGGTTGAGGTAAGTTGTGAGCATTGATGTAATATGAGACATCTGCATCAGCTTGGTATTGTGTGGAGAGGTTACTCTCAGGGTGATACTCATCAGGAGGATATCTTGATGAGTAATCAATACCAATTTCTTCTACTGAGGATTAGAAAATATGATAGCTTCAGTGCTCTCATCAAATGTGACATGGAAGGTTTCCTCAGTCTGTTTTCTCCTTGAGTTGAACACCCTGAAGGCTTTTGAGACAAGGGAATACCCAAGAAAGTACCCATCATCAGCTTTTGCCTCAAACTTTCCAAGATGATCCTTATGATTATTGATAAACAAAGGACACCCAAACACATGGAAATAGCTGATGTCAGGAATTCTTCCTTTAAATAACTCATAGGGAGTTTTGCTATGTCTTTTAACGATAATGGACCTGTTTTGTGTATAACAGGATGTTTTTACTGACTCAGTCCAAAAGTGTTTGGAGAGAGCAAATCCATTAAGCATTGTTCTAGCAGCCTCAATGAGGGTTCTGTTCTTTCTTTCAGCAACCCCATTTTATTCAGGGGTGTAAGGAGAGGAAAAGTTTTGAGATATACCCTTCTCATCACAGAAATGTTGAAGGTCATTGTTTTTTAATTCAGTCCCATTATCAGTCCTGATTTGTTTGACCCTGATGTAATTTTGGTTTTCAATCTTCCTGATAAAGGACATGATTGTTTCAGTAGCTTGACTCTTTTTGGTTGGAAAATAGACCCAAGTGTATCTTAAGTATTCATCCACAATGACCAGAGTGTACTTCTCATGGTGGATTGACATTGGACTGATGGGTCCAAAAAGATCCATGTGAAGTAGGTGCAGGCAGTTGGTGATAGAGGAATTTTTTTTGGTTTTAAAGAATTCCTTGTGGTGTTTACCTTTTTCACAGGTAGGGCAGGGTTTATCCTTAGAGAACACAAGTGATGGTAAGCCAAGAACTTTATTTTGTTTGGCCAGGTTGTTTATGTTTTTGAAATTCAGATGGGAAAGTCTTTAATGCCAAATCTAATTGAGGGTTTCAGTGGCTTTAACAAAAAGGCATGTTCCATTCTGAGTGAGTGAGGACATATCCTGTAACACCCGTAAATCCCAAGCGTATATTAAAATTTTAACCTAAGTATTACAACTATTAATACTCAAATCTATGCTACATAATTAATCTACAAGACTTAAGTTGTGTTATGTCACATTTTTTTATGTACACATCTAAGACATTTTTTTGTTCGAAATACATTATTGATTTTTAAACCAGGAAAGGTACAATGAAATCCCAACATTCACGGCAATTAATTTATGTTATTCTTATCACAGTACTCGGTTTCTATCTCCTATTTAATACCGAATATCACTTCTAATTCACATACACACAAAAGTAAAACAAACCTAAATATAATACACGACTGCTGCTCCATTTTTCGGGGTCCATTCCGTTCGAATTCAAGGTAAAAAAAGGGAAGGCTCGATCGTGGTTTTGGTGTGCATTGGACATGGGATAAATCTGTTCGAATAGGGATTCGATTTCGTTGGGTTATTAGCTGAACGAAGGAAGGTTTTGGTTAGGTCTCGGCTGAGAAAAAGTGGTGCTCGACTCTTGCTTTGTTTCTCTTTATACCATCGCTGCTAGGTTAACGTATCCATCTTGTTCAATCCATCTTTTGCTTGGTCGATTATTTGTTCCTGTGTAATTTCTATGTTGTGTTCTCATTCGATTATACGCGACATAAAATAATAGGAACAAAGCACCTAAAATCCTAATATCATTCATATGGAATAACAACCTGCTATGACTATATACTCGACATATGTTACGCGTGCGTTGCTTCTGAATTGGTCACGTTCATCATTAGGTTTGGCCTTGACATATATGATTCGAAAGATTGTGAACTATCGAAAATATGTATATGTGCATGTGTGTTGTCGAATGGGTAAAAACCTAAAAGAATTTACAGGAGCATGCATATATATAAGCGTATATAAAAACGATTTTGATGTCGCGTTTACGGGTCAACCTTGTTTCTGTTTTGTATCTTTCGAACATGCTTATTAAACATTTCTCTATTTTGGCCTTTCAAAGCTCACCTTAAATATCCTTTATACGGAATATAGATAAAACAGATGATGCATATACATATTTAAAAGAGAGTAGCATGCATGCATGTTGTTTCGGTATTGTTTCGAATCGAAATAATATAAAATGAAAAGGAGCGTCTTTAATTTGTTTTGTGTGGCGAGAGTGATCCGTAAAACAAATAAATGTAATATGAATTTTTATAATTTACTTCTTAGACCCTAAACTTTGTAATATTGACACTTTTAACCTTAAACTAATTATACTTGTTATAATTAAACCCTAATCTATAGTATAATCATGGGGCTTGTGGTCTAGTGGTAAAGGCTAAAGTAGTTAAGCGAGCCCAAGTGAGTGTAGTACCGGTTTGGGTGACCGACCAGGAAGTCCTCACTTGGGAACCACAAGCTCTAATGATATCTGGCATATCGGGAATACGAGCGGGGTTATCCTCTAAGGAGAGGCTCGCGGTTGGTATCTTTGCCCGAGGATGTGACACTAACTCGAGCCAACAACTAACAACTAACCCGCCGTTAAAAAAAATCTATAGTATAAATCATTTAAACATTTAGATATAATTAAATGTTAATTGTAAACATTTTGGCTAATCTTACTAATTCCAAAAACTTACTAAAACGGGGAGATGCTTTAAATGGAAAGTAACTAAAAATAGAAATGAAACTAAAATGAGTAACCCGATTTAAAATGAGCTTATTAATAATAAGATGATTGTGCATTCGTGTAGATTCGCTGAAGAAGGAGTAACTTCCTATACTTGTTTCTGATATGGTTTCATTTGCGGTTTAAAGGTACGGATATTCTACCCTCTTTTAGTAAGGGGTTCTCTATCTCATGACTTTTGATCCTTAACCTTTGATTCATTTACTTTGATTATGATCCTTTGCCATGATCCATTTGATTATGATTCTTGTTTGTTGCGGTCCTTGTTAGGATCCTTTGATCTGGTTCATTGACATGATATATGATATGTTTCGTTGGATATGATGCTTCGATATGATTCATTTGGTATCCTATGATTATGCTATGATATGGTATGTTTGTTTCGTTCTTATGCCCAAGTTTTCTAACTACCCATGGAGGTACCATGGGCGCGTCATTGAGGCACCGATGGTGTGACACTAACTAGGGCATTGTGATCAGTCCCCGGTGTCCTCCTGCATTTCGATATGGTATGAGATCTCTTTTGATGTATGTGTATACCTGTCATGTGAACAAGGTGCATATATGATTTTGTTCAGCGGGGGCGTATGGATGCATCCTAGGATTATGTTTTGTTTTGGAAGACCTTTGTTGCGTGATGGCGTACGTGGCCTGTGCCCCATCACCTTTGGGAGTTTGATAGACTCGATGTGTTTATAAAGGGGTCTCCCCTCTTCGTATTCCTTTGTATAATAAGTTATGGATTTGTATGTTTTGAGACCTATTCGAGTGACTCTAGTAGGTCGGCTTAGGCTTTCCTATTTTCGCCTTGTCTATTCGAGTGAATCTGGTAGACGCACCTTTGTTGTTACATGCTCTATAGCTTCCTTATGAATATGCTTCTATGATATATCTTTGATACTTCGTTTCCCTTTGACTTATGATATTCGTTCAGTTGTATGTTAATCTCTTATGCATTTGACAGATGATATTCCTTTCAGTAGAAGCTTATGATGTCATCTTCTCATAATTATATACGTTTCATTTATTCGTTTACTTTGTTATATATCTGTTCATTGGGCTTTATATGCTCAGCCGCATTTCTTTTCTCTGCGGTAGGTTTTAGGTTGGAAGCTGGGTTGGGTGAAGAGTGCATAGGAGCGTTAGTGGACTACCCCGATGATTAGAAGCCCATTGACACTTGGATTAAACTTGGAATTGGATTCGATTAGATTTCTCTTAGAAATTTTATATCATTTTTTATAGAGTTAGTATTTCTTTTGTAACCTTTAGAATATCTTTGTAACTTTATGTTTATAAGTCTTCCGCCTGCGTTTGTATGTTCTGATTTGGCACCGTAATGTGACATTTTGACCCTTGTCGGGTTGGGGTATTACAATTATGGTATCAGAGATAAGGCTGCGTGTTGTAGTACCTAAGTTATGGCCGGTGAGGTTTGGACCCTTAGGTTTACACCTTAGAAGCTTTAGGAATAACTTTGGAAGGTTTTGCATTAAGTTTCTCTCCTTAGGAGCTTTATTATGATAGGTGAGGATTGGGTATATAATTGATTAGACGTTGGTTTTCTTGCTTCCGTTTTACTCTGATTTATGCCTTTGCTTTTCATTAAGCTATTACAAGATCAATTGTTTCGGAGACTTAGAAGATTTATCAGGATTCGCGACATGTATTTTGGATGCCTTTAGACTTCGTAGTGTGCTGATGAGGTGAAAAGTGTACCACTTTTAAGGGGTCATTTAAGCCCAAATTCTACATTATTTGATCAATTATTGCCCTAAATCGTTCCTTTTGTCATTTTAGGTACTTTTTAGGAGAAATCTTGAAAAGGAAGCATTTTGGACTTTTTGGAGCGTAAAAGTGAAGAAAACGGCAAAGTCTCAAAATTCCTTGCTGGAACAGTACCTGACGACGTCAAGGTTTACTAGTGACGGCGTAAAGAGTGGCAAAAGAGGCGGACGTGGAACTTATAACGTGACGGCCCAGAACATTTTCTTTGTTATTGGCCTGACAGCGTCACTAAGCCCGTCAGGGTCCAAATACTAGTGACGGCCCAGAGTGTTTTTCTACATGACGGCGTTAGAAGTGGATCTAGGCAATACGAATTTCAACTTGGTGGCAAGTTGACGGCATTAGAGGTTAACACATGACGCCGTCAGGATGCATAGTATATATATATTGTTCCAATTTTTCATTGTATTGTGTGGAACTTTTGGGGAACAAGTTTTGTAAAAACCCTAGGTCGAATTTCCTGCATCTTGAAGAGGTTTCAAACCCTTCTTTCTTCCATGTTTGAATAAAGATAAGTACTTTAATAATCATTCAATATGTCTATGTATTGTTTGATTCTATCGTATGTGTATCTTTCTTTTAAAATGTTAGGCTAGGCTTTTATTGTGTTTGCTTAGATGTAGTGAAACCTAGATGTTGATTATTGGTTGATTGTTTGTTTATAATTGTTACGGATGATTGTATTCGATGTTAGGCTTAAGAAAACTGGCAGACTTCCATTGGTAACTTGCTTGAACGTCTTAAGAAACATGATCGGAGGTGTACTACGATTTTTGGTTGTATATAATGCATAAGAGAATTCTAATAATCCCATGTTAGGAGCTTCTAACGGCTTGACATAGGAGTGAAGTAGGATCTTATAGAGTTAGGGAATATTGTACACGGCCCTACGACTAGTATTAAGGAATATAACCCGTCATCCATGCAATTGTAACAAGCTAATCAACCGGTAAAAGATATATAGGGAGTAATGAAATCTAAGTAAACACAACTTTTCTCATTATTGTTTCCACCAAATTAGTAATTTAGTTTAAATTTCATTTCTTTTATTTTATTTTGATTGCATCTTTAGTTAATTGGGTTAGTTGGCTAGCAACTAATTCCTCCCACTCCTTCAAAACCCGAGATTTTACTTGCTTTCCATAAAATATAAAAATACAAAAAGAATCATCCCTCACCTCTAGACCTAGTTTAGTAGGCTTTCTAATCCTAGCGACACTATTCCTGAGTTGAACGATCAATCCCCCGCTACTTGTCACTATACTATACTACAACGATCAGGTACACTGTCTGGTGGGGGTTGTAAGCTTCTCAAGATCCCTTGAGAGATAAAACCTGTTGCGAGGGCACAATTCCCACGTGTCAAGTTTTTGGCGCCACTGCCGGGGAATAGTTATTGTCTAGGTTAGAGTTTCTTTTTATTAGATCTACTTGCTAGATTCCTTTCTAGTAAGGTTTTATTTTTATTTTTAGGTTTTCTTTAGTCTATCTCATTTCTTCGTTTCTTTGTTTGTAACCTTTACCATCCGACATCGTGGAAGGTGGTAATATCTTTGATCCCATCAACCCACCAAAACAAAACCACCCACAAAACCCACCACTAGCAAACCAACCTCCTAGGCCCCGAACTTTAGGAGAGTATTCCCGTCCTAGCCACCAAGCCTATCGAAACACCATTGAGCTCACTCAAGGAGCCAATGTGTCCCCCTTGTGATCTGATACCATCCGGTTGGTGCAAAGCGGATGTACATTCCATGGACTTCGTTCCGAAGATCCTAATAAACATCTTAAGGATTTCCTTAAAATCGTAGATTCCATAGACCTTGATGTTGCAACTAGAGAGTCAACCCGATTACTTCTATTCCAATTCTCTCTACGTGATCAAGCTAGTCAATGGCTTGAACGTTTACCCACGGGATCCATCACCTCATGGGATGATCTCACTTCTTGTTTCCTTGCTCAATTTTTCCCACCGGGGAGAACTACCAAGCTTAGAAATGACATCTTGATGTTCCAACAACGTCAAGGTGAAACTCTATATAAAGCATGGACTCGTTTCAAGGACTTACTCCAAAAAGTCCATCATGACATAGATCTTTGGCTCCAAGTCCAAATCTTCTATGACCATATCGATCTCTCCACAAGGAGAACCATTGACCAATCGGCCGGTGGCAAGCTACGTGATCTAAGTGCGGAAGAATCATGGGAACTCATAGAAGATCTTGCTCTCTATGACAACGAAAGTTGGAATGATCCCCGTGATTTGAACAAAACGGTCAAGGAAATATTTTTGCCTTCGAACAATTCTAGCACTCCCGACCGTAGGATCATGGAACTTGAGGACCAAGTCAAGTTTCACATGAAATCCTACAAAGCTCCTAAGCGTTCAAGCCAAGTGAATAAAATCACTTCTTCATGCGAATTATGTAGTGGTCCCCATGACATTCGTGATTGCGTGGAACTCCCCGGACAAGCTTTTGCAGATTACGCATCCTCGCGTACCGACGAAGCGGGAGACAAGTGGTACACTTTCAAACCCGAGCCAAACCGTTACGGTGATTCCTACAACCCTTCTTGGAAAAATCACCCGAACCTTAGGTGGAAAAAAAACCAAAACATGCCCCAAAACAATTCTTCCAATCCGCCTAATCGTTACCAATCAAACGGTCCACCCTCTAACCGTACTTTCAACAACAATCCTTCCAATAACTATTCTAGTACCAATAAACTTGAAGGATTGATGTCCAAGTTTATGGCATCTCAAGAAGCTCGCATATCTAAGTTTGAAGCCGATTTCAAACAAAAGCAAAGTGAGGTGACCATTAAAATTGACACATTGTTGAAAGTTCTCAATGACCTAGAAATGGGAGCAATCCCGAGCGACACGGTAAAGAACCCGAAACTAAACGTTAATGCCATATCATCGGTTTTTTCACCTACTTCTTGTCCACAATACTATTCGGTCAAAGCAATGAGCACGTGTTTCAAGCAAACCCAAATTCTTCAAAAGGACCAATTGAATAAAACATCCGATATTAAACTGGTCAATAACATAGTTGAAACACCTCCTACACAAGGCCTTCACGATGAATTCAAGGAGCTCCACCTTGAACGCCCCATCATTGATGTCTTAGCCCGTGCCCCCTACTATAGTGCCCTCCTAGAAAAAATATGAGAAACTTAAATTGGGTAAAAATGGGACCGCCTTCGTTCAAAACAAGTTGCCTAAGAAGCTTGATGATCCGGGTATATTTGTTTTGCCTTGTAAGATAGGAAAATCCGAAGCTTTCAACACACTAGCCGACTTAGGATCAAGCCTCAACTTGATTCCCTTATCCCTTTTCACCACTCTTAAGCTAGGAAAGTTAGAGGAGATGGAAGTAATAATTAGTCTAGCGGATGGAAGTATTGCCCACCCGGTCGGCATGATCAAGGATGTAGCAGTTCACGTAGTAAGATTGACTATCCTAGCGGATTTTCACGTCCTAGATATGGTTAGTGATACTACATGCCCATTGTTAGTAAGAAGAGGATTTTTAGCAACCGCTAGTGCCATGATAGATTGTAAGGAGTCTAAGATAGCTGTAAGAGATGGTGACACATGGTCAGTTTATGATGTTAAGAAGCATAGCTAGGATTGTGAGGACGAACCGACACCACATTGGGTAGAGTTGAATAGGAGACCATCTAAATATGGACCTTGGATAGAAAGGAACTTTATAGGACCTCAACGCCCATTCAATCTAGAAAAAGATTTCATTGATTAGACACATTTGGTGGAACAACTCATAGCTAGAGATGAGAAACTAAACCCTTTTGAGTATCCCCTAGTCTTTAGGAAAATGATTGAGTTCTTAAGCGTAATTCCTATCAACCTAGAGATGAACAAGTGGAAAAGGGAAGGGGATAAGTGTAAATGGAATTGGGATAAGCCACCTAAGGAAGGTGACAGATCAAGGCATATGAAGATGATTTTATATGATCCGGATGGAGAAAAGTTTCAGAAGCCATACCGTACCAAGAAAACCGATAGGAAATTGAAACCTATGTTTGATCCCAAAGATGTCCTCGACGAGGAGCTCACACATATAGGATAGCCCATGACCTTGAGTCTAGCTACAAGACTCGTAAAAAAAAGAAAAGCGCTTCTTGGGAGGCAACCCATGTTTTGTGTGTTTTTATTTGTTTGATTTTTATTTGTTTGATGTTATTTGTTTCCGTATGCGGGTTTTATTTTTATTGTTGGTAGATCATGTTTCAAATTAAATTGTGAAAATGCTTTATTTTGTGGTTTAACTTCGTCTTAACTTCATATAAAGGTATTTTGCAAAAGCTAAGTGTAAGGGGAAATCACAAATTTGTTTATAAGAATGAAAATGATCATGATTCGCCACGATACTAAATGAGCATGTATATTAGTATTTGTTTGAGTCAAATGCTTGTATCGAGTCATAATGATGTTTTGCAGGATTTTCCAGGAAATAAGCCATGAGTTTTTCCAGAAATTTTCTGAAAACTTAACATAAAGATTTCTGCTGGTTACTTCTGACGGCTTCAGGGTTTAACACCTGACGGCGTCACGTGTAAAATTCTGGAAATTTTGCGAATTTTGTTTTTCTACCGGAGTCTTAAAGTTTTTGTTGATTCTTTAGTTTTATAAACTCCAGGAAATCTGCAAATATTCATTCCACAAGCATTATATCTTAAATTGCTTTCTAGGATTTGTTAATACATATAGATTGCCGCCGATTTTACACGAGGTTGCCTTGATTGTTTTCTCAGGTTTAACACGTTATATATGACAAGAAGAATATTTATATTTCTGGAAGGGAAGCTTTCAACGTTCATTTTCTTGGAGGAAGATCTAACCTTGTTGACACACTATCCACATCGAACGAATCAGGGGAGTATTTATTTTCATTCTTTTACCTATTTTACTTTTACATCCTTTAATTGAACATTGGGGACAATGTTCATCCTAAGTGTAAGGGGAGGGTAAATGATGATACCTTATAGGATACAATTGCACTTGAGTTTGTTTGTTTGATAGTAGGTGTGTAATAAAACTAAGAGAAATACTTGTTAGTGTAATTTTAGCGCCAAATTTAAATTTTTTTACAATATTTAGGAGTGAAACTTTAGCCTTAACAAGCATCTCATGGATAGGAGTTATATGACTAGCACAAAACCGTACCATTCAGAAAAATTTTTCATCCAAATATGTGAGGTTCACCTTCAGATTTGATAGAAAAAGCATTCATTATTAGTGCTTATGAGTGTACCAGTAGCATTTAGATTCTAGAACTTGCGTTAGTGATGCATCCCGAGACCGCTAGTGAGACTACATTCGTGTTGTAGGATTTACTACATGGTAAGAGGCATTAGGATCACCCTTGTGTTTAAACCCGTATCATAATTACTTGACCATTTAAGTCATATCACTTGACTAGTAAACTCAATTAATTTTTCCCACACCTTAGCGTTGTACTCATTTTTAGTACACGATACCCGTAGTACACCCCTCCGAGCCTATCCTTTCTTTTCTAACTTTTAGCATTTTACTTAAAGGAAGAATTTCTTACAACCCACCCAAATGTGCAACCAAATCGCCTTAGTCTTCCGTGTATGCAGTCATCTTTAGTGCATTATTGTCATTTGTTTAAACCCTTAGTTAATTATCTAATTGATTACATGGTTGCTAAGTCGAGTCATATCTTGTACATATTGTTTTGGGACGATTGGGACTCATGGGTAAAGAACTTGTGTTATGGAGTAATGGGGAAGAACATCAAATTATTACCCCCATATGTGCATTAATCTTAAAAAGTACTCCAAGTGTTTTGATTATCTTGATTCGAGTCATTAGAGTTCATTATTGTAAAGTATGTAAAAATTCAAGTGTAAGATGAATGAACATTCCCTGTGATGCATTACTTTCGATGGTAGGGTAAGAGTGTATGCAAAAAAAAAAAAAAAAAAAAAAAAAAAAAAAAAAAAATAGAAAAAGAAAAGAGAAAAACATAAGGACTACCATCCCGTTTCATTCTATGTTTATTTTAAGTTTTTGTTATTTATGATTTATTAGCTTAAGTTGAGTCTAGTCTTGGCTTAGCAACGCCATATTGCACATGTAATTAACCAAGATGATTAACTCGCCACTAGTAAATATTGCCTTTATCCAACAAAAACGTGTTTTCCATATCCTTACACCTAATGTTATAACCCTTTAAAAGACCTCTTTGATAGTTTATCCTAGGTGCTTACGCCAAGTGGTGGAGGTTTGATCCTTTCCCAAGCCTATGGTAAACTATTTGCTATGACATGTAGTGAGAGATATTTTCCATTTCCATATTGTGATACATACTTTATTACACCCGAGAGATGTGAGTATCTAAACACTATTTGTGAGGTGCAAGTGTATGACCTCCATGCTTGTTTTTTGTTTTTAGTGGAACGATTATTTGTTGTAATTACTTTTATATTAGTGTTAAATGACCCCTAACTTGTATTTTGATTAGAATAAAAGCGCATTTGCTTGAGGACAAGCAAATCTCAAGTGTAAGGGTATTTGATGAGGCGAAAAGTGTGCCGCTTTTAAGGGGTCCTTTAAGCCTGATTTCCAGATTATTTGATCAATTATTGCCTTAAATCGTTCCTTTTGTCATTTTAGGTACTTTTGAGGAGAAATCTGGAAAAAGAAGCATTTTGGACGTTTTTGGAGCGTAAAAATGAAGAAAACGGCAAAGTCTCAAAATTCCTTGCTGGAACAGTACTTGACGACGTCAAGGTTTACTAGTGACGGCGTCAAGAGTGGTAAAAGAGGTGGATGTGGAACTTATAACGTGACGGCCCAGAACGTTTTCTTTGTTATTGGCCTGACGACGTCACCAAGGCCGTCAGGGTCCAAATACTAGTGACGGCCTAGAGTGTTTTTCTACATGACAGCATCAGAAGTAGATCTAGGCAATACGAATTTCAACTTGGCGGCGAGTTGACAGCGTCAGAGGTTAACACATGACGCCGTCAGGATGCATAGTATATATATATTTTTCCAATTTTTCATTGTATTGTGTGGAACTTTTGGGGAACAAGTTTTGTAAAAACCCTAGGTCGAATTTCCTGTATCTTGAAGAGGTTTCAAACCCTTCTTTCTTCCATGTTTGAATAAAGATATGTACTTTAATAATCATTCAATATGCCTATGTATTGTTTGATTCTATCCTATGTGTATCTTTCTTTTAACATGTTAGGCTAGGCTTTTATTGTGTTTGCTTAGATGTAGTGAAACCTAGATGTTGATTATTCATTGATTGTTTGTTTATAATTGTTAGGAATGATTGTATTCGATGTTAGGCTTAAGAAAACTGGCAGATTCCATTGGTAACTTGCTTGAACGTCTTACGAAACATGATCGGAGGTGTACTACGATTTTTGGTTGTATATAATGCATAAGAGAATTCTAATAATCCCATGTTAGGATCTTCTAACGGCTCGACATAGGAGTGAAATAGGATCTTATAGAGTTAGGGAATATTGTACATGGCCCTACGACTAGTATTAAGGAACATAACCCGTCATCCATGCAATTGTAACAAGCTAATCAACCGGTAAATGATATCTAGGGAGTAATGAAATCTAAGTAAACACAACTTTTCTCATTATTGTTTCCACCAAATTAGTAATTTAGTTTAATTTTCATTTCTTTTATTTTATTTTGATTGAATTTTTAGTTAGTTGGGTTAGTTGGCTAGCAACTAATTCCGCCCACTCCTTCAAAACCCGAGATTTTACTTGCTTTCCATAAAATATAAAAATAAAAAAAGAATCATCCCTCACCTTTAGACCTAGTTTAGTAGGCTTTCTAATCCTAGCGACACTATTCCTGAGTTGAACGATCAATCCCCCGGTACTTGTCACTATACTATACTACAACGATCAGGTACACTGCCTGGTGGGGGTTGTAAGCTTCTAGAGATCGCTTGAGAGGTAAAACCTGTTGCGAGGGTGCAATTCCCACGTATCATGTGCCTTATAGGTTTCTTTCTCTGGAGTTACCCTTTTGAACTTTGATTCTTGATTCGTTTGACATTCGTTTAGATGCTTTCCGTTCGTTTGGAGATTCATGTATGTATGAGTCCTACGTGTTGCGTCAGAAGGAGCTCTATGTGATATTTCTCGAATAGTAATTTTGTTGGAGGAGATGCGAGAAGAAGTTTGAGAATCTGAGAAGAAATTTGTTTCTACCCTTGCATGAAGACACTCAGGAGCATGGTGGTGAAAGATTAGCTATGATGGAAGATAGAAGGAAGCAGTATGAAGTTAAGCACACGGTTCTATCAATTCTATTCATCTTAGTTGTACTTGTCACACCCCCAAAATCGGGTCCAGCGGAAGCATACATGTAGCTGGGGTGTAACTCAATTGGTGTTACAACACAAGTTCAAAACTGGTTATCACTTCAATCATTTAGAATAAAATCATTTAACCAAAAGTATTGAATTTACATCGTTAAAAATAGTGCGGAAGTAGGCCCGTAAAATTGTTTAAAATGGTCCCCAAGTGAATATCAGAGTCTTCTATGACCATGCCATGCCCTGCCAAAACCTCCAGTAGCGTGCCATTGCTTAAAACCTGAAAATACATGCTAAAGAGTGTCAACACAAGGTTGGTGAGTTCATAAGTTTGTGTTAAGACAATAGTGTTGTGAGTTCAATAGAGAGTTTTGTGACCATTGTGTAACTCACAATGTCATAAAAAAAATAAAGTTTACCTTACAGCAAAATCAGGATTGTGGACCATGAGTAGAGTGTGTGATCATTACAACAAATATAATATCACATAGAAAAATAGTCTATTACGCTAGCGCTAAGTTCATGCAACCGAAGCTATAACAGTGTGCATGCTCTAGAAGCATGTTAAACATAAAGGCCCGGCAAGTGTTTATCCCGTTACACTTGTAATTCGACATGTTATACGCTCGCGTTTGCCTATCCGGTCAAACCGAACGGGGGAGTCACCACCAATAGATCTATTTATAACATTCGCGCTTCCCAGCAGGAATTGACGGTTCATGAGTTTGGGCATAGTGGGATTCAAGGGCTTAGGCTAATCCGCGTAATAGTTTAGATACAACATAAGTTTCAGTATGGTCCATAAAAGTGTTTGCATAAAAGCAAGTGTGTTGCATAAAAGCAAGAGTTCATAAAATGTGTTGCATAAAGCAAGAGTTCATAAAGTGTGTTGCATAAAAGCAAGAGTTCATAAAGTGTGTTGCATAAAAGCAAGAGTTCATAAAGTGTGTTGCATAAAAGCAAGAATTCATAAAGTGGGTTGCATGTTTATAAAACGCTTGTGTATGCGAGAAAATAATCAAGTATGCAACCAATATACACATAGGTGCATTTGAATAATCAATCAAGTATCCAGAGAAACAGTAGTGTTTAAGTATGCAATTGCGCATTCAAGCATTGAGTTTAGTCAAAAACGAGCATGTATTCTCCCCCAAAACAGTTATAAAAACAGGTAAAAGTAGGGGGGTATGAACTCACCTGGTGCGACAGCTACGATGACAAAAGTGGATACACTGAAATGAGGCACGATCTCTAATCGCAACCTAATATGAATGATAGCTTCTAATGTAAGAAATGAAATGATGCTACACATGCAAGTACGTATGTTATCGATACCACTCATTAGTTTGGAAAATAACGTTTATCGTCGACAAATACGTCTTTTGACGTCTCGTTAAGTTAATAACCACTTTTCATGTAGTTGTGTTGAAAAGGTACTCCACGATCCTCGTTTGGTGTTTTATCGGTAAATGTAAGGTTTTCGCCGCAAAAATAACATTTTCATTACTTGAAAATATGACCAAAATGGCCTCGCAAAACTAGTCGCGAAATATTGTACGTTAAGTGTTAATGGTCAAGCTCGGCGTTTTTGAAAACCTTGTAACAATATCTTGAAGTCGTGTCATTTAAGTTTTGGCTATACGGGTCTTGATCAATGAGAGAATCGACTCTCATTGTTGCTATTTGAAAATATTATGTTCAACACTTAGAAAATTTCATTATAACAAAAGCTGTCAAAATATATAGTTTATCGGGTATATAGATGAGGTCGTAGTTTATTCGTTACGAGTCCAATGACCAAACGGCCAATTGATTTGAAAAGCTTGCTGGAAGATCTTGATTTCATAAAACTACGGCTCGGACTCAAACTGATCCAATCATAAAGAAAAACAGCCGTGAAAGTGGTATCTCACAAAGACAGTTTTGCGGCAAAAATTGTAATAGAAAAGCTGATGGAAATATATATATATCGTCGGATTTCAAACACTCGTATCTTTTTCATTATAAGCCCGTTTTCTATGTTCTTTATATCCCCGCGAAGGTAATCAAGTATACCTTAGGTTTTTCAAGGTCTCGGCTAGTCTAGATATCATTTAATCTCAGTTTTCCTAGTTGGAAAAATCGGGACAGATTCAATATTTTCAGAAAATATAGTTTTCGTCGTAAATCTTGAAAATAGCATATCTTTTTCGTCGTAACTCGGATTTTATCCCCGTTTTCGGCCATCGTTTCGTCTCGGAATGTATTTTCCAAATCTTGGGTCCAAAGTTACACCCTAGACCCTGAGTTTCCCACGTTTAACAAAAAGGGACAGTAGCTTATATATAGTTTGTAATAATCAAGTTTTCTAGTTCAAGGGTTGTTCAAAACTTAACCAAACAATCTCAAATCAACTCCACAAGTACCCAATCCTACCATACACCTTCTTAGGGTGTCATGGGGTCCTAAACATCATCAATCTTGGTGGATCTCATGATATTGCTAATAAAATTTATAGATCTATGTTTATAAACAAAAATAAACAATAAGTGGTATGGATCATAGTACATTTGCATGTTTTTGTTACTAGATCATGAAAATATATAAAGTAGATGTTTAAAAGAGTAGGAAAGATTGTTAGTAACTTACTTGAGATGATTATTAAGAAGTGGTGATGAAAACCCATTTAATCTTTGTGGTTTTTATTTCAAAACCCAAACTAGATTATTACTAGGACTTGATAAACACCTTGATCTTGAAAAATTAGTGATTTCTTCCTTGTTCTTGATGTTTGGCCGAACCACAAGGATGAGGTGGAGAGAAAATGGTAGCTAGTTTCTAGTTTTATGATATTATGTATGTGTAATATGTTATACTTGGAGTATATAACAAATATCTAGTCCAATGGTCTAAGTGTAATTTAAATGGTCAAATTTTAGTCAATATTTGGTGACTAGGGGGGCATTGGGCGTGAATTAGGGGAAAGGGGGAAAAAGGTGGTGGCTAATTAAGGCCTTTGTCTCCCAAAGGCAATTATTAGCTAGTTTGAGTGTACATTGGGTGCTATCGGGTACCGAGTTAACTAGAATTAAATCGTAACGAGACAAAATAAAATATAATGAAGTTGTAAAAATTGTAAAATAATATTCTTGATGAGAATCGGGTGTTAAAATACTTATCGGGTTGAAATAACGCAAACCGACGGAGTTATAAACTCCGACCGTGAAATATAGTAATTGTTCAGAAAACGCCGGGTAAAATAATAATATAATTTTTATATTATTATTATGAGTATGTAAATATGTTAGGATCATAGTCGGGAGTATTGGGTATACGTTAGTAGTAAAACTGAGTGGTATCGTTAATTACCAATTAAGCATACGTAAATGGAAATAATGCATATCCGTGTAGGTTCTCAAGTGATGATGATGTGTAGACTATTCCAGTCTATATCAAGTGTCATTACTGAATGATGCATGAATTCGCAGCTAAACCTAACTGGTTACGCGAATTTGAAGACTCGTAAACTCAGTTTACGAAAAGACGAACGTTGATCATGAATAGTGGTTTCCCTTCGGGAATGAATAGTGTCACATGAATAGTAAAATTTCTGAACGCTTCTCGGAATTACAAACTAACTCCGAAAACGATGAATAGTAAAATGATGAATAGTGACCGGTGAATAGTAAATGATGAATAGTAACCGATGAATAGTGAATAGGAGAAATGTCCCGAAAATGCGGGTTGTTACAGTACTAATATGAATGGAGTCTTGAAGCAGGAGCTGGACGAAATGGTATGAAGACGGTGGTGACTATATCGGTGATCTCAACACACAGGATGAAGGACAACACGAGCAGAGTTGCAGTAGAGCATTGACTAAGACAGCTTGCTTGGAAGATCGACATAGATTTTCTTCGGCAGAAGATTATTTAAGCTACATGGCGCACCTGTAGAAGAGGTATAGAAGAGTTAGACGTCTTGACATTTAAGGAAGCTTTAGTTCGCGATACGTTAGATCTTTGATTCATTCTTATTCCTACGATTATTCTACCTATTCTGTTATGCCTTCTGATGTGTTATGATACTCTGATTCGTGATTTGGAACGTCAGTACGAATTTAGTTTCCCATCTCATTATGAAACTCTTGATACGTTTGATAATTCGGCTTGTGCTCCTTCGACATTAGCAAGTTCCTTGTTCGTTACAATCTGGTAGCAGTGGATGAAGATTTATCAGTTAGCACTATCTCCGTTTTTCCTCGTAGGAATATATATTTCGTGTGTCTTCTTGTAGGCTTTTAGCTATCATCTATCTTCCGTCATCTGTCATCTGCTACACATTTGTTTTGTTGGATCAGATTTGTTATGATTTGTGTTCTATTGGAGAGCTTGGGGATATTCTTGTTGTTGAGATCGAGTCATGAGAAACTATTTTGTTGTGAAGATTCTTTTGGAAGAACCTCACCGAGCGTGAGGATATTTGTAACGATCTTTTGTGAATCGCTACGACTTCGTCTAACTTTTGCAAATTTAATTTTCAAGGACGAAAATATTTCTTTTAGAGGGGAAGAATTGTAACACCCGTAAAAATCCCAAACGCATATTAAAATTTTAACCTAAGTATTACAACCGATAATACTTAAATCTATGCTACATAATTAATCTACAAGACTTAAGTTGTGTTATGTCACATTTTTTTATGTACACGCCTAAGACATTTTTTTTAGTCGAAATACATGATTGATTTTTAAACCAGGAAAGGTACAATGAAATCCCAACATTCACGGCAATTTATTTATGTTATTCTTATCACAATACTCGGTTTCTATCTCCTCTTTATACCGAATATCACTTCTAATTCACATACACAGAAAACTAAAACAAACCTAAATATAATACATGACTGCTGCTCCATTTTTTGGGGTCCATTCCGTTCAAATTCAAGGTAAAAAAAAGGGAAGGCTCGATCGTGGTTTTGGTGTGCATTGGACGCAGGATAAATCTGTTTGAATAGGGATTCGATTTTGTTGGGTTATTAGCTGAACGAAGGAAGGTTTTGGTTAGGTCTCGGCTGAGAAAAAGTGGTGCTCGACTCTTGCTTTGTTTCTCTTCATACCATCGCTGCAAGGGTAACGTATCCAACTTGTTCAATCCATATTTTGCTTGGTCGATTATTTGTTCCTGTGTAATTTCTATGTTGTGTTCTCATTCGATTATACGCGACATAAAATAATAGGAACACATCACCTAAAATCCTAATATCATTCACATGAAATAACAGCCTGCTATGACTATATACTCGACATATGCTACACGTGCGTTGCTTCTGAATTGGTCACGTTCATTCATTAGGTTTGGCCTTGACATATATTATTCGAAAGATTGTGAACTATCGAAAATATGTATATGTGCATGTGTGTTGTCGAATGGGTAAAAACCTAAAAGAATTTATAGGAGCATGCATATCTATAACTGCATATAAAAATGATTTTGATGTTGCGTTTACGGGTCAATGTTGTTTCGGTTTTGTATCTTTCGAACATGCTTGTTATACATGTCTCTATGTTGGCCTTTCAAAGCTCACCTTAAATATCCTTTATATGAAATATAGATAAAACAGATGATGCATATACTTATTTAAAAGAGAGTAGCATGCATGCATGTTGTTTCGGTATTGTTTCGAATCCAAATAATATAAAACAAAAAGGAGCGTCTTTAATTTGTTTTGTGTGGCGAGAGTGATTCGTAAAACAAAGAAATGTAATATGAATTTTTATAATTTACATCTTAGACCCTAAACTTTGTAATATTGACACTTTTAACCTTAAACTAATTATACTTGTTATAATTAAACCCTAATCTATAGTATAAATCATTTAAACATTTAGATATAATTAAATGTTAATTGTAAACATTTTCGCTAATCTTACTAACTCCAGAAACATACTAAAACGGGGAGATGCTTTAAATGGAAAGTTACTAAAAATAGAAACGAAACTAAAATGAGTAACTCGATTTAAAATGAGCTTATTAATAATAAGACGACCGTGCATTAGTGTAGATTCGCTGAAGAAGGAGTAACTTCCTATACTTGTTTCTGATATGGTTTCATTTGTGGTTTAAAGGTACGGATATTCTACCCTCTTTGAGTAAGGGGTTCTCTATCTTATGACTTTTGATCCTTATCCTTTGATTCATTTACTTTGATTATGATCTTTTGCCATGATCCGTTTGATTATGATTCTTGTTTGATGCGGTCCTTGTTAGGATCCTTTGATATGCTTCATTGACATGATATATGATATGTTTCGTTGGATATGATGCTTTGATATGATTCATTTGGTATCCTATGATTATGCTATGATATTGTATGTTTGTTTCGTTCTTATGCGCAAGTTTTCTAACTACCCATGGAGGTATCATGGGTGCGTCATTGAGGCACCGATGGCGTGACACTAACTGGGGCAGTGTGATCAGTCCCCGACATCTTCCTTCGTTTCGATATGGTATGAGATCTCTTTTGATGTATGTGTATACCTGTCATGTGAGCAGGGTACATATATGATTTTGTTCAGCGGGGGCGTATGGATGCATCCTAGGATTATGTTTTGTTTTGGAAGACTTTTTTTGCGTGATGGCGTACGTGGCCTGTGCCCAATCACCTTTGGGAGTTTGATCCAGTGATTATGGTATACGCACCTTTGTTGATACCTGCTCTATACCTTCCTTATGATTATGCTTCTGTGATATATGTTTGATACTTCGTTTCCCTTTAAATTATGATATTCGTTCAATTGTATGTTAATCTCTTATGCATTTGATAGATGATATTCCTTTCAGCAGAAGCTTATGATGTCCTATTCTCATACTTATATACGTTTCATTTGTTTGTTTGCTTTGTTATATAAATGTTCACTGGGCTTTATAAGCTCAACCGCATTTCTTTTCTCCGCGGCAGGTTTTAGGTTGGAAGCTGGGTTGGGTGAAGAGTGCATAGGAGCGTTAGTGGACTAGCCCGATGATTAGAAGCCCATTGACACTTGGATTAGACTTGGAATTGGATTCGATTAGATTTCTTTTTGAAATTTTATATCATTTTTGTATAGAGTTAGTATTTCTTTTGTAACCTTTAGAATATCTTTGTAAGTTTATGTTTATAAGTCCTACATTTGTATGTTCTGATTTAGCACCATAATGTGACATTTTGACCCTTGTCGTGTTGGGGTGTTACATATCCAAAACATAGACATCCTACCTTCTTGGTGCAATAAGAACAACTTCTTTGTTTGCATTGAAGATGGTACCTTGCTTATCATCAAACTGAACTATGTATTTAGCAACACATAGTTGACTGACACTGATCAAGTTATATTTAAGACCATTAGCATAAGATATTCTAGTAAAAACTATTCCACTACAGTTTACTGAACCATAAACCTTCAATGAGACAAGATGAGTTATCAGCAAATACCACCTAAGGTCCTGGTTCTTTTACATATTTGTGAAGATATTCCTTCACGCCAGTCATGCTTCTTGAACATCCACTATCAAGATGCCAAACAGGATCTCTGGCATGTCTCTACACAAATGTAAACTGAGTTAGTTTTTCTTGTGAACCCACTTTCCTGTGGGTTTGGCTTTAATGGCCTTTTTGAACTGAGAGATTGATCCATGATCAGTGGTGGTGTGAATATTGCTTCCACAGATTTTGCATCCGGAAGAGGAGGTAGTTTATTGGGTTGGTTTGGTGATGCCTCTTCTGGACTGAATGACCTGTTCATGTCCTGAACTGTCATGAGTATGGTCTTCACAGATATCACAACATGGATACATCAAACAATCATTAGGGAGATGATCATTGAATCCACAGTAGACGCAAGGTGAAAAAGGTTTAGCTTTTTTCCTTATCTGTTTAGAGCCTGAGGCATAGTCCAGAGACTGAGCATTGTGATAGGATACAGCACCTGATGAGACTGTGTAAGTTAGATGATCAGAGGTTCTGTGATCTTCCTTTTTACATATCATGCAAAAAAGGATTCTATAACAGTCATAAGTGGTATGTGTGGTATAGTTACACAATTCACATCTCAGTTTTGATTTAGATGTGGCCTTAGATTTGGTGGAACTTGAGGAAGCTGGTTTAATTTCCTTTTCCAAAGGTTGAGGGTTTTTCTCAAATGATTCAATCTTTTCACTCAACTTCCTAACAAGTTTAGCCAACTGATCATATTTGGAATCAGGGCTGTCAGTGATAGCCTCATTTGAGACTGAGGTTGTAGAGTCATCATTGGGAACTGAGACTTCAGTGAGTGGTCTTTTCAAGATAGTTCTTCCTAAACCAACCTTCTCTCTAGGAGAGTGTTGAGTATACACCAAGGGTGTTAGCTCAGAGCTAGGTTCAGCTCCCTGAAAAACTTTCAGTGGTGGGAGTGGATTCTGTGAGACAGGTTCAGACTCATTAATGGACTCAGGAGAACTAGATTCATCAGTGACCCTAAGCATATTTTTGATGGCCTGACTTTCAGGTTCCAAAATTTTTCCAGTTAAAGTTTGGTAATTTTCTATCTGGTTTGACTCTTTCAATCCAGTCACTGGGTTTTGGTGCCATTTCCTTGTTAAAGGATATGCCTGAAGGCAGAAATGCCTTTTCACCATGATTCTCACTTGAGGACTCAGTGTTTTGATCTTCACCAATAATGACTTTCTTATTGCTTGGTGTGAGACTCACTGAGTCAAAAACCCTAGGGTTTTTCTGAGTCCACTTATATATCATAGCCTTTTCTTTCTTAAGTTCATCCTTAAGAGCTTGATTTTGTTTTACTAGTTCAGTGTTTTGAATTTGAAGTGTAACAGCCTCAAGCTTTGGTTGTTTTCAAACAAGTAATTCATCTCTACACTTGTTTAACTCAAAAATTAACTTATTGAATTTTGAAAACAAATTTTTTCTTTGCTCTTCAACGAACTTAAGATCCACATTTAAGTAGTTTAAATAGGATTGCCAATCAGCATCATCATCCATAGACAACAAAATGTTTACCTTTTTCATGGTGATGTTGACCCATTCTCCATTTCTAGCATGGCTTTTTCCAACAGCCAACTTGTTATCATCTGAAAGTGCCATCAGTGCACTGACCCTTACTTCTTCATCAAAGGAGACATCTTCCTCATCCCAATCATAGGCTTCAGCAACAAGTACCTTGTTTTTGCCCTGAACAGGATTGGAAGGTGCAACCTGGGGTACTGAGGGAGTTGTCTCAAGGAGAGCAAGTTTAGCTTTAGCTTTTCTATACTTAGCTTCAAAGTCCTTTTGAATATTTGAATTTGGAAAATGTTGAGTGGACTGAAGCATTTTTGGTTGAAATTTGCTAGTTCCTGAAGAACTACTACCAGAAGGTTTGTATGAAGGGTCTGAGGTTGTTTTTAAAAAACAGTCTTTAACAAAGTGACCTCTTTTGCCACAGTTGAAACATTCGGTAGATTCATTAGCCTTAGCTTTTTGAAAATTTGGCTTGTTTCTTTTAATAAAATGTTTTGAGTTTGCTAAAAGAGCTCTTTCTTGAAATTCAACTTGAAGATGACTGAGATACTCTTCACTGGTTCTCACATCATCCTCATCATCAGAATCATCTTGAAAATCTTGCACAACACCATTAGAGTAGAAGGCAGTGGATATGGGTGAAACAGTCAGGGCCTTTTTGGTTTCTTGAGCCTTTTCAGGGTATCGCCTTGAGATTAGGTTGTATTTATAGACAAACTTCCCGTAAATTTGAGGGAGCTCAAGATTCTGAATGTGATTAGCATTCGTAAGACCCTAAGAGAAGTTTAACCACTTCTTAGGAACACTGTTGACAAATCCAATGTTAATTTCATGCTTAGACAGTACTACACCATCATTTGAGAGCTCATTGAGCAAGGTTTTGTATCGGGTATAGGTCTGAGAGAGACTTTCAGATTCTTTGGCCCTGAAAGTGTTATACTCAAGTTTCAGATCCATGATTCTGTTTTCCTTGGTATCTGAGGGACCTTCAAAGCTATGAACCAAGTCAAGCCAGGTTTGTTTGGTTGTAGGACAGCTAATGACTGATTCCATTGTATCGTCAGGGAGACACAATATAATGATGCTTTTCAGGCGTTGGTCCTAATTAACCACCCTCCTCTCATCAGGAGTCCATTGTGCTTCAGGTTTAGGCAAACCTTGAGCAGTCTTAGGGACAAAGGGACCTTCATTGATGCATGTGATGTAGTGTGGTTCCATACCGGTCAAGTAGCAAAGCATACGCTTTTTCCACTTGCTAAATTTACCAACTTCTAGTTTAGCATCTACAGCTAAATAGCCACCTCCCTTTTTATCAACTAGCGGGGGTACATCGCTATCAGCTATTGTGGGATCTTGATTTTAAAAACTTTGAGCACCCTTTTGTTTCAAAAGTTTTGAGAAGTTTTACAAATCAAAGGCTCTAATACCACTTGTTGGACCCTTTTTCTTGGTTAAAGTTAACTACAAAGTTAATCTAACCAAGTTCCATGATGTAGCGAAGTATTGATTAATTATCAAAAGTAAATAAACATAAAAGATAAGACACAAAGTTTTTCAACGTTTAATTCTTTATTTGAAATAAATCAAAAGAATTTTACCCAAGTGTTTGTGGAACAACACTTGGGATTGAAATGACAAGTATGGTATACTCCTCACTAAACTCAAACTAAGTTTGAGTGACAACTAAGATCCAGCTGAGCTATCTCAAGGATTGTATTGTTCTTTTGATTTGTACAATAACTTCAAGGTTATTGAACAAAGATTGAAGAAAGCTGGCAAAATAAGCTCAAGTTCAGGAAGTGTAGCACTCATATCATCATCTCTTGATGATAGTTCAGATGAAGAAAGTGATAGTGATGATGATAGTGCTAACATTGTTGTTTCCACTGGTAGCTCAAAGAGACAGATTGCAAGACTTAGTGACACTACTTTTTATTCCTTTATATCAAGTCAAGTGGGTGGTTCAATTCTCAATCATGAGGATTTGGATCAAATTGATGAGGATGATATGGAGGAGATGGACATCAAATGGCAAGTGGCATTACTAAGCTTAAGGACAAAGAAGTTTTGGAAGAAGACTGGAAGAAAGATCAACACCAGTGGCAATGAAATAGTAGGTTTTGACAAAAACAAGGTGGAGTGCTATAATTGTCATAAGAAGGGGCACTTTGCCAGGGAGTACGTGCAGGAAGCCAAGGAAATCTGACAACAGGTCAACTTGGTATAAGCAGGACAAGAAGAAGGAACCTACTACTGATGAGCCAAAGGGGCTATTGGCTATTGATGGAGTGAGCTTTGATTGGAGCTTTATGACTAAGGAAGAGGAAGATGATTCAGAGTCTGCAATGGTTGCTACAGAACTTGCACTCATGGCTTTTTCTGACTCTGAGGTACAAACTGATAATGCTTGTTCTAAATCTTGTAAGGCCTTAAAAGAGTATGAGAAAATTAAAGCACAATATGATGAACAATTTCTAGAGTTAACTCATACTAATTATAACTTAGCAAATCATAAAATAGGCCTAGGAGTTTTAGAAACTCAATTAGAGCATTATAGGGCAAATGAATCTAAGTTCAATGATGATATTGCAGTATTAAGAAGAGACTTAGATTATCAGGTTGCTGTAAATAAGGTTCTTAGAGAAGAACTAGAAAAGTTTAAAATGGCTAGTGAGAATATAATGATAACTAAGCAAACACTGGATCATCAATCCAAGTGTATTGACAAAATTTGGGAAGCCCAAGTTGTGAACAAAGCCAAATCAGGAGTTGGATACAAAACTGTTCCACCACCTCTAAGAGGTGTTCCATCACCTCCTGGCATTGACTTAGCTCACACAGGATTAGAAGAATTCCAGGAACCACCTATGACCTATGGACCAAAGTTTGTTAAACCAGTTGAAATTGAAAAGGTTCAAGTTGAGGTTGATATATTTGATAGTGCTAGTGACTCATCTCTTAAAGATGAAAATTTGAATGTTGAGTCTAAACCTAGTGTTCCTGAGAATGTTAAAGTGGAGATTAAAAAGTGTATTCCTGATGTTGTCAAAGAGAAGCCTAGGTCACAACCTAATTTCACTAGGCCCACTACTAGATATGCAGAGATGTACAGAAACAGGTCACCAACTCCTAGGGGTAATATGAGGAGTTGGAATCATGTTAAGTCTAGGCAATTTGGTAGTGATTTTGTGTTCAATAACAAACCCTGTCATATATGTGGTAGCTTTGACCATTTGTCTTATAGCTGTACCTACCACTTGGGTAGAAGGGAAGTGTTTGGGAATACAAGGGTGAATGGCCAAAATGTAAATAACTTAACTCACCCAAATCCACTTAGCAAGATGATTCTCAGGTCTGTTTTGCTTCATTCTGGTATAAAGCCAATTTCCGCTGCTAGACCAGCAGTTACCACTGCCAGTAATAAAAACAGAGTTTACCCTAAGTCCCCTGTCACAAATTTTGTTAAATCTAATCAAACAGGGAAAAAGACTAATTTTGAAAAGAAAGTTAACAATAATCAGAAGTGGGTACCTAAAATTTCTAAGCCAGCAGTTACCACTGCAAGGCCAAAGGTTACCATTGGTAGGTCTGTTAACAAGAAAAGGGTAAATATGGGAAATGCTGTTAAGGCCTCAGCACATTGGGAATGGAAACCAAAAGGAACCATCACCTCAAACCATCCCAATGGTGCATCAATGACCTTTGATAGATATAATTATATTGATACACGAGGCTGATCCAAGTCATTTGTGGCTTGGGTCCCCAAAAGGAACTAATTCCTTTATTTTGTGTGCAGGAACATTCAAAGACTACAAATGATCAAGGATACTCAGACAGTGGATGTTCCAGGCACATGACTGGCAATAAGTCCTATCTTTCAGACTTTCAACCTTATGATGGACAATTTGTCAGCTTTGGAGGAGGAATTGGTGGCAAAGTTTCTGGCAAAGGAACAATCAAGGCTGGAAACATTGACATTGAAGATGTGCAGTATCTGAAAGAACTCAAGTACAACCTTTTCAGTGTGTCACAGATGTGTGACAAGAAGCATAGAGTTCTATTCACAGAAGATGAATGCTATATCTTATCTAAGGATTATAAGCTTCCTGATGAAAGTGACATTTTGCTTAAAATCCCTAGAAAAGGTAATCTGTATAGCATTGACATGAAGAACATAGTGGCTCATAATGATGTTACTTGCTTGCTTGCAAAAGCCACTTTGGATGAATCAATGCTTTGGCATAGAAGATTGGGTCACGTTAATTTCAAGACCATTAGCAAGATTGTGAAAGATGGACTTGTCAGAGGTCTACCAGAGAAAAGATTTGAAAATGACCAAACTTGTGTTGCCTGTCTCAATGGAAAGCAACACAGAGCTTCATGCAAGACCAAAGCATTCAATTCTATTAATCATCCACTCTTTATGCTGCATATGGACTTGTTTGGTCCTACTTCTGTGAGCAGCATCAATTTGAAGAAGTATTGTCTTGTTGTAACTGATGATTTCAGTAGATTCACATGGGTTTTCTTTTTAAGAACCATGGATGAAACCACCGGCATCCTTAAGACATTCATCACTGAAGTTGAAAATCAATTTGAAAAGAAAATCAAGATCATCAGGTTTGACAATGGGACAGAGTTCAAGAATAAAGTTATGGATGATTTCTGCAGAGACAAAAGTATTAAAAGAGAATTTAGTGTTGCAAGAACTCCTCAACAAAATGGAGTTGCAGAAAGAAGAAACAGAACACTAATTGAGGCTGCTAGAACCATGTTAGCTGATTCCAAGCTTCTAGTAACTTTTTGGGCTGAAGCAGTTAACACTGCTTGTTACATTCAGAATAGGGTTTTAGTGGTCAAAACAAAGAACAAGACACCTTATGAGTTATTCAGAGGAAGACCTCCTACTTTGGAGTTTATGAGGCCATTGATCATCTGGGTAAATTTGAAGAAAAGTCTGATGAAGGCTTCTTTGTTGGATACTCTATGGTTAGCAAGGCTTTTAGAGTCTATAACTTAAGAACAAAGAAGATTGAAGAGAATTTGCATGTTCAGTTTCTTGAAAATAAAGCAAACATGGCAGGTTCAGGACCAGATTGGCTATTTGATCTTGAAACATTATCCAATACAATGAATTATGTACCTCTCACTTCAAGCACTGGAGAAAAAGATCTTGAAGATTCAGAAGAATTCATTGATGAAGATGAACCTTGTAAAGATGATGAAGATCAAATTGTTATGCCACTTTGGGATTTTGTTGATAATTCTGAAAAGACAAGTGATGCAGATGGTGTGAATTCTGATGAATTGCATAAAGAAATTCCTACTAGCAGTGGTAACTCAATTCCCACTGCTACACCAGAAGTTTCCACTGTCAGCCCAAATGTGGAACATACTTCTCAGGAATCACCAAGTGATGATGTAGAGATCTCAAACATGCCTACAACATATGATATTCCTAGCACATCACAGTCTACAATTCACAAAGTGCATCCACTTGATAATGTTATTGGTGACCTTCAATCAGGTGTGAAAACTAGAAGACAGACAAAGAAAGATGATATTCATGGGTTCATTAGTGAAGTGTATGAGTCCAAGAAACATAGTAAGAAGAATGAGTGTTTGTTCTTCTGTTTTCTCTCACAGGTGGAGCCTAAGAATGTTTATATGGCTCTAGGAGAATCTAGCTGGGTTAAAGCTATGCAAGAGGAGCTGCTGCAGTTTAAACTTCAAAAGGTTTAGGTTCTTTGTGACTTGCCTGATGGTATGAAGGTCATTGGTACTTAATGGGTTTTCAGAAACAAGAAAGATGAAAGAGGTATTGTAATCAGGAACAAAGCTAGATTGGTTGCTCAAGGATACACTCAAGAGGAGGGTATTGATTATGAATAAGTTTTTGCTCCTATTGCAAGGATTGAGGCTATTAGATTGTTTTTAGCCTATGCATCATTTATGGTCTTTACAGTCTATCAAATAGATGTTAAGAGTGCCTTTTTGTATGGTACTATTGATGAGGAGGTATATGTCTCTCAACCTCCAGGCTTTGAAGATCCTCAACACCCAAATAAAGTATATAAAGTGGTTAAGGCTCTTTATGGCTTACATCAGGCTCCAAGGAAGTGGTATGAAACCTTAGCTAATTATTTGTTGAATAATGGGTTTCATAGAGGCAAGATTGATCAAACTTTGTTCATCAAGAAAGACAAGGGTGATATTCTACTTGTGCAAGTATATGTTGATGATATTATCTTTGGGTCTACTAAACAAGAGATGTGCAAAGAGTTTGAGAAGCTGATGAAAGATGAATTTCAGATGAGTTCTATGGGAGAACTTACATTCTTTTCGGGGCTGCAAGTACAACAGAGTAAGGAAGGCATCTTTATCAGTCAAGACAAATATGTGGCTGAGATCATTAGGAAGTTCAAGTTTACTGATGCAAAACCTTCAAATACCCCTGCTGACAAGACCACTCATCTATTGTTGAAGAATGCTAGTGGTGCTAATGTTGATGTCTACACTTACAGATCTATGATTGGTTCTTTGATGTATCTTACTTCATCAAGGCCAGACATTATATTTGCTGTATGTGCTTGTGCAAGATTTCAAGTGACTCCAAAGACATCACATATGACAGCAGTGGAAAAGATTTTCAGGTACTTGAAGACTTATCCTAATCTAGGATTATGGTATCCAAGAGACTCTCCTATGGAATTGATCACATACTCAGATAGTGACTATGCTGGTTCAAGTTTGGATGGAAGATCAACTACTGGAGGATGTCAATTTCTTGGATGTAGATTGGTGTCATGGCAGTGCAAGAAGCAAACTATGGTTGCTACTTCAACCACTGAAGCAGAATATGTTGCAGCTGCTAGTTGTTGTGCTCATATCCTTTGGCTTCAGAATCAATTATTGGATTACGGGTACAATTTCATGAACACCATTATCTATATAGATAATAGTAGTACCATATGCATTATTAAAAATCCTGTGCAACACACTAAAACTAAACATATTGAAATTAAACATCACTTTATTAGAGATTGTTTTGAGAAAAAGCTTATTAATGTTGTCAAAATCCATACTGATGACAATTATGCTGATTTATTAACAAAAGGGCATGATGTGGGTAGATTTCAATACTTGGTAACAGGTATTGGAATGCTAAATCCATAAATCTTTGATGTCTAATACTTTTCAGTGTTGCAGGATAGTTTTTAGGTACTAATATTGTTTGTATGGTATGTATGGTTTTCTACTAACTTGTTTGCAGAGTTATCAAGATCACAGTGGAAAGATTGGTGATAATAGCAAGAACAAAGAGTACTTTTATTAATCATAAAAGAGAAGTACATCACATCCATTCAGAAAACCTTGTCACCAACACAGGAAACCATCACAAAAGACATAAACCTACAACCTAACACCTACTCCATAGGTTTATTTCCTTTTCCCTCATACCGATGCTTGCCTTTGGAAGCCCTCTTTCTCTTGTCATCAAAAGAAAGTTGTTTCCTTGGACAAGCCAGTCCCAGAACTTGCTTGGGAGGCCTTGGAGCTTGAGTAGGCTTTTCAACAGCTGGCCACTTCATGTTGTTTATAGCAATTGTCAATGCTGTGGTGAGGGCCTTTGGAAGCTCTTTGGAAAGATCAAAGGTTGGATCATTATCATCATCAGATGAAGAGCTTGAATAAAACTCAAGTGATGGAGCAGGATCAGTTGAAATTTTCTTGTTGGGCTTCATGCTTGAAGATGTAGCAATTGCAGCACTTGGTGGAAAATATCCACTCCATCCAGCTGAAAGTTCTTCAGAATCTGAGTAGTAACAGATTTCCTCATCTGAAGTGTAGGACCTTAGATATATCAACTTTAATACCAATATAAGAACTAGATGAAGTAAAGATGGTGACTTGATTAATAAGGTATGGCGTTAATATGAGAGAAATAGAGTATAAAGATGAAGAGAACTTTTATTAAAAAACACACACAATACACACACAAGCACACCTTACAAATGAGAGGTAAGGTGTCTTATATAGTTCCATACATGATGCCTTAAGAGGCTTTCCATGGGCTTGGGCTTGGACTTGGTTTACATGGATTATAAAGGCTTATGAAACATAACTAATAACGTATTAGCTTACCAAGACCAAGGCCCATTGACTATTCTTATAACACAAACTACGACACATTACAATGTTACAATAAATGAGAATGAAGAGTCATCAAAAGAGATTAAAGGAAACCAACTCATGATAATGCTTAGGGTTTGTGTTATTGAAGATGATTGTTGATGAGAGATAAAAGTTTTGAGCCCCCTTTTATATGCAAAGTCAAGGTCGAATTCTAATTAATGAAGAATATTTACTCCTACTTGTTTTGGTAGGTTGGAGGAGTAAATTTGGTTATTATCGGGTTGACTTTTGGAAGATATTTTTATGAATAGTAACTTGGTTAAAAAGTTACTTTGGGTTAATTTTTATGGGTTAAGTTAAGAGTTACTTTGTGTTGCAGATTACAACCCATATTATTGGAGTCATTGGAGTTATAAGGTGTGTATCATGGACACACAACAAATGGTTATTGATTCACCATGTCTAATTCACATAAGAATCAACTAGTCCAGAGCAAACGGCTACTGGTAAAGACTTACCAAATCCGTTTATGGTTGATAGTTTACCAAAAACTATATGGTTATCAACTCACCATACTCCAAGTGATTAAGAGTTGGCTAGTCCATAGCAAACGGCTCATGGTAAAGACATATCAAATCCGTTGAGAGCTGGTAGTTTGCTAAAAATTATGATAAGAGCAGCAAATTTTCATGTTTTATTAACCACTGCTCTTTGATATGTTGTGAAAATTTTACCACTGCTAGTTCATTAGTTACCACTGCAAGAGTAATTTTTCCACTGATGAACTAGCCGTTACAACTGTTGTGTCAGTAATCCATTTTTACTAGCCGTTGTAAATATACCGTCTTTCCTTATTAATAGGGTAAAATCTTTTGTGAATTATCTACTTCCTTGTTATAAATTATTCTTTTCCAAAGATAATTCTTTCTAAAGATAATCCACATTGCGCAACCTCCTCAAACACTATTAGTATAAATTGATCATCATACGGCTTGCTTTTTATCTTTATTACTAACACTTTTATTCTCTTTCTCACAAATATCATGGCGATTCTAAAATTTGTCGAGGAGCACAACCAAGTGGCCTACCTACAAAAGTCAAACGAGAAGAGTGGCCCTGTTTTTCATCAGATTGTGGATTTTCTAAATACAACTCATATAAGGTATGCCTTAACTATTAATCCCACAATCTATGTCTCTCATATCAAACAGTTCCAGAACACTGTGGAGTCCATAACTCTTGAACAGGGAGACACACATGAATCTGTGAATGCTCTAAGAGCCACAGTGGATGGGGTAACTATTGATGTTACTGAGTCATCCTTGAGGAGAATTCTCCAATTGGATTATCTCAATGGTATCATCACATTACCCAATTCAGATATTTTTGAAAATATTGCTTTAATGGGGTATGATACACCTGAACGAAAAGTCACTTTTAGAAAAGGATGTTTTTGTCCCCATTGGAGATTTTTGATTCACACTCTTTTACATTGCCTGAGTCCTAAGAAAACATCTTATGAACAATTTGCATCAATCATGGCTTATCCTTTGGTTTGTTTGGCAACTGATAGGACTTTCAATTTTTCAAAGTTTATTTTCAATAATATGAAAGGCAATGTAAAGAGTCAATATAAATTTTTGATGTATCCAAGGTTTGTGCAAGCAGTGTTAAATGAATTTCAACTACGACCTCACAATAGAATTTATGAGCCTTCCTGTCTTAAGCCAAAAGTTTTTCAAAACATGAGTAAGGCTTCAGATCTTTGGAATGGGGAGGTTCATCCACTTTTTCCTCAAATGCTTGCTAAAATTGCTCAAGTATAGGGTGAAGATGCAACCATCCCAGTTGTATCCCAAAACACACCCACTATTGTTGTTCCACCAATTCACCATACCCCTGTTGTAACTCACACTTATGAGAGAAGGTCTAAACAACCAACTTCTCTCATCTCAACATTGCATGTTGCTGACCATTTTGGTTTAGGGACAAGTAGTGGTGGTTCAAGGCTTAATCCTAGTCCAACTAGGGAAGAGCCTGAATCAATGCCTCATGATTCACCTCTCCCAACAAGATACACAGTTGGAAGTGATGAAGGCAGTGTGCAACTTCCCGAATTGATGGACATTTGTACCAAATTAGTCAAGCAGATTCAAGCTCTGGAGAAAGATCTGGCATAGACCAAAGAACAACATGCCACAGAGCTGAATCAATTGAAGGCTGAGATTCAAAGATTGCAGAATGAAGTTGAGAATCTCAAGAAGAAAAGATCTAAAGTTGTGTTCTCTTCATCATCTTTACCTTAGGATGAGTTTTCTGCAAGTTCTACTAAAGATTTGGGAGATTCTTCCAAACAGGGGAGGAAAACAGATGCAGAGTTTAAGGGGAGGAGTACAAATTTTGAAAAAGAGTTTGCTGAGCTCACTAATTCTGACAATGCTCAAGCAAAAGACGATGTAGCTGAGACTGAGGGGAGGAAATTAGATTTTGAAGATATGGATGCTGATGCTGGTTTTAACTTTGATGATTTAGTTAGAACTGCTCAACCAATTTCCACTGAAGCAGAACAAGTTCCCACTGATCAACCTATTTCCACTACAAGTGAAAAGGTTCCCACTGCTACTCAAGAAATTACCACTGCAGAGGAAGAAGCTGCCAGAATAAGATCAGTTAAAGGATAGGCTATTGTGATTTCTTCAGATCAAGAGCAAACAAGAAAGATTTCTAAGAAAGAACAAGCTCAGATTGATTTTGATGCAAGATTGGCTGAGCAACAGCAAGCAACAGAGAATGAAAGAAAGAGAAAGCTAGAGGAAGATGAAGTTGCTAGTTTTATGGAAGCTAAGAGGTTGGATAAACTTGAAGCTGTAATGGCAGAACCTATTTCAAGTGTCTCACCAACTGTCATACATGAGAAACCTCCATTATTCACTTATGTGCCTACATAAGAAGAGATTGACTACTTGATTAATAAGGATCAAATAATCAGGAAGAAGGCTATTGAATTAATTGCAAATACAACCTTGAATGAAGAACAAAGATCTGCTCAATTAAAAGATTTCATTCAAATGAAGAATCAGCAGGCTCTTGATGAAATCATTGGGGATGTTAGAAAAGGTCAAAAGAAGCCAAGAAAACTTACAAAGGCACAGATCATTGGTGAGATGAAGACTTTTTGTTGCCATGTTGGAAATATGAAGATGGCTCAATTCAAAGGAATGTCACATAATCAGATTGAAGGAATTTACTACAGAATCAAGAGACAAGATAGTAAATTCATTCCAATGGATCAGGAACCAATAGTAATAAAGACAAAAAGGACTGGAGTGAGTCTTGAATCAAAAGATGCAAAGAAGTTGAAGACTCAGGAATCATCTCAAGCAGAAGAGGGTCCTAGCAAGTTGACAGAAGAGCAAGTTACAAACATGTTGTTCATAGAGACTGATGTACTTAATATTGAACCTCTACAAGCAAAATATCCAGTAGTTGGTTGGGAGATCTTTTTTGATAGGTTTGGTGTAGCTTGTAAGATCATCAGAACTGGAGGTGTCACAAGCATTTGCAGAGATTTTAAAGATATTGTTAGATCTTGTGATAGAGAAGACTTGGATACTTTGTGGAGGATTGTTCAAGATCAGTTCAAGAAGGATGAACTTGTTGATGTCAAGGCTAAGGAGTTATGGGTTCACTTCAGAAGTGTATATAAACCTGAACCAAGTGATAGATATTGGAGATTTGAAGCTCATGGCATGAGAACTTTGTGGAAATTCTATGATTCAAGTTCTGTGCATCATATTTCTACTCAAGATGGAGTTGATGTCTTTATGCTGGCTGAGAAAGAATATCCATTGAGAGCTGGAGTATTGACAGTGATGTTGTTAGAGAAGCTTAGGTGCTGGGAAAGAACTGAAGTCATAGATGATTTGCTACAAAGGATTTATGATCAAAGTGTGAGAGCTGATAAAGAGTTAAGAAGAAGAAGATAAGTGTTTGAAAGAATTCCCATATCCTCATGTTTGCTGAATACTTGAAGAAACTTATTGATTTATTTATTAATCATAAGTTAGGGGAGGATTGTTGGGAATTATACTAACAGTTACCACGGCTAAGTGAAGATGTTACAACTGCAGAAGATTGTACTTGCAGTGGAAACTCATTACCACTGCAAGAACATATATTACCACTGCTTATTAGATAACTGTTAGGAAATATGTTTAGATAAATATAGAATAGATCTTGTGTATATCTTATTCTATTAGCATTATACTTATCTTGTAAAAGAGGACTCCTTGGGCTATAAAAGGAGATCCTAGGTTAAAGGTTAGATATACGTTTTCTAGAGCTTCAAGGTGTAACCCTAGTGATATCAAGATCACTCGTATTATTATCATTAATAATATTGGAGCTAATCATTTTTTTACATACATTGTTCTTATTCATAAACAACTGTCTTACTCACAATTAACTTGTAAGTGTTACTAAGTAGATTCCGCATACTTAGTGATATAATTCAAAGTATCAATCTAACACAAGTTCAAGGTGTTTTAGATCCATCAATAAATACACCAAACCAAGTACCTTTTTAGTAGTTATAAGCTCAAAAGTCAAAATGTCATGTAAAATGGTTTAAAAATCTTCTGTGAAGGATTTAGAGGCACAGGCCTCATTTCAAGTCACTTGTACAAGTTTTCGCTTAATTTGAGCTTATTGTTGCTTATATAACTTAAACAAGTCATAAAATCAGGAATCAAAGTTCAATAAAGTCAAAAATCAAGTTTTCATAAAAAAGTCAAAAAGACTCCTTGGCAGAAATCCATTTCTGGGAGGATTTTTCTAGATTTTTGTGTTTGGAATGAGCAAGTGAAATTTGTTGTGCTTATAGTATCTCAGCTGGTCTACAAGATCCCATGGTTAGCTTATTTTTGTGAATTTTTCACAAGCTTGTGCACAAGCTCAAAGTGAGCTGCAAGGGAAGCATCTCCCCTGTGCACTGGATTCAGTCTCACTCACCCAACTTGAGTGGACCCCACTGGCTTACCTAGTGGACCTCAGGACCTGCTTCTTAGCTTAATAGAAAGCCAATAAGCTAGGCTTTAAGACCCTGAGCTTATTTGGTAGTTTAGAACCCATTTGGTAGGGCTGCTAGTGTCCTAAAGTTTAACCCCCCATCTGAGTTAAGCTGATAACTCAGCTTTTGTCCCAACATATCAACCCCCCCTCCAGGCCTAACCTATGGGACCCAGAGGGTGTGACCTAGCTTTTTAGATAGCTTATCACCTCAGCTTTTTGGCTTATCTCTTTGTTTGGCCTTCCAGAGCCCCTTATGGACCCCACAGGCCCTCAAAAGTGACCATTTGGACCTGTTGTGCACAGTTTGGTATTGGATTGCTTATTGCTTCTTTAAGTGCTTATTTCTTGTGCTTATTTGCTCAATTTGGTTTGTTTTAAGTAGTGTTACATCTGTTTGTGGTTTACTTGTGTTTTAAACATCATTTGGTAACCTTACTAATCAATCAAAATCCTAATAAGCTTCAATACTCATCTGTCTTCATAATAAGCTACCCAAACAGCTTATTTTTTATTTCCATTCAGAGTATCTTCACAAAAGTTCCATAAAAACATCCCATAAGCAGTTGTGGAACAGAAAAGTCACAAAAAGCCAACTTTTATAGAAGTGATAGCTTCTATTTAAGCCAACTGGCTTATTACCTCAGCTTATTTATAAGCTAATTTCATTTTTATATTTTTCCTAGGCTTCTGGAATATAAAAATAATTTTTGTAATTTTTTCAGATTTTTCCTGCATCATTTGGTATTTTTCTTAATTTAAATTAGTTTTCAATAATTATTAAATAGTTAATAATTAATATTAATTAATTAGAAAATCATAAAAATATAAATTTAATTTTAAAATTAGTTTTTAGTTATTTTTAATTTTTCCAAAATTTTATTTTCAATTTTCTAGTGTAATTTCATAATTAATTAGAATTTAGATTAATTTAAATAATTAAAAAGTAATTAATAATTAGTTAATAATTAGTAGTAATTAATCAAAAAATCTTAAAAATATATTTTCAGTTCTAAAATTAATTTTATAGTATTTTAGATTTTTCTAAGTTTAAATTTTATTTTTCTAGGTAAATTTCATAATTATTTGTATTTTAGGTTAATTTAATTAATTTAAATTAATTTAAATTAATTAGGAAATTAGTATTTAATTAATAGTAATTATAAAAATAGTGTAAAAATTAATTTTAATTTTCTAAAAATTTTCTTTAATCATTAGGTTTGTAAAAATATCATTTTTATACCAGTAGCCTTTTCAGATCACCTCACTCACTTTTATTTTACGTACATTTGTTCCCGTTTTCAGCAAACGTACAGTTTTTAGGTTTTAGTTAACATCTTCTTAATCTAAATTCCAGTAATTAATCACATAGCTTTTCTAAGCTATTTCTGTTTATAATTCCATTACCACCCTTTTCTGTGAATAATCACCCGATCACAAGCACGCTCAGATACAATTCACACCTCGTCGGGGTATAACGACCTGGTGATTTCCTATATTACCCGGAGATTGACTCTAGGCTATTTGACTTTATTGACCATTCCTTGGTCAATATAAGTTGACGGTTTAGGGTAAATCACATATCTTTGTCCATCATAAACTGTGTGCCATTCCGGCGAAATTGTCGACCGTCGTTCCAAAACCACTACTGGCATCCGACCATCTTCTGTAGCAAACAATGCCATGCATCTACTATGGCGAAAAGCCTCGCGTTTCTGCTTCCTAAAAAAGATTGTGTGTTTGAACCGTGTCTTTGGGAGTGTGTTAAAAACTGAGTAGTTTAGCATGTGTGTGTACAGTATTAAAGTGCATGTATATATATATATATATATATATATATATATATATATATATATATATATATATATATATATATATATATATACACTAGACTATAGACCCGCTAATTTCGCGGATGGCAACATAAAATGCTTTTGATTTAATGTTATCAATAAATTATTGAAACTTAAAATCCGCAGGCTAATAGAAAACAAAATCATAAAATTTTAACTGTAGTAATAACACAATTATTGTTCCACATAAATGGAGTGACAAGTATAAAATGAAACATTGTACATTAACACATAGATATATCTGACTATCTGTTAACAATAACTTGACACACACTGAACAATATGTAATAGTGTATTTACCCCAAAACCATGTAAACTGTCATTAATCGAAGTGAAAATGTTAGCTACATATGAAGTAAAAGATTCAACCCGAACACCAAGACCTATTCATATATGATTGAGTTGGCGCATATAGTAACCATAGAATGATGTGTGACCATAATACAATACAATTGCAATTATGTTCATACTCGTAATCCACATAACAAATTTGCTTCAAGTGCACTAATTGATGATCTTTCGGGTACTTCATCAGTCATCACATTAGTTCTATGCTTCCTAAAACTTCGACCGTTGTGACTTTTGTCACCGCTTGACTACATATTTCAACCATGTTAAAAAATATTCAAATGATACATGACACTTTTAACAATCTTGAGTAGAAAACTAGAGCTACTCAGATAATTTTAATTAATATAAGATGGTGCAGGAAGTGCACCGGAAAATTTAAGTACAACATAATTTATGAATATACTTAAGATACTTTCCATGACATCCTCCTTGAAAAGTCCAAAAATCAACCTGTTTCCATGTCATGCAATGATTACCATAGCCTGGAAATAGGAAGGTGAAATTAAACTATTACCGAATCAAATAAAAAAAAGTATCAACAACTACATGGTCCTATCATATACCTGAAAGACTAATATAATAGGTATCCACATCGATCAAAGCTCCTATAAAGGTGAAAAATGTGCGCCCTTTAACAGAATATGTTTTAGGTTTCTTCTTTCTGGATATTACTTGGTTACGTCCGTCCAGCTGAATGTAAGATCTTATAGAACAAAACAATGAACACCTTATAAATAACCAAACATTTCCAACTTTACACTGCAAGAAAAGTTTCTAGAATTATTTTACTACGCATTTACACATGTAAAGACAATAGAAGAAAATAATCTAGGATAATCTAGCTTTATATATGCATAAATCTAAACATACATTTTGAGTCCGGGATGAATAATTCGAGACTGAGTGAACGAAAAAGTCAGATGTCTGATGCATTGGCTAACCTAACTTGAAGCATTTATCAGACATGAAAGAGAGGGAATTAAAGGTTTTTAACACAATTGAAATTGAACTGATGATGCGCTTAGATGTTATTACCTTTCATAGAACCTCATAAATATGTGTCACAACATTAACCAGAAATGCTTACTCACCAAGTGATCCTGCCTGATATGTTAAAATAACACTGTTATAAATAAGTAATCATGAGTTGAGAGACAGGAAATATAGCAAATGCATTGAGAGACAGGAAATATAGCAAATGCGTTGATCGAAATAAGTAATCATGAGTTGAGAGACAGGAAATAGTACTTAGGCCTCAACGGTTGGTGAAAGAAAATTAATTTACTTTGGAAGTGAGCTAAGAAGAGGCTCCTGCAGTCCTGCACATAAACATGATACATCACACACTTAAAACTTAATAAATAAATAAATAAATAAATAAATTTGCTATAAATTACCTTCTTTATTAGTTGACGAATCACACCTGTGAAACGTGTGATTTAAATTCATGTTGCCTGTAAAACATATTCACACAATTGAAATTTAACTTATGATGCACTTAGATGTTATTACCTTTCACAGAACCTCAAAAAAACGTGTCACAACAGTAACCAGAAATGCTTCCTCACCAAGTGATCCTGCCTGATACATGCCTACACTCGCGGGTTGGACATTGGCAAATAAAGTTCCATGCATTTCATTCGCCATCCTATCCATTCAAATTAGTAGCATCATAAAGATAGAAAGAATTATTATAATTCTAAAAATAAAAATGGAAAGAATAAGCATACATTATAGAAAATATAGCAAATGCGTTCAGGCATGAAATGGATATTTGGATGCTTGACCCCAATAAGTAGATAGAGGGCAATGTAGAGAAGCTGCAAATGCTACCTATCGAGCAGTAGATGGAACATCAGGCAAACTTGTACAGAAGAACAAACAGAATAAAAAGGTTAAAAATTGAAAAGTGTATCATCACTTTTTGAAAATACAAGAAACATTTTACACCATCTTGATCAATGTCAACAACTTACTAAGGGATTGATTAACATTGCAAATAATGGCACCATGAGACCATAATAAGCAGGTTAAACAACCAATACCAAACGCCCAAAAGTTAACAAAATTAGTTTGACCACTTCATCATAGCTAATTATAACAGGTCATCTATATACACGGACCATTAAGTACATATAGCTATATAAACTGGCCCTTAAGAAGACATTATCTGTATTGGTTTTCTTTCAGTATACATAACATAGTGGTTACTAGAGGACTCCTGATAGACACATTAGGAAACAACAAAGAAGAGTTGAGTGTGCAACATATTGTGAAAAAGTTCAAAACACAAAAAGGCCTTAATATATATTGCATACTCTTCCTACCAATAACTAAGAACCTAAATAGCAACAACTCATCCAATTCTTAACCACGATATACACACACTAGAACAAAAATTGGATTTGGCTACACCCAATAAGTGTGACGAAATACATATAGTTACACATGATTTTTCGAGTATGTGTGACTAAAGGTCGCGTGACCGTAGGGTACCTATGGTCACATGTTTGAGTTCTTTTTAGTCTCAATTAAAAAACAGTAACCAAGACCTAAATATGTGTGACTAATTTGGTACAAATTTCGTTGGATTAAGCAGTATTAGTGACCATAAACACTGTATAGTCACACAAAACATTTTGTCTTTATATATTTAGTCACATACAACTAAGCATAAAGTGGCCAAAAGTATGAATAAGTGTGACCATATGGTGTTTAAAGTCAAGAATGTGTGTTTTGTGTGACTATTGATCATCCAATGGCCACATGAATTGTATGTTTGTGTGGCCTTTTGTAACATTTAGTCACACAAAGCATGTTACTTTTTGGTATTTAGTCACATACAATTAGGCATAAAGTGGCAAAAGGTGTGAATAAGTGTGACCATATGGTGTTAAAAGTGATGAAATGCGTGTTTTATGTGACTATTGATCATCCAATGGCCACATGAAGTGTATGTTTGTGTGGCCTTTTGTAACATTTAGTCACACAAAGCATATTACTTTTGGGTATTTAGTCACATACAATTAAGCATAAGGTGGCCAAAAGTGTGAATATGTGTCACCATATGGTGTTTAAAGTGAAGAAATGTATGTTTTGTGTGACTATTGATCATCCAATGGCCACATGAATTGTATGTTTTTGTGGCCTTTTGTAACATTTAGTCACACAAAGCATGTTTCTTTTGGGTATTTAGGCACATACAATTAAGCATAAAGTGGCCAAAAGTGTGAATATGTGTGACCATATGGTGTTTAAAGTCAAGAAAAGTGTGTTTTGTGTGACTATTGATAATCCAATGGCCATATGAATTGTATGTTTGTGTGGCCTTTTGAAACATTTAGTCACACAAAGCATGATTCTTTTGGGAATCTAGTCACATACAATTAAGCATAAAGTGGCCTAAAGTGTGCATATTTGTGACCATATGGTGTTTAAAGTGAAGAATTATGCGTTTTTTGTGACTATTGATCATCCAATGGCCACATGAATTTTAGTTTTATGTGGCCGTTTGTAACATTTAGTCACACAAAGCATGTTTCTTTTGGGTATTTAGTCACATATAATTAAGCATAAAGTGGCCAAAAGTGTGAATATGTGTGACCATATGGTGTTTAATGTGAAGAAATGTGTGTTTTGTGTGACTATTGCTCATCCAATGGCCACATGAATTGTATGTTTGTCTGGCCTTTTGTAACATTTAGTCCCACAAAGCATGTTTCTTGTGGGTATTTAGTCACATACAATTAAGCATAAAGTGGCCAAAAATTGTGAATAAGTGTGACCATATGGTGTTTAAAGTCAAGAAATGTGTGTTTTGTGTGACTATTGATCATTCAACGGCCACATGAATTGTATGTTTGTGTGGCCTTTTGTAACATTTAGTCACACAAAGCATGTTTCTTTTGGGTACTTAGTCACATACAATTAAGCATAAAGTGGCCAAAAGTGTGAATAAGTGTGACCATATGGTGTTTAAAGTGAAGAAATGTGTGTTTTGTGTACTATTGATCATCCAATGGCCACATGAATTGTATGTTTGTGTTGCCTTTTGTAACATTTAGTCACACAAAGCATGTTTCTTTTGGCTGCTTAGTCACATATAATGAAGCATAAAGTGGCCAAAAGTGTGAATAAGTGTGACCATATGGTGTTTAAAGTGAAGAAATGTGTGTTTTGTGTACTATTGATCATCCAATGGCCACATGAATTGTATGTTTGTGTGGCCTTTTGTAACTTTTAGTCACACAAAGCATATTTCTTTTGGCTATTTAGTCATATACAATTAGGCACACAGTGGCCAAAAGTGTGAATAAGTGTGACCATATGGTGTTTAAAGTGGAGAAATGTGTGTTTTGTGTGACTATTGATCATCCAATGGCCACATGAATTGTATGTTTGTGTGGCCTTTTGTAACTTTTAGTCACACAAAGCATGTTTCTTTTGGGTATTTAGTCACATAAAATTATGAATAAAGTGACTAAAAGTGTGAATAAGTGTGACCATATGGTGTTTAAAGTGAAGAAATGTGTATTTTGTGTGACTATTGTTCATCCAATGGTCACATGAATAATTTTTTTGTGTAGCCTTTTGTAACATTTAGTCACACAAAGCATGTTTCTGTTGGGTATTTAGTCACATACAATTAAGCATAAAGTGACTAAAAGTGTGAATAAGTGTGACCATATGCTGTTTCAAGTGAAAAAATGTGTGCTTTGTGTGACTATTGTTCATCCAACGGTCACATGCATTTTTTGTTTGTGTAGCCATTTGTATTATTTAGTCACACAAAGCATGAAGCAAACAGTGACCAAAAGTGTAATAATTGTGACTATATGCATCTTTTAGTCACATATAAGAAATCAATATATATCAAAACAAATTCTAATATATATATATATATATATATATATATATATATATATATATATATATATATATATATATATATATAAGATATCAATAATTTAATGACTTCTGAGTCTTGATCTTCTTAGCAGCTTCCTTTTGCATGCCATTAATAGAGACGTAAACATTTTTGCGCATCGTTGTTAATTTAGGTGCAGTTTTTTTCTCAGTAATCATTTGTATGGTACTTGGTGGTGTTGCGTATAGGAAACAAAAGCCGGGTGTATCAAACACTGAGTTAAATATGAAGAATTATATATATGTAAGTTGATAAATTAAACACATGCATGTATGTACCTATTCATCGAAAATCATCCTTTGGCCATGTCCAAAAACCACCACATGCAGCCTGAACTGTTTTGAAACCGTTACTTCCTACATCCGGGATGCATGCTGCATCCACTAAAGATTTATCAATAGACACTCTATAGCAATCCTTTGGGAGTGGTTTGTTATGAAGCATTTGTTTTCCTTCACTCTTGTATACAGTACCCAATGCTATAATAGTTGTTTTCTTATTGTGCCACAGTTTGCACTTAATTGCCGAAAAAAATGATTTGTTGCATGTATATATATATCAAAAATTAATTAAACAAAAGAATATATGAACATGTTTAAATATATACTTGTAATGGAGACTCATGTTCTTGTGATTGGGAATCTTGACGTTAAGAATCCTTTCGTTTGAATCTAGTCGGTTTCTTAGATGCGATAGATTTAATAGGTTCCTGTATATATAAAACACGGTAAATAAGACATGTATGTAGAATTCTGAAATAACAAGGGGATGTTTTATTACTTACACTTATTTCCATTCCCTATTCCAAATTTGCAAGTCCATTAGACTTCTGAATGCTCGCAACTTTCTCACATCCAGCAACACGTGTTTCGGCATCCTCATCAGCACTGCTATTTATAAGATTAATGTTCACCGGAGTCACCTGCATTGTAAATTGTTTAAGAAGACTGCAACAATATTTAAGGCTGAATGGATTCTATTGTTATATGGAGGAGTGTTTGGATCATGGTTTATCAGCAAACATGTTGAGCAATAATCTGTTTTTGTAAATAGGTTGGAAGCTTCCTAGTATTTTGAAGTTATAATCTCTTATTTGGTAATATATGTGACATTTCAAAAATTTCATGTCATTAATTTTAGTATTTTATTATTTAACTATTCTATTTTTTTTAAATAATTAACTTCGTCGGAAGTTATCGGCGTACGTCATGACACGTTCAATTAATTTAACCACAACTAGACTATGTCCATTCTATACTTTCTATGCACCATTGTTTCCTTACAATCCTATTTTAAAAGTCAATTTTCAATTTTTCCATTTATACGTAAACCTTGCACCTTTTAATTTTTACGCGATTTAAATTTACGTTTTATGGTTTTAACAACATGGACGAACCTTAGACTATGATAATTTTACATATTTTATGCATTTTAACCAATTTTCATATTTACAAGTGAGTTTTATACTTCTCCTTTCATTTTTATAGTTTACGTCACTTTTATCAAGAACCGGTGTCACCAAACGCGTTTTCAACTCACGGTTTTAGTTTTAACAATGTTTAAATATTCCGATGAACTCACCACTCATCTAAATTACAAAAATAGGTTATAATATCAAGTTTTAAATACATTTGAAAGTTTTATAAATTATTACTACCCGGTACTACGTTACGTGTCTTAAAAACCCTCCGTTTTAAACTACTGGGATCAAAACTACTTCTACAACACACTTAAGCTCAAATTAAATCACAATAACCCACTCACTCCCTCCCCCCTCCTATTTGGCAGGTTTTTGGGTCACCAAGACACTAAGTGTCTTGGTAAATATTGTATACACATTACACATGTATTCCACTCACAACTAACCTTATATAAACCCACAAATCTTAACATAGATCATAACACCTTAGTTTTCATCTAAAAATCTGCATTTTACCTCTAAAATTCGTAGCTTCTCAATACTTAAGTCACCATTTTTAGTTGATTTTGCTAGTCCAAGAGTTGGTGCAAGAATGAAGGTCCAAGTGTCCTAGCTGTTTTTGGTCATTTTTCTTCTTCAAGTCTTCATTATCAAGGGTTTTGTTGATGATTTTTCTAAGGGTTCAAGAGTTAAAGGGCTGTGATTTTTTAAGTTTTACAAAGGGTTTTGGTGGAGAAAAATTTGGGTTGACATGGGTGAAGAAATGGTGCAAGTGTTGAATGGGTTAAACTAGCTCTAGTATTCTTGTTGTTGTAATCTTTCATGTTCATCACTTTTGTAAGGAAACTCTCCATCTCACTTTTCATTTTCTTTTTATATTCACTACTGTAAAAGTTATATATCTTGATGTATTTGTATATTATATAAGTTATGTTGCTTGGTTAGGCTTGGTACATAAGTTTAATCACTAAAAACCCTAAAGGACTAGACATGCAAACTGTGAATCTGATTCAGGGGTAAAAACAGAATAAACTGATTTAATCAGTAAACATTGGACCTAAACTAAAAATATGTAGTTATAGCCCTATGTCTTGTGGTCATTTTGACGGGTATTTCATCGAATAACTCATTACGATGATTAAACTAGAATTATTTTTGTGAAACATGTCACATTCTGAGTAACAGATTTGAAACGTGTATAAGTCATTTTTTTGTGAATAACCCACTGTTACTCAAAATATAAAAGGTTTAGATAACATCTTAACTTAAACGTGGCCGAAAGCGGGGAATTAATCGGGTTAGTAAAACTCTATATATCGCACTTTTCGCGGGACAGTTGTAAATTTGAAAACTGATGGACTGAGTAGCATGGGTAAATAAATAGTTTTACTAATGTAATCAAATTTTTGACTTAGTGGGACCCACAAAGTTTGTTAGTACAGACAAATACCTTTCCGGGGATATAAAGAACGTAAATTTTTGACTTACGGTTTACAAGTAACGGAATTTCTAAGATGAGCAAGTTATAAAAATTTCCATCAGCATTGGAATAAAAAGTATAAAAATGTTTACATTTTATAAAACTTTTGGACTTTAAATATATTTTGAACCACCTCCTATATTTTGAACTCTTAGGCTTAATTTGAACCTTTTTGATTAAAAATGGGATTCTTGGACTAAATTTGAACCTTAGACTCATCATTGGACCTTCATAACATATTTTGGACTTAGAAACAAATATAAATTTGACACTTGACTTTTATAAAGAATATAAATTTATATTTATAAATAACTCTTTAGTGTCAAACTAAACTTGTTATATATGTATTTAGTATATGTGTACCAAGCATAATTAAGATCATAATTTATGTAACATATAGCCATATGGCATTAATATTTATTTTCAAAACCTAAGAAAACGTATATATGTTTAGGTTCTTCGTAGAGCTTCGCGGCTATCTTTCTTCGCTTGCTTGATTGAGATTATTCCTCTTTGTTCACGGTGAGTTCATAGCCTCGCCTTTACTTATTTAAATGTTTTATAAACCTCGCGAGGGGGATACATGCTAGTTTTTACAAACTAAATACAAGTAGTTTTTGGTATGCTGGACCCGATTACATTATTAGAGTGATTGAATGCTTCTTGCCAATTAAGTCCCCACTATGAACCGTTAATTCCGTAAGGAAACGCTATTATTATGGATATGCATATTAGGCTTGGCCGGCTTTGACTGGGTACGGTCATATAGTCTTGAGAGTTTGGGGTAAACTGGCAATTTTTACCTCGGGGCACAAAATCATGGTTAAGGTTTTGGTTTCATAATTCTCAATACTATAATCTGATTATCCGACATGTATTTGTTATATGTCTATTGATAAATAATGCTTGTATTCAACTTATTACTTATTAAACTCTATGAATTCACTCAACCTTTGTGTTGACTTTTAGCATGTTTTATCTCAGGTCCGTAAGTGGCTAAGCATGGATGGGTGGCGCAAAGAAATGGATATCTACTTGATGGGTCATGCTTAATAAAATTTCTCATTCGATAATGTTTCAAACTTTTAAACTTATGTAACTTTAGATTATGTTAAAAAGTTTTGGGACCTTTGTTAACTCTGATAAATTATCGAATGTGAAGTTTTAAAAACGACTTTGTTTTAAAGTTGTTTACTATATTTGTACAATGTGACTAGTATATAACATCCCATGTCCCTTTCCACTGCGATCCTAATATGGGGGTGTTATAGAATGGTACCAGAGCACAAATTATAGTGAACTAGGTCTTTTTGTTTTTAAAAACCTAGACTATAATCATTTGTTTTTTTTTCAAAAGCATGAGCTTCCATCATCTTGTCTGATATCCATGCGCGCCTACTCCTGAGCTTCCTATTTCTCCCTCGTATATATATCTTAATCATACTATATTAGGGATAATTATAGGAGTACTATAGTTATTTCTTAACTCATCCGATAATCCGTGAAAGTATCACTCTTATATATATACCCTTTTGTGCACTAAACTTCCTTGTTGTGTTTTATGCTATTCATGTGCATTGTGAATTTCCATCTAAAAATGTATACACATCTTCAAGTGCACCGTTACTATACGTATACATATAGTGAATATTACTATATGTACTTAAGATAATTTTTTTTCTCTCTCGACTATCTTGCTTGATCCTGAAACATCGATATATTTCTATATAAAGTTCTCACATGAATACTAAACTCTTCTAACCATTGTGAGTTACACGATGGTCTCTCTTAGACATTGTATGCGATTACAATGGTCTCTCTTATTTATCAGACATTGTATGTGATTACAATGGTCTCTAAACTCTTTCATAACCGTATGTTATATCATTTCATATGATAGCGAAACATGTTACAGTTTATCAATTTCTATTGGTTGTCTTACTCCCCGTGAACTCATATTTTCTGAGCATTTCTTGCTTATTTTCTTAAGCACCGCTATTGATACTATTTATCTAAATACTATTTATATATACCTGATTTTCTCTCGACTACTTACATCTATTTACCATAGTGTTACTTCTTATTTTTATAAAGGTATTTATTATAAACTTTTTATCCGATTCTTTACACTCAGCCTCCAAAGCATCATCTCAAACCCTACCTCTCCTAATTATATATGTTTCACCAAATTACTAAACAATTAAATACGTATTTATTCATTTTGATGATCCCCTAAAACCTTCTCATACATTGTGGGTGACACAGTGGTCTCATTTATTTTCTCAAAAATCGTGAGAAATGCTATGATCTTTAAAAATCTTTTCATGACCTTACACAATGGTATTTTATCTGAAACCCGTCACATTCTATTTATTTACCTTAGAAATTCACTACCATTTTATAAACAACTCCTTTATTGTCATATAAACTATCTTTCATTATATTACAAATGGATTTACTATTCCCCAAAGAATTATCCCATTATTACCTTATAAACTAATAACCTTATTCACTACTATTTTATAAACTGCTCTAACTAGTTCAAAATTAACTTTTTGTCACCTCTTTACAAATCATTTGGTCAATTACCTTGTAAAACTATTTTACTACTATCTTCTAAACCATTTTCACTACAATATTAATACACTCCTTGCCACTCTCTTACAAACTACTTTACCACCATCTTATAAACTTATCCACTGATGTACTACTATTAAATAAACTGTTTGGACTAGTTTTGAATAAACTATTTTGTTATCATCTTAGAAATCGTTTTGTCATTTACCTTTTACCAAAATTTTCACCACCTTATAAACGATTTTGTTATTATCTTACGAATTACTCGACCTTGTCTTATTAACTAAAACCATTGATTTATTATTGCCTCATGAATTATGCTGTTATTATTTTATTGTTCGTCATTCTCTTTTAAATCTTATAAACTTATTTATCATCTATAAAAGTAGAAGTTTAGCAACTTTCTCTACATTCATCAAGTTCTCTTTTGAAACCTTCATTGTTAATGGTCCGTGTTTCTGGCCCAATGTAGACAGATTTAGAACTGCTTAAAAACTTCCTTTTCCGCGCGCATGTTCCTTATTCGCTTGTGTTACACCCTCATACTACTTACTTATGATTGATTCTTACATATGTACAAACTTATATCACTCTCGGTATATAAGATACGTATGCAAACTCCATACTTGTCCAAAAATGGACATATCACGAGTATAACTAAGTTAAGTATTTGAAAATTTTATCGAACCTCGATTAAATATAGTCTAGTCACCTATATTTAACCTTAGGACAGTGGAACATAGTCTGACTACCTATGTTCGACTTAGATTTTTCAAATAATAGGAATAGTTATATATGGGTTATGTCTAATTGATCTTCTACTTGATCTTCGAGAATCACAAAATTTTTATGTGAGTATAAAAATTCAGCGGTATTCATACGATCGAGCAAAACAACTAAACAAATCCTCAATCTTTATCACATATAGAAAACCTTACTCCGCACCGTATTTCTGGACGACGAAAATAGAACCGCGTTGTTAGTTATCCTATACTTTATTCCTTACGAGTATCATCATCTTTTCACAAGTAAACCGTCTAGAGATAAAGCGAGCTGAGCTCCGGGACGGCACTCTCTTAAGGGGTACGTACTGTGACATTTCAAAATTTTCATGTCATTAATTTTAATATTTTATTATTTAACTATTCTATTTTTTTTAAATAATTAACTTCGTCCGAAGTTATCTGCGTACGTCATGACACGTTCAATTAATTTAACCACAACTAGACTATGTCCATTCTACACTTTCTATGCACCATTGTTTCCTTACAATCCTATTTTAAAAGTCAATTTTCAATTTTTCCATTTATACGTAAACCTTGCACCTTTTAATTTTTACGCGATTTAAATTTACGTTTTATGGTTTTAACAACATGGACGAACCTTATACTATGATAATTTTACATATTTTATGCATTTTAACCAATTTTCATATTTACAAGTGAGTTTTATACTTGTCCTTTCATTTTTATAGTTTACGTCACTTTTATCAAGAACCGGTGTCACCAAACGCGTTTTCAACTCACGGTTTTAGTTTTAACAATGTTTAAATCTTCCGATGATCTCAACACTCATCTAAATTACTAAAATAGGTTATAATATCAAGTTTTAAATATATTTGAAAGTTTTATAAATTGTTACTACCCGGTACTACGTTACGTGTCTTAAAAACCCTCCGTTTTAAACTACTGGGATCAAAACTATTTCTACAACACACTTAAGCTCAAATTAAATCACAATAGCCCACTCACTCCCTCCCCCCTCCTATTTGGCAGGTTTTTGGGTCACCAAGACACTAAGTGTCTTGGTAAATATTGTATACACATTACACATGTATTCCACTCACAACTAACCTTATATAAACCCACAAATCTTAACATAGATCATAACACCTTAGTTTTCATCTAAAAATCTGCATTTTACCTCTAAAATTCGTGGCTTCTCAATACTTAAGTCACCATTTTTAGTTGATTTTGCTAGTCCAAGAGTTGGTGCAAGAATGAAGGTTCAAGTGTCCTAGTTGTTTTTGGTCATTTTTCTTCTTCAAGTCTTCATTATCAAGGGTTTTGTTGATGATTTTTCTAAGGGTTCAAGAGTTAAAGGGCTGTGATTTTTTAAGTTTTACAAAGGGTTTTGGTGGAGAAAAATTTGGGTTGACATGGGTAAAGAAATGGTGCAAGTGTTGAATGGGTTAAACTAGCTCTAGTATTCTTGTTGTTGTAATCTTTCTTGTTCATCACTTTTGTCAGGAAACTCTCCATCTCACTTTTCATTTTCTTTTTATATTCACTACTGTAAAAGTTATATATCTTGATGTATTTGTATATTATATAAGTTATGTTGCTTGGTTAGGCTTGGTACATAAGTTTAATCACTAAAAACCCTAAAGGACTAGACATGCAAACTGTGAATCTGATTCAGGGGTAAAAACAGAATAAACTGATTTAATCAGTAAACATTGGACCTAAACTAAAAATATGTAGTTATAGCCCTATGTCTTGTGGTCATTTTGACGGGTATTTCATCGAATAACTCATTACAATGATTAAACTAGAATTATTTTTGTAAAACATGTCACATTCTGAGTAACAGATTTGAAACGTGTATAAGTTAGTTTTTTTGTGAATAACCCACTGTTACTCAAAACATAAAAGGTTTAGATAACATCTTAACATAAACGTGGCCGAAAGTGGGGAATTAATCGGGTTAGTAAAAATCTATATATCGCACTTTTCGCGGGACAGTTGTAAATTTGAAAACTGATGGACTGAGTAGTATGGGTAAATAAATAGTTTTACTAATGTAATCAAATTTTTGACTTAGTGGGACCCACAAAGTTTGTTAGTACAGACAAATACCTTTCCGGGGATATAAAGAACGTAAATTTTTGACTTACGGTTTACAAGGAACGGAATTTCTAAGATGAGCAAGTTATAAAAATTTCCATCAGCATTGCAATAAAAAGTATAAAAATGTTTACATTTTATAAAACTTTTGGACTTTAAATATATTTTGAACCACCTCCTATATTTTGAACTCTTAGGCTTAATTTGAACCTTTTTGATTAAAAATGGGATCCTTGGACTAAATTTGAACCTTAGACTCATCATTGGACCTTCATAACATATTTTGGACTTAGAAACAAATATAAATTTGACACTTGACTTTTATAAAGAATATAAATTCATATTTATAAATAACTCTTTAGTGTCAAACTAAACTTGTTATATATGTATTTAGTATATATGTACCAAGCACAATTAAGATCATAATTTATGTAACATATAGCCATATGGCATAAATATTTATTTTCAAAACCTAAGACAACGTATATATGTTTAGGTTCTTCGTAGAGCTTCGCGGCTATCTTTCTTCGCTTGCTTGATTGTGATTATTCCTCTTTGTTCACGGTGAGTTCATAGCCTCGCCTTTGCATATTTAAATGTTTTATAAACCTCGCGAGGGGGATACATGCTAGTTTTTACAAACTGAATACAAGTAGTTTTTGGTATGCTGGACCCGATTACATTATTAGAGTGATTGAATGCTTCTTGCCAATTAAGTCCCCACTATGAACCTTTAATTCCGTACGGAAACGCTATTATTATGGATATGCATATTAGGCTTGGCCGGCTTTGACTGGGTATGGTCACATAATCTTGAGAGTTTGGGGTAAACTGGAAATTTTTACCTCGGGGCACAAAATCATGGTTAAGGTTTCGGTTTCATAATTCTCAATACTATAATCTGATTATCCGACATGTATTTGTTATATGTCTATTGATAAATAATGCTTGTATTCAACTTATTACTTATTAAACTCTATGAATTCACTCAACCTTTGTGTTGACTTTTAGCATGTTTTATCTCAGGTCCGTAAGTGGCTTAAGCATGGATGGGTGGCGCAAAGAAATGGATATCTACTTGATGGCTCATGCTTAATAAAATTTCTCATTCGATAATGTTTCAAACTTTTAAACTTATGTAACTTTAGATTATGTTAAAAACTTTTGGGACCTTTGTTAACTCTGATGAATTATCGAATGTGAAGTTTTAAAAACGACTTTGTTTTAAAGTTGTTTACTATATTTGTACAATGTGACTAGTATATAACATCCCATGTCCCTTTCCGCTGCGATCCTAATATGGGGGTGTTATAATATAATTTCACATTTGTAACCAAAAAAAAGCAAAATAAAAAATGTCTTCCTTCTATTGGTGTCAGTGGAGTTGGCATTGACTGTGACTGCCCCTTTTGTGCAGCCAATTGATTCATCAAATCCTGGATTACCGCATCTTTTTCTTGATGTTTCCGTCTCTCATTTTCAAGTTCACTTTGAAGTTACACCACTCTTTCATCAGATGCTTGTCTTCTGCGAGGTAGATCAAAATACCTCTTGTAGGTTACTCCACCTCCCACGCCTCTTGCATGTCCTCCTTTTTCCTTACCTAATACAACTGTCATGGCATCAGTGCCATGATCAACCTTCAAGGTTCCTTGTTTGATCTTATCCTCCGTTTCTTTCTGCACACAGAATACGGGAAATAGGTTATTATATGTTGATCCCACTTTCAACAATGAACATAATAAAACTATGCAGTAAAACTTACTATTTTTTCTCCCACGGTCCTAATCTCGTCATCGTGGTATTCTCCATCTTTCTTCTCCCTTCCTTTCAACCACAGCGTACCGCGCGGTGGTTCTTCATTTAGTTCAATTTCTTTTCTCTCGATCTTATAACCATCAAATACATACACATGTAAGATAAACCAATATAAACGATACTATGATGCTATTAAATGCAAATGTGCAAATGTTTAATGTTACCATTTTATCTATCACATGGGCGTATCTACCTAGTCCCATTGTATGCTGATAAACACACTTGAAACGCGCCACTTTAGCTACAGCTGATTTCACCTTGTAACACAAAATCATAAGGCGTGTATATGTATTAATGTTGACATTATAGAACTAATATATATATGAGAAAGATAGTGAAAATTGAATAAAAATGACTAATTAACACCTTGTATTCCACCGTAGCCGTGTACTTTACAAAATTGATCCAATCTTTGGCTTTTATAATTGCTCTGTACTTCGCCGGTACTTCATTTAGTTTTGAAAGTGTTTTGGTTTGGCAATATGTAGTTTTGCGCCAATTTCCTTCTGAAATTCCTTAGAAGTTGATCAAGACGATTCATTATCAGCTTTCTTACTGTCAAGTCAACAGCAAAATATCGCTGCAAAGAGTAACACAATGTTGTTAATTAGTTGCACATAATTTAAATGCAGAGATAAACTTATTAACACCTTGTACCTACAACAAGCAACCAACTACTATCACACACACGACATAAACTCAAACAAGAACAATCATATCGACATAACAGACACTCACACAAACACAACTTGAATACTAAACAAGTATCGATCCTTCTTTTACTCCATAGTTTATCCAGGTTCTTATTCGTATTCTAGATACCACATACATGTTCAAATGACTAGATTCACAACCGTATACCACAACATATCAAATGCTTCCAACACAGAAATAAGGTCGACATATATGTATTATGGATTCTTGATTTCATGCTACGTATAGATTTAATTCTATATTAATGGGTTGAAAAAAAGTATATGTGTACCGTGATTTAGTCCCACATTTTATCTCTTGCTTCTGAATCAACTTTCTTCCACGATAGAATCCTGACACCTATATGCTCACGAACCAAGTCACCCAAAAAAATCAAAAACAATGCTCTGTTTTTTCCTGTTAACCTATTCAGAGCATCAAAGGTTACACTGACCTTTATTCCATCGGGTTTTCCATATTCCCGGCGAAACTTAGCTAACCTAATTATCCCCATCTTAACTATATTTCTATTTGAATGGTTGTTTTCATCATCCTCACCATCTATAGAATAAACCTCTTATTCATATCCTAAATGTTTATCATTTAAATGATCATTTTCATGATCAGAATGAAACATTACATCCGGATTATTATCTAGAGTTTCCATGATTCGTCAAAAGTAATGTGTAAAAAAGAATTAGTAAACTTAGTTGGTAAATAATGGTGTAAAAATTAAAGGTTTTGATGTTTTGGTTGAACCCTAATTTCTTATGGAGTGAAAATAGGCCTCATGATGGGGCAGTTTTTCAAATAAGGAAACCATAATTTCCTAAGTTTTTTTTTAATTTTTGGCTGAAAATTTGGCTCCATATTTGAGAATTAAAAATTTTGGCTCCAAAGTTATAATTAAGAGTTTAAATATTTCATTTTGGCTGCAGTTTTAATATTTAAACCTAAATACCTGGAGACACCCATATAACTTCAAACCCGTTGTCCCAACCGTCTTAACTTTCCGGTCTCTTCGGCTAAACCATTGTCACTTTCTCGTAAAGAAGTGGAAACCTTGTTTGCTCCATTGTTTGATGATACGCCTGTTAACCGTCCACCTGAGGCCACACCAAATTCCGCTGCACATCTTGATCAACATCAAGCACCTGATACACCTCAACAAACAACAACTTCTGTCGGAAGAGACGGTCCTCCAGTCATATCACCTACAACAACAGAACAAACCGGGTCCAACTCACGACAATCAGCTGGAGATTCCATACCTTTATCAGTTCCACAACCCGCAGAGCATGACCCAGAACAATTCATTAACCCATTTGCAAATGCTCAACCTGTCCCTGACATTGCTGAGTCATCTTCACGCAATTTGGGTCCTGCTCACTTGCGAGATACTTATCAACTTCATCCTTCGACACACAAATGGACTAGAGATCACCCCTTAGTTCAAATTATTGGCCATCCAGATGCACCTTTCATGACAAGACAACGCCTTCACACAGACGGTGAAACTTGCATTTATGCACTCACAGTTTGTGAAACCGTACCCAAAAATGTCAAAGAAGCAATGACTTATGAAAAATGGATTGAGTCTATGCAAGAAGAATTCGAAACCTTTCAAAGATTAGAAGTATGGGAATTGGTTGAAAAACCTGAAGGCATCAGCGTCATTGGTTTAAAATGGATCTGGAAAAACAAACTGGATGCAGAAGGCACAGTCATACGTAACAAATCACACTTGGTAGCAAAAGGTTATTCTCAAGAAGAAGGTATTGATTTTGAAGAATCATTTGCTCCTGTGGCTAGACTTGAAGCTGTACGGATATTCTTAGCATTTGCTGCTCATCGGAATATGATTGTTTACCAAATGGACGTGAAAACGGCTTTTCTGAATGATCAACTCCGCGAAGTGGTCTATGTCAATCAACCTGAAGGATTCGTTGATCCAGAACGTCCCAATCATGTCTACAAGCTTAAGAAGTCTCTCTACGGTCTAAAGCAATCCCCCAGGGCGTGGTATGACAAGCTTTCTAAATTCCTGTTGGCTAATGATTTTACTCAAGGCTCGGTGGACCCAACATGTTTACAAAAACATACGGGATGGACTTATTAATAGTTCAAGTTTATGTCGATGACATTATTTTTGCTTCAACCAACACCAATTACTCAATGGATTTTGCAAAATTAATGACAGATAATTTTGAAATGTCCATGATGGGTGAACTTACATTCTTTCTAGGACTACAAGTTCATCAATCACCCCGTGGAATTTTTCTAAATCAGTCTAAATATGCTCTTGAGATTTTAAAGAAACATGGTATGCAAAGTAGTGATACTATGAATACACCGATGGCCAATTCTATTAAACTAGATGCTGATATACATGGGACTCCAGTTGACCCTACCAAATACCGAAGTATTATTGGGTCCCTCATGTATCTCACATCCAGTAGACCTGATATTGTATTTGTTGTGTTTATGTGTTCTCGCTATCAGGCTAATCCAACTAAAAAACACCTCAATGAGGCAAAAAGGATCCTTCGATACATAAAGGGAACCATCCACTTGGGGATCTGGTATCCGAAGGATTCTGGTTTTGAACTAATAGCTTTTTCAGACGCTGACCATGCAGGATGCTTATACTCGCAAAAAAGTACATCAGGTGGCTTACAGTTTCTTGGAGATAAACTTGTGTCTTGGCAATCAAAGAAGCAGGATTGCACATCACTGTCATCTACAGAATCTGAATACGTAGCTATGTCTGCTTGTTGTGCTCAAGTCATTTGGATGAGATCACAACTTAAAGACTATGGCTACTTATTCAACAAGATTCCGATCTACTGCGACTCTAAGAGTGCCATTGCAATATCCTGCAACACGGTTCACCATTGCAAATCCAAACACATTGATCTCCGATATCATTTCATCTAAGAGCATGTCGAGAAGGGTACAGTTGAGTTATATTTTGTGGGTACTAAGTACCAATTAGCGGACTTACTTACAAAACCCTTAGCTCCATCAAGGTTTGCAAGTTTAGTTCACCAAATTGGTATGCGATGTTTGACACCATTTGACTTACAAAAGTTTTTAAAACAAAAGTAAAGTGTCAAACATCAACTATTTTACTATCTTTGTAAAATAAATGTTTTTCTTTATTTTTTATTAAACCTCAAAAACACAAAAATATTTTTCTCTTCTTCAAAAAAAAAAGAAAAAAAAAACTGCAAGTATATCGCTCTTTTTCAACACCTTGTCATTTTACAAGTGTTGAGGGGGAGACTCGCCTAAAATTTTATAAATTTTTTCAAAAACGATATACTTGCATATTACCTTTGATGCGTTATTTCAGGATTTCATAAGATATCTCATATCTCGTTTCCTTTTTTCTCTAAATGGTGTCGTAAGTTAGAATCTCTTTGAGTCCTTACTTATTTCTAACATTAGGACTTATGTTGCAAAATGGATAGTTAGGGGACTAATAGTGTCAAGTTTCAAAAGTTCCAAAAAATATCAAAAACAAACACCCCCGTTTTTCCCATAAACCTTAAATATTTTTTTTTTTCTAAAACCACTTAAACCCTCTCATTCATATCAACGGCTAAAAATCAAACTAATAATCCGTGCTACCAATCATCAAAACGTAAGTTTTTACATGATCCTTAGATGATTTTTAACAATGGATTTTGTTTAATTACAAAATCAATGGTTAGATTACAAGAATTTTTGAATTGAAATATTAGGGTTTATGTAATTTCGGGATTATACAATACGTGCTTGGGAGGTTAATTATTGATAGGGGTTTTATGCTAATACATGTTTCTATCCTTTCTATAACAATTAATCTTATTCAAACACATGTTTGTATGATTTTCGAAACCTAGGGTTTTAAGTACGAATTGGGTTTTATTGACTTGTTGATGTTTTTGTTATTCTTATTGGTGGGATATGGTTTCATGTATGTATGAATAGTGTTTATGCTTCTTAATTTAAACATCTTACATGTATGCATGATTCTCGAAAATAACGGGTTTCATTCCAAAAAGGTTATCTCGTTTTGTGTTTATGTGAGCTTACTTGGTGTGCTTATATGCTTCTAATGCACGATTGTGATATGCAAGAACCTATCTTACTCAATTGAATCATGATTTTGCATTTTTTTGAGAACTTGTTCTTGAAAATTTTTCGAAATCACTACATTTGATTGAGTAGTTTGTCTCTAATCATTGAAAATCATCGTTTGCAACAGGTTTCATCACTTGGAATACTTATTATCACAAAGAAATGTACGTTCGCAAAGTTTCAAAATTCTTGTATAAGAATTTTCGAGAAAAACTTTATCGCAAACATGATGAACTTTTTCGCAATCACAATTTTTTCGAGAAATCTCAAAATGTTGTATTTTTTCGAAAATACCCCTTTTGTCATCTTCTCGAAAACATTTAAGTGTTTGCGAAATTATTTCGTCCCTGGCCATATTTTTTCGAAATCATCATTTAAACTAATACTTTCGAAATCCCTTATAATAAGTAATCTCGAAAAACTCTACTAGTGGTCTGTTCTCGATAAAATTTGTTATCGAGAACACACTTGAATTTTTTCGAAAATACTTAGTATATAGGATTGCGAAAATATTACTTAATGACTGTTTTTCGAAATTATTGGCACTTGTGATTGGGTTTGCAAAATATTGGTCAGAAGTGCATTTTCTTCGAAATTACTAATAATGTTGTATCTTGTACTTCAATTGTAACATTTCGAAAACATTGTGATTATGTAATTTCGAAAACATGTTTTACGTGACAATGTGATAATGGATTCTAGTCATGTATAATGTGATGTGATACGTTTTAATTCGTTGTGCATATGACTTTCTTAGTACACGTCACTTATCAATATACATGCAATTATTGAACCATACGTGCTTACATGATTCTAAATGCTTATCCATAATCAAACATTGCAATCGTGCTAACTCGTAACGAATCTCGATGTTTTGTTTATGATAATGCTTTTCAGAATAATATGGCTGAACACAATGAGAACGTCCCTGAACAAGCTCTTCCATTACTCACCATGGATGATATCACTCCCGCTAACTACAACATTACAATTGGCAACAACAATCCACGAGTTGATTTTGACAAATTGAGAATTACTGAGAACTCGTGCAAGATTGTTAAAGATATTCTTCTTGCACATCCATGCAAACATTTGCTCATCTGTTCTACTTCAGTTCCTCTGTTTTACCTTCATCAGTTCTGGCTTACGGCTAAGGCAAATTTGGATGATGAGTCTTTTACTGTTACGTTGGATCGCCAAGTCTACACTGTAGATCACGACGTTCTTCGTACAGTCCTTCTCCTGCCTCAAACTGACAACGAATTTGCTCCAATACTACCTGAACTGGACCTTCTTGACTTCTTTGTTGAGTTAGGCTATGATGTTGATGATGATGTACCTCTTGTCAAACATTCCAGATTCAATGCAAAGAATATACCTCAGCCTTGGAGAACATTCTGTTTGTTGGTTGTAAGATCGATATCAGGAAGAAAAAGTGGTCACGAACATCCTAGGCTTGAACATTTACAAACATTTTGGGGAATGGTGACTTTGACACCTATTGACTTTGCAGTTCCAATCATGAACGATATAGTCTACAGCATTCAAACCGAACGTGTAAAGACTATGATCCCGTTCACAAGATTCACTAAGCTCCTCATTGAACACTTCTGCAAAGACACTCCAGAATTTATCAAGAGGATAGGTGACCCTAATGAGCCGAAGCACCTCTTCGAGGACGACTTCACCACCTCTTTCATCAAGATGACCACTTCCTCTACCAAGATCAAAGGAATGAGGCTTCCCGAATATTTTCTTGATGACAAAATCAAGAAAAGTCTGAACTACAAATACTATGATAATGCTTACAATGGGGTACATGAAGGAGCTACAAGCACCACTGGCTCACCTCAGACTAAGTCTAAGGCTGCTCCCAAGACAAAACCATCAGCTAAACCCAAGACTTTCGCCAAACCTAAACCAACATCCAAACCTAAACCTGCAACCAAGCCAAATAAGAAGGTAAATCCTAAGTACATTCTTCAAGATGAACCTACACCTCCACCTTCTAAAAGCGAATCTGAGTTCGATACGGAATCCGAAGAAGAAGAACCAGACTTTGAACTAAGAGTAAGAGCACCTGAAGAAGGATTTCCTGCAACAGAGATCGCTATACAACAAAGTCTAGAAACTTTTGAAGCAAAATCAAGAAAGAGAAAAGGGATCACAATTAATGAGCCAAATGATGATGAAGAAGACGAAAAAATCGTTGAACAATTGGTCGATAAACGAAAATTGAAAAGTATAATTGTCGATACAAGAGCTGAAGAAAAGCAACTTCTCAAAGAACAAAGGAAAGCAGCTCTTGAAAGCTGACTTATGTCTCAACCTTCAACACCACCACCTATCGATCAGTCAGAACATGAAGGAGCTACGAGCAGCATGATTCCTCCCACTGTGTCCACCACTTTAGAATCAGCTTTACAACCTGATGACATAGTCAAAGACACTGATTACACAGGAGACATCAATAAGACTGAGACTGCTAATGTAGAAGAGAATGTTGGCGGACAGGAGAATATTGCTACGGATCAAGAACATGAATACCTCATTACTCCAGAGTTTCTTGCACGAGAAGCAGATGAAGCAGAGGAACGCCAAAGAAAAGAAAATGAAGAGAAGAACGCATTCGACACCAACATATTTCTTAAATCATCTTCTCAGCAGACTTCCTCAGTACAACCTCCACCTCCTCAAGACTCTCCACCAAGGGATCCGACTCCTCCTGCTTCTTCTTCAAACTCTCACAATGAGTCGTCGTCCGAATCATCACCCGAGCACTCATCTCCCACACCTTCTGAAACCGCATCAAAACAGCATTCAATCAATGAACCGAAACAACCAGTTGATCTTCAGGAGCAAGTCAACAAACTTACCACCATGGTTACCGGTCTTGCCAAACAAGTTGAAGATTTTCAGGAATCAAAGCAGCTGATCGATAAGTTCTTGAACTCTGATTACACATGATTTATTAAGACTGACACACAAGATTATCTTACTGAAAATCTTGTTGAGATTGTCACTCCTAAAGTCGCAACCCTCATTGAACCAATCAAGGACAAGTTGGATCACAGAATCAGAAGTGTCATTAGGAAAATGTTGTCTACAACACCATTCACGCTTCACACTGTAAAAGCTTCTACTGCAACTCCAACCGTCCCTGAATTATTCTTCGATGACTTGCTTGCTCAACTCTATGAAAAAGTTGCCTACAAAACCACACAGACTACAGAAGAAAAGGCACTAGTTGATGCTATATCTGCTAACTTGTCAAAGGAGTCATGCAAAGATGCTGCTGGAACCTTAAAGAGGTCAAGGAAAGATGACGACCCGGACCCGAATTCAAAAGGCAAGAAACATAAGTCTGGAACTGGTCCCTAATCTTCTCAACAACCACAAAAGGACTCCACTCCTCCTGGCAATCAACAATACACCTCGGCAACTGGTCAAGGTCCAACTGAAGAGGAAGAAACTTTCATGGAACCTACTGATGACTACCAAGGTCAACCTGACACCGATTACCGTGCCTCTCCTATTCCTGATTCTCATGCTGGACCATCGTCACCATCCAAGGCTAAAGACAAGGATGCAACATCTAAGTCTAAGAAATCAAAGAAGAGTAGACGTCATTTATAGCTCGACAATGATGACACACCTCAGAATGATTGGTTGACAGAAATGGTTCAAGCTCAACCTCCTCTCGAAGATGAAGAACCCCTTCCTGGTAATACTCTACAATTCACACAAGTCATAATGAAGGATCTTCAGATTAATAAACTCACGAAGACGGAGCTCAGAAGAATCAATAAAGATGCACAGGAATTCCTCAAGTCCAGATCTGGAAACAAAGTGGAATACGAGTATCATATGCAGAATATAGCTAGTGCAATGTCTGTAGAGTTTGACTGGCTAAATCCTGAAATGAATATCGACCTCAGTTCCAAAAACCATGAAAAGCCTTACTTCACTGACTGGACAAAACCATTACCTTTGACAGGATTTCCAGATAAACCCAAGTTACCCTATAGCTACTTCTTCAACAAAGATCTTCGTAACATCCAACTCTCCCAAGAGACATCCAAGAAGAAATATGCTTCCTCACTCACAATCTCAGTACCAGCTGCAAGATACGAAGTTCCTGCAATTGAAGAGACTACTCGCGTTTTCAGCAACTCCATTGTAGCTTACGACAGAGATGGTCTACACAGGATTCAACACTGGCCAGAACGTCGTCGTCTCGGTTATACCAGCAGATTAGCAGAGAAATCATTAGAAAATATGAAGTATAAATCTAAGATCATTGCTATCTTGGAGATTCAAGAGTTGAAACGATTTAACTACATGTTCATGCGTGAGATTGTGGTTAAACGACAAGATGAAAAGAAGCACAAATTCTCCGAAGCAGACTTTCCAGACATTAATCTTAATGACATCGAAGACATGTATCTCGAAAAAGTTCAAGGAAGAATGCGTGGATTTGATAGAGAAATTCAGTACAACTTCATGGCATCACTACTTCTATTCATCCGACGATTGATAGTTCAAGAAAGAGTGGAAGATCTTCAGCTTGGAGTGGAAAGTTACCAACAGAAGATCAATTTGACGAAGCCGCAATTCAAATTTGATGGAATCTATCAAACCTCACAGTTTACTCTCATCCAAGAACCTGCATTTGGTTTCACCTACATCAACAGCAAAAAGCTACAAAGTTTCATGCGGTTCGATGAGATACATAAATTCTGTGATGTTACACTTAAATCCGTTCGTGATGGGCTTGTCAAAAGGTTGAATGATGATCGGCGAAAGATAGCAAAATGGGAACAACCTAGATGGAAATCCAGCTCAAGAAGACAAGTTCGTAATTTTGTCTTGAAGATTGAAGAATGGTTATTTCGACGGGAACAGATCAGACGACTGGAAAGCTATATCGGTGTCAGACCATCATTTCCTATCAGGCTCTTCGAAAGACCCGAACCCAAGTTCACTGACTTTGATGCTCCACTTCCTGATGAAGATTAAATTTGTACCTTTGGTTATTAATTTTTCAAAGTCAATTGTTTCATTTGATTGAATCATTTTTATGGCTTGTGCACACATAACAGTGTATAACCCGCACTTGTAATGAAAGGACCCTGAGGTATGCATCAGTGCCTCAATCCTTATATAAGGAGCGAAGGCTTCTTACTTTTGAGTAGAGTTAATCAAACATTTTCTGATTTTCATAACTCTGCTCAAAAGACAAGTATTTCACCTCAATGAGTATTCACTTGTTGAGGGGAAGCACTTGAAAAACTCATCGTTTGAAATACAAAAGTTCTTGTTCATATCTCCCCATAAGACTCAAAAAGCATATTTTAATCAAAAGTTTATCAAAAACAACATCTCATATGCTATTTTTGAGGGGGAGAAAAGTGAAAGTGATTAAAATATGAAAGTTCTAAGTTGCTTAAAACTTAAATCTCATGCGAGCTAGACTCAGATTCACCCAAGAATTGACGAAACATAAAAGTTAGTAATCTTGAAAAGACTTATCCTCGACAGGTAATAACATCAAGTTAGTTACTAGAGCTAGTTGTCACCTAAAAGCTGACAATGGAACTCTTTAACTAGCCACGTAAGCGTGTCTCGAAAAGATTTGTCTTAGTAGAAGTGTACCGTTTCGAGAAACTTTCTGTGGACTTGACCAGGCCGGGTAATAACTTCATGCTAGTCTAACTAGTGATGTAAGCGTGTCTCGAATCGGTCAAGTTCACTGAAAGTGGATCAATTCAAAAAAGTGCTTGTTCCTCCCGCATGTGCAAATTTATTTAAACACTTATGAACACATGTGAAGGGGGAGCTCTTCAGAAGTAAACACAAAACTCTCAAAGTGTTAAACAAAATGTTTAACAATCACAAACACTTTGAGAGATTTTCAAAGGTTTCTTGGCTACTGTCGGATAATCATGGAGTTATAAGGTGATTAAGATAGGAAAAACAGTCCTATGATCCGCCAGAGCCGGAGGGATCTACCCAAGGACATCACCAATAGTTAGAATTAGAAGTCCTTAGGTATGATACGATAAAAGGAGAAAAGAATGAAAGGGAAAGAAGGAGTTAAAGAATTAAAAAAGAAAAGTAAAGAAAAGGGTGAAAAGATATAGCCCTCCATATGTTCAACCTTAGGGCAGACACCGGGTTCAATTCATATGCTACTGGTTGTTACTAAGGTGACACCGGTATTGAAGATAAAGACATCATGGACCCAGTGACGCAATGCACTAAACCTTCTAGCCACTCAAGTTCTCTTAAAAGAGCTTGTTTCATTCTCACGGGGAACCGATGTAATCTATCGACTTATCTCTTAGAGATGGTTGATATTGAAGCAGGAGACCCCTCCCTAGTCTCCGCATAGGAAACCTAAGTGTGCACTTTCCGAGTCTAGAGCCATGAGATACATCAAAGATCTCTTAGGAACACTTAGTATTTCTACATCTGGTGTTCTACATCAATGGACATTAGCTGTAAATTATCGAGTCCTTCGCAGATCTTAGCAATCTGCCGAGAACGTTTATGTGAGAATTTACATAAGTATTTCTCAATGATTGAACAGAAATCCTGCCAGGGTCAACATCAAACAGCCCTGACAGCAGGTCACTTCGGTAACTCCTTGCGGGTTACGCTTAGTGTTTGCGGTGGTTTCTTAGCGGTCTACAGTCGTGGAGTGATCCCCAGCGACTCACCCAGTCATTGAGCTACTTAGTAGGTCTTGTAAGCTCCTTCGGGAGTTTCTGACATGGGAACGGCCTTGATAAGGGTTAGAAGGAGTCTTCACAATATGCTGTTGACGATCTCTAATTCCTTATCTATAAGTACCGGATGTTTTATTGCTAACTGTTTACATGCAGGGTTACATCATCTCCATGGCGACGGATTCCACATGCTCATACATTCATCTTGAAGTCATCAAAAGCTCCCTCAAAGATCAAAGCAACACAAAGTTCAAAGAAAGATTCTACGCCAAAAAGAAGAATCTACAAAGTATAAAGACTAAAGATCTTAAGTGAAAGAAAGGGACTACGTGCATGTATAAGTCATAATTCAAAGATGTATGAGCATGTTGGAATGGCGGACTACCACCACAGACGCGGAAGTGACGAAAGGCAGACAACTTCATTATTTGATCAATATCACAACAACAATGAACAAGGCACAAAGAACGATGATTGATTATTATCTAATGATTTTTGAAAGACGTCTAATGCTATGAAAGTCAAAGATAAAGAAATGACAAAGACGTCAAGCAACCGTGATGACCGACCCTTAGGGGGAGATTGTTGGGATCAAAGTTTTACTATTTATCAAGTCTCGGTCATTTACTTGTAATAGGTTGCTAAGGCTTGTATGTTTATTTAATCTTAAGGCTTATGTAGCAAGCCCATGGGCCCTAAGACCATTTCGATTTACTAGATAGGGAGGAAGGGAGTGTTGCCCTACTCCTTCCCTATATATACAAGTCATATGTAACTAGTTACCTTGTTGGTTATTTCATTATTCTAAGAAAACTCTTTCATTTCTATTTCTCATAGTGTCTTAATCAACCATCTCTCTTTCTCATCTTATTTCTATCATCCTTATACTTGTGTTTACATAAATTATGACTTAACAGTACTCGTATCACACAGTCTTCACCATAGTACATATGACTTACAGTGCCAAGCTTATCTAACAAGCCAGTGCAACCCATGCATGCCCGGTGATAATGACTAATTCACACATGGTGGGTCATGGGTATTAGGTTATAATGGGTAACATTCATTAATTGGTATTTGACATCATATAGGCATTGGTTTATAATTTCTTAGACTGTCATGTTACGACATGATTCAATTAATAGTATAAATACTATTATATTATGAAAAACGCGACCATAAACAAAATTTTACCAAAGTGTTCAAGAAATGATCACTTAACGTTCAGTTTATTTATAGCCCTACTTACGGGATTCTAAAAGGCCGGGGAATATAATATGAAATTTAAAGCCTAGAAATGCAAGTTTATTTTTCGTAAGTCATAAATGACTAAAAATAATTTCATTTTTTTTTACTTTTATTTTACTTTTTATGAATTAAACACTAATTTAAAGTGATTAAATAATTAAAAATATTAGACTTATGAAGCATACACAAGAAAAAAATTGCAATAAATACTTAAAGTATTGAAGTTTGAAGGATAAATAAAAGTGAGAAAAACAGCTTATTTAAATAAGCTGTAATAAGTTTATTTAAGTAAGGAGAAACAAGCAAAAAGGATAAAAAGGTGGTTAAAAGAATTAAAGAAGAAGGGTATAATGAGAAAGTCCCAAGGGTAGAGATGGTGTTGTGGTGTGTGGTTAAGGTTGAGGTGTTGTTGAGGTCAGGGATTCGAGGCCTAGTTCACCCCTTTTTGCAATTTTTTTTTCTTTTTCTTTTTTTTTAAAACTTGTTTTAACCTTTGCTACTAGTTGTTAATCGTGGCTAAAGATATTTTACCTCCAATATTTTCGTGAAATTTTGTAAAATTTCGTAAAAAAATTGAATGTATTCCCCCCAAAGTTTGCATCAATCCCATTCCAAACTAATCAAAAAAAATAAAAACTCCTCCTATCACATCCACAAATCCCCCTCATATCACCACAAATCCGGTCACCACCACAACTCTCCTGTCATAGACCCACCACTCCCGTCACCACTGGTAAGTATTGTTATGTTCCTTTTGTACACATCGTTCTAACAAAATATATAAGTAACCATGTTAAGCCTATTAGGTAATTGGTTATTCCTCATTGACCCAAACACCCCTTTAACAACTGTTTCATTAGACTTCATGGAAATATTAGCATAATTCAACACCAAATTCCATCTTTTAGAAATCCTCATCATTATTTGGAATGTCTTTTTAAATTTTAAGCTTGTCAACTGCTTATTCATGGAACAAGAATTTAGCTAGTAAATTGGTAATTCCTCATTGACCCAAACATACCTTTAGGAACTGTTTCATACTTCATTCAATTCTTAGCATAATGCAAAACCAGATTTCATCTTTGAGCTATCGGCATTGCTTGGACTGTCTTTTTAACTTTTAAGCTCATCAATTGCAGTTTGATGTTGTCTTCTATAATCAATAACTTGGACTTTCTTTTTAACTTGGCTACAGGGACTACATTTATAAACATGGACAAGTCTTGGATGGGAACTAAGACCAGCAAATCTTATGTTGATGGAGTTGCAGCCTTTCTTGATTATGCAGTAGACAACTTGCTAATGATGGGGAACATCGACCCACGAGTTAATAAACGACATCTTTTACTGCCATGTCCGTGTAAAAATTGTTTAAACCACATAGAGCGTAAAGTGGATGAAGTGCAGTTCCATTTATTCAGCAATGGGATTAATCTAACCTACATAAACTGGACTAAACATGGAGAGAAGGCTGAGCCATCAATAAGTGACCCAAAACCTGTTAACGATACAATAGATTTTGTTGACGACACGGATTTTGCTTCAGATATTCCAACATATGGCCCATCAACAGTAGAAATGGTTAATGATATGAAAGATAATTTTGAATCTGAGGATGACCTTGTCAAGTTTCAAGAACTATTATTAGATGCAGAGAAGCCTCTTTACGAAGGATGTCCCGACTTCACAAAGATGTCCGCAATAGTTAAACTACTCAACTTGAAGGGTAAGTACGGATGTTCTGATAAGTTCGTTACTGAATTACTAGGATTGTTAAAAAAGATGCTACCTGCTGGTAATGAAATGGTGGAAAAAACTTATCAAGCCAACAAAGTTATGAAGTTGATGGGTTCATGATACAAAAAGATACATGTATGTATCAACAACTACATGCTTTACTGGAAGGAGAGTGACAAGGATTTGACTGCGTGTCGAACTTGTGGGACATCAAGATGGAAGGTGGATAATAAGACACATAAAGTGTACGAAAACATTCCAGCAAAGGTAATGTGGTACTTTCCCATTATACCAAGACTGAAACGACTATTTAAGATAGAAAGTATTTCATAAAATATAAGATGGCACGAGACACGGAGGATAACCGATGGTGTGTTACGTCACCCCGCAGATTCACAGGCATGGCATACCATAGATGAAAAATTCCCCGAAATTGCTGAAGATCCAAGAAATTTAAGACTAGGAATATCGGCTGATGGGGTTGACGTCCACACGGGAAATAGGCATCACAGTGTATGGCCAGTTTTAACTGTCAGATACAACCTTCCTCCATGGTTGTGTATGAAAAGAAAGTTTATCAATCTTTCAGTATTAATATCGGGATACCCGGGAAATGATATCGATGTTTTTTTAGAACCGTTGGTTGATGATCTGCAAACCTTATTTGATAAAAGGGTTGATACATATGATGCATCCACAAAAGATACCTTTAAGCTACTTGTTGTTGTGTTATGGACAATAAATGATTATCTTGCACTTGGTACACTATGTGGCTGCTCGTTGATTGATGTTAAACCACCAACTTATATTGACCAAAGAATGGTCAACAAAGTCAAATAGCCTAGATCAATGCTCCGGGTAATATAAGGTATCACCAGGTCGTTAAATCCCGACATGGTGTGAAATGTGACTAAGCGTGCTTTGTGATTGGGTGTTTATTCACAGAAAAGGTTTGTTATGAGAATTATTTGGAAATTATTAAACAAAATAGCTTAGGAAAGCTATCTGAATGATTACTGGAGCTTAGATTAAGAAGAAATTATTTAAAACCTAAAAAACTGTACGTTTGCTGAAAACGCGGACAAACGTACGAGGAATAAAAGTGAACGAGGTGATCTGAAAAAGCTACTGGTATGAAAATGGTATTTTTACAAACCTAATGATTAAAGAAAATTTTTGGAAATTTAAAATTAATTTTTACACTAATTTTATAATTACTATTAATTAAATACTAATTTCCTAATTACTTTTAACTAACTAAGTTAACTTAAAATACAAATAAATATGAAACTAACTTGGAAAAATAAAATTAAACTTAGAAAAATCTAAAATACAATAAAATTAATTTTAGAAATGAAAATATATTTTTAAGACTTTTTAATTAACTATTACTAATTATTAACTAATTATTAATTACTTTTTAATTATTTAAATTATCCTAAATTCTAATTAATTATTAAATTACACTAGAAAATTGAAAATAAAATTTGGAAAAATCAAAAATAACTAAAAACTAATTTTAAAATTTAATTTGTATTTTTTTGATTTTCTATTTAATTATTATTAATTATTATTTATTTGATAATTACTAAAAACTATTTTAAATTAAGAAAAATACTAAATGCTGCAAGAAAAATCTGAAAAAATTACAAAAATTATTTTTACACACCAGAAGCCTAGGAAAATTATAAAAATGGAAATTGCTTAATAATAAGCGGAAGAATAAGCCAATTGGCTTAAATAGAAGCTATCACTTCTATTAAGTTGGGCTTATTTGGGATTTTCTTTTCCAAAACTGCTTATTATAAGATTTTAAGCAACTTTTGTGAAGTGGGTTTGACTGAGGTCAAGTGAATAAGCACTTCAAGTGCTTAAACCCTTGACAGTTGACTTTCTTTGACTTTGGAGAGAAATAAGTACAAATGGCCAAGTGTGGGGCCCACAATGGTAAAAGCTGATGCAAATAAGTTATATAAACAAGTTTAAGCAAGTTTCACACAATTAAGATGGCTGAATAAGCCAAAACACCACAATAAGCACTTAGCTTATTTGGTTCTGAGACAGATTTGGGACAGAGATTGGGTGCAATTCTAGGTGGGGTCCACAGGTCAATTGGTCAAACAAGTGGTCAAAACACCAACCCTGGTAGGAGGGGGGTTGAATGGCACCAAGTTAGGTCAGTGGGACCCACTGAGTTGGTCACAATGAGCCACCCAAGTTGGTGGTGTGACTGAGTCAGCTGATGTGCAGGGCACACCCTTGCCCTGCAAGTGTTTTCCAAAGGCAAAAAAGTCCAACAGAAAAATTGAAAAAATCAAATAAGCATGAAAATCACTGATTGATGCTAAACCACTAACTTATATTGACCAAAGAATGGTCAACAAAGTCAAATAGCCTAGAGTCAATACTCCGCGGAATATAGTGTTTCCCCGGGTCGTTATGTCCCGACGAGGTGTGGATTGTAATCAAAACGGCTTGTGATCGGGTGAATCTGGATGGGAAAGGGTTTGTGAGTGATCTGAACTAAGGAATCTACAATGAAATAGCTTAAACAAGCTATTTGAATAAGACTGGAAAGTGGGAAAAACCAAAAACGTTTAAATCTAAAAACGCGTACGTTACGTTTAAATAAAACGTAAATGTACAAAATTAAAAGTGAAAATGGAAATCTGAAAACCCCCAGGGGGTGAAAATGACTTTTTTACAAACTAAAAGGTAAAAGAAAATTTTTAGAAAAAGAAAATAAATTTTAACACTAATTAATTATTTAATATTAATTAATTACTAATTATTACTAATTATTAATACTTAAAACACTTAAATATAATTTAATACTAATTAAATACTAAAAAGGTGAAAATAAAATTTCTAAAATTATAAAATAACTAAAAACAAATTTTAAAAATAAAAATAAGTATTTTTGTCTTTTTGTGGATTTTCTATTAATTAATTACTAATTAAATACTAATTACCTAATTAAACTATTTTAAATTAAGAAAAATAGCAAATGAACAGTAAAAATTCTAATAAAATTTCTAAAATTATTTTATAACATATAAAAGCTATAAAAAATATAAAACTAGGTTTTGCTTAATAAAAACTAATTATGCTACTTTAAACTTAATATTAATTAATTTCTAATAAAACTAATATTAAATATAATAAATACCAAATGATGAAATAAAAATCTGAGAAAATTAATATAAATACTTTAATATAAGAGATAATTAATAAAAATATAAAAATGACAAGTACTTGATAAAAATTTAAAAATGAAAATTAAAATTTAATTTACATTAAATAGAAACTATCACTTAAAAATTAAATTGACTTTTCTGGATTTTTATTTTGGAAATTTGATTTATACCTAAAAATGGAAACTTTTTGTGAAAAAAAAACTTCTTGGGACTTCAGAAATAAGCACAACAAGTGCTTATTTCTTAGACAGTTGACTAAGCTATAAGCTTAAAATGAGCTCAAAGCTGAGAACCAGGGGTGGAATTGGGTGGATACATGACTAATTAGTAGAAATAAGCCAGAAAGAACAAGACCAAGCCACTGAATAAGCTAAATAAGCTGATTAAGCTCAATGAGCACTTTGCTCAACTCAGAAAAAGGGACAGAGTTTAAGCCCCTAGCAGCCCTATCAAATGGGGTTCAAAACCCAAGGTAAGCCCAGAGTCTTGAAGAACTGCTTATTGGTTTTTCAAAAAGCCAATAAGCAGCCTGTGGGGTCCATTATGTAGGATATGAGAGGACATGAAAGTTGGGTCTGAGCCTGGTGGACTGTGAAGCAGGGCATGCATATGCCCTGCAGGTGATTTTGATCAAGGAATTTAGCCTCAGCAAAAATTGTAAAAATAAGGTGAGTGATGGAATCCAGAGTTCAGCTGGGGGTTTATATTCCCAAGAAATTTCAGGGTCTCAAACTAATTATAAAATTCTACAAAATTCACCAAACTTTTGGAAAAATCAGAAGACATGCATTTTGACTTTTTCATAAACTTACCACAGTTGACCTTTTTGAGTTTGTGATTGATTTTAACAACTTGTGATGATGTTATAAACTTATATGAAACTATAATAAGCAGTAAGACCAACTTATGAACAGACATGCATGATTGTGAATCATAAAATATCCAACAGTGGATTGTGATGATCCTTGGAATGGATTTTTGACTTTTGCTATAAAAATGACTAAGTTAATGGTTGAACTAAGCTTAAATTGACCTAAGTAACTGTTTTAAATCACAAACTTGCATTCCAATACAAAGAAGCTCATTGATTAACCCTGAGCCAAACACCCCTTTTGGAGATTGAACAAGTGATTTTCAAAGGTAATGGACAACCTAAGCTATAATACTGACAACTAAGTTTACATAAAACAAATATAAGCACAAATTAACTGATTCTAGCAACAAATGCAATACATAAACTTTGAATGCAAAATAATTGGAAATTGCTTACAATGGAGCCAAACTGAAACAGACATACCAAGGTAACACAACCACAACCTACACCCCCCTTGGGGTTCTAATACCCCTGCAATCCAAAATCAGCTATGAATGTTGCTTCAATCTTCACCTCCACTGATTTTTTGATTATTTTTCTATTTATCACTTTTTTTTTTTTTTTTTTTTGAGTTTTGAAGTTAACACTGCTTAGATTAATTAGGAACTTAAAGAAGCTTATAATTAAGCTAAGTGAGCTTAAACAAACAATAAATAACACTCCTCAACAACTTTAGAGGAGTTTGTCAAATTCCTATAAAATTGCCAAAAACTGAAATTAAACTTGAGGATTGAAACTAAGAAAACCACTGAAATCTTTTCATTAACTTAAAGGTTTGATACAACTTGAATTTGATACTGAATTTAAAAGTTTACAAGCAGAAAATTAAAGTTTACACTAATAATGGTCTAAAAACAAGTGACACCATATTCTTCTCTTTTTCTTGATCTTTATAGCTCCTGGAGGTCAAATGGTCAAATCCCACTTCTATTTTGGCCGTTGGATGGGCTTCTATCATCTCAACCGTTTAAAAACCTTTTGGCGGGAAATGGGGAAAAGGCAGTTGTGAGTGTTTCTGGTGGGATAATTAAATGAGGGGGGGGGGGTTTGGTTGAGTTGGTGATTAATATTAATGCAAAGGTGGGGTTGGTGAGAAAAATGGAGAGGAGGGGGGAGACATGTAGCTGGAAATGGGGAAGGGTGTTGGAGGTGATGAACAGTGCGAGGTTGGGGGTGTTGACCTGGTCAATGACCAGGTTATATTAAAATGGGATGGGCCGGATGTGGTGGGCTGGGGTTTTTACTTCTGGATCAGGGGTGGTAATTGGATTGGATTGGGGTGGAATAAACAAAAGGGTCCATTTGATATTTTGTTAAACACAAGGACTAATGTTGTATTTTCTGAAAAATCATGGACTGAAAATGTAAAAAAATACAAAGTGCTCCCAAGTACTAATCTTGCCATATTCTAATAATATAAGGACCATAAATTTATTTTTTTTTCATTTTAAAACACCAGGGACCAAAACTGACAAGTTTGCAAAGTACAGGGACCAAACATGTAATTTTCCATAAAACTTTCACCCAGGGACTAAAAATGATTTTTGTAACTTCCCAAGGACCCAAAATGATTTTTTATTCAAAATTATCCCACCAGGGACTGAATCTGCCAAAATCTGTAACTTCAGGGGCTAAACTGTAAATTTCCAAAACTTTCCAATTTTTCACCAAAGGACTAAATATGACAATTTATGCTTTCAAAAGGACCTTTGGTGATAATTTTCTATATTTTGAATATCCAGGGACTAGTTTTGTAATTTTATGAAAGTTGAGGGACTGAAACTGCCAATTTTGCAAACTTTGTACGTTTTTTATTTGTTTTTGCTCATTTTGCATCTAAAACATATAAAACACAATTTTGAAATATTTTCAGTATTTTGATGCATTACTGAGTGTTTTTGTATGTTTTGCAGTTCAGATTTGACCAAAAATGATGAGTGTTTGAGCACTCATCAATCCCCCACACTAAACTATTGCTAGTCCCTAGCAATACTGTTTTGAAAACTTGATGGATTTTAAACTCTTTACCAAAAGCCATCACTTCTGGAGTAGCCAGGTGTAAGAACTGTGGCACACCTGATAACCGTGTGATTTTGAGCAAACCACCAGCTGTAAACGGATTTGATTAGTCTTTACCAAAAGCCGTTTGCTTCTGGACTAGCCAGCTCTTGATGGAATAGTCAACATCTTGGTGAGCTGATTACCAATTATGGATTTTCCACGGCCTTTACCATAAGCCATAATCTTGTGGGCTAGCCAACTCATTTGTTTTTGGGGAGTTGAGGAACCATACAATTTTTGGCAAATTGCAAGCCGTAAACGGATTTGAGATGTCTTTACCAAGAGCCGTTTGCTCCTGGACTAGCCAATCCCTTTTGTCGGTTAGACAAGGCGGACTGATTACCACAAAAATTTTGAAGCACCAGTGAAAAATTTTTGAAAAATTTTTGAATTTTGGCAAAAACGGGGGTATTATATAGTAAAATGTGATAAAATTCGCTAGAATAGCGAATACCCCCCCACACTTAGGATGAATATTGTCCTCAATATTCAAAATCCCGGCTATTATGCCGACATTTTGAACGTAAAAGGGCAACATTACAAGCTAAGCGTGGAAAACACCATTTTGTATTTTCACTTCTGTAATCATAGCATGGGGGACTCCCCCACACTTAGGGTGAAAACCCTATAAGCATGCTCTGTTTTTGTTTACCGAGTCGCTAGCGTGACTCGACCCCGAATTCATTTGTCCTTGGGGAAGCATGATGTGGAAGAAACAATCTCAATCGGACTTTCATTCAAGATGTTTGGACAAACATATGAAGTACGTAAAAGTTCCACACCGATGAGATAAGTATCCGGCTCAAGAAAATGATACATGAAAATGCCGGGATCAAATATAGTGTCTTCATTCCCGAAGGAGTGAAGAAGAGAAGAAGTCACCTTAAAGGTGAAGAAAAGGAAGAAAATCATGATAAAAAGCATGATTTGATCTTCTTCCTCGATAGCAGGCTCCATAGCCTGAGTTTGGATTTCAAAAGGTAAGCTCGTAAACAACCCGGGAGGGTGGGTGGGAATTTGCAAATTCTCAAGATTGAGAGCATCTCCCCCCGGGATATCAAACTCCGGAGGAGTCATGACATGATGAGCGAGTTCACCGGAGAACTCCTCATGAAGAGAATTATTTACAAGATGTGAATCTGTGAACTTATGTTCCATTGTGGACTCATCACAATCCTCGTCAAAGATTGGATTGTTAGAAATCATAGTGAATTCAGATTCGAATTCAAATAGAGGATTGGTGAGAGTCGTATTGAATGTTTCGGGAACAAAGTGAATATTATTCTCTGTTGGACTGCTGGGATCAGAAGTGAGTGACGGATCATGATAAAGGAGACTTTCAATTTCTCCCAGATCGGCTTGGAAATCGAGGAGACCATCATCACTTTCCAATGAAAGTGGATTGATGTGAGCAAGTTCATCAGCGAACTCCTCAAGAAGAGGATCAACATCAGAATGAGGCAGTGGTGCCTCGATATACTCAATGTCTCCATGAGATGTACAATCATCATTAAAATCTGAGAAAGTCTCAAATTGATCTTTAGGACAATTAATAGGGGAAGGAATATCACACATATCATCAAAAGTTCCCTGTGACTCTCTCGGGATTGGGACAAGGATCTCAACACTAGACTTTATTAATTCATCCGATTCCTTATTAGGAACAGTGCTAAGATGCTCATCCCCCATGATCAGAAAGTGAGTGTGAACTTCGGGTGTGATAGCAGTTGTTTGAGATGGAATCTCAACTGCAGGGATATCAGCTGATGAACTTGATGAAGTGTTATAAAATTCAAGGATATCAAGTGTATCCTCATCATCACTGTCATCAGGGATAAAACGGAACAAAGAGCTAGACTTGGCTGCTTTTTCTCTTGCAATGGATTCCCTCACAGATTTTTCATAAGCATCTTGGGAATTTATTCTAGCAGCCTGCTCTTCAGCAAGCAATTCTTCCATGGACTTTTGATGAGTATGTCTTTTGGCAAAGTCTTTAACTAAACCCTTAAGCTCATCAACGATTTTCATCATATTTTGCATTTCTGGAAGAAGTGCTTAATTCATATCGTACTGTGGGGGTTGGTCATAATAAGGTGTGTCAAAATTGTCACAAGGATATGGATTCCCTGATTGACAATCTGAGTTGAAGTGTGGACCTCCACAGTAATCACAACAGTAAAACTGTTGAGGCTGTGAGTCGTATGTGCTAGAGTCATAATCGTTATCGGGAATCTGCTCATAGACAAGCGTGTTTCCCGATTGACAATCAGAACTGTAGTGTGAACCACCACAGTACTCAACAATAGTAAAACTGCTGAGAATCATGGTGTGGTAGATGGTGGAATAAATCAGTCAAGTCATGGTAGGAATAGGGATCTTGGTTATAGACAGACCCGTTTCCTGACTCTACCATGCCACAACCGGGGCAATTACCACCATTATAAGAACTACCACACCACTGGCAAACCAGAAAGTGTGGATGAGACATAGAAAGAATCAAAAGGTTTGAGAGGGGTAGGGATGAAGAATCAAAGACGTGAGAGGGTAAAGGTGAATGTTTTTGGGTTTTTGGAAAGACATTTTGTACAAGTGAGAAAGGAAATATTTTTGGGTTTTGTTTTTATGAAAATATGAACAAGGATGGATAAATGTACAATGGAACGAATTCCAAAGACACTAATCAGAAAAACCGTTTAGATACGCACACAACCACCCCGGCAGCGGCGCCAAAAATTGATTGATGCTAAACCACTAACTTATATTGACCAAAGAATGGTCAACAAAGTAAAATAGCCTAGAGTCAATGCTCCGCGGAATATAGTGTTTCCCCGGGTCGTTATGTCCCGACGAGGTGTGGATTGTAATCAAAACGGCTTGTGATCGGGTGAATCTGGATGGGAAAGGGTTTGTGAGTGATCTGAACTAAGGAATCTACAATGAAATAGCTTAAACAAGCCATTTGAATAAGACAGGAAAGTGGGAAAAACCAGAAACGTTTAAAACTAAAAACGCGTACGTTACGTTTAAATAAAACGTAAACGTACAAAATTAAAAGTGAAAACGGAAATCTGAAAACCCCCAGGGGGTGAAAATGACTTTTTTACAAACTAAAAGGTAAAAGAAAATTTTTAGAAAAAGAAAATAAATTTTAACACTAATTAATTATTTAATATTAATTAATTACTAATTATTACTAATTATTAATACTTAAAACACTTAAATATAATTTAATACTAATTAAATACTAAAAAGGTGAAAATAAAATTCCTAAAATTATAAAATACCTAAAAACAAATTTTAAAAATAAAAATAAGTATTTTTGTCTTTTTGTGGATTTTCTATTAATTAATTACTAATTAAATACTAATTACCTAATTAAACTATTTTAAATTAAGAAAAATAGTAAATGAACAGTAAAAATTCTAATAAAATTTCTAAAATTATTTTATAACATATAAAAGCTATAAAAAATATAAAAACTAGGTTTTGCTTAATAAAAACTAATTATGCTATTTTAAACTTAATATTAATTAATTTCTAATAAAACTTATATTAAATATAATAAATACCAAATGATGAAATAAAAATCTGAGAAAATTAATATAAATACTTTAATATAAGAGATAATTAATAAAAATATAAAAATGACAAGTACTTAATAAAAATTTAAAAATGAAAATTAAAATTTAATTTACATTAAATAGAAACTATCACTTAAAAATTAAATTGACTTTTCTGGATTTTTATTTTGGAAATTTGATTTATACCTAAAAATGGAAACTTTTTGTGAAAACAAACTTCTTGGGACTTCAGAAATAAGCACAACAAGTGCTTATTTCTTAGACAGTTGACTTTGGTCAACTGTCTAAGCTATAAGCTTAAAATGAGCTTAAAGCTGAGAACCAGGGGTGGAACTGGGTGGATACATGACTAATTAGTAGAAATAAGCCAGAAAGAACAAGACCAAGCCACTGAATAAGCTAAATAAGCTGATTAAGCTCAATGAGCACTTTGCTCAACTCAGAAAAAGGGACAGAGTTTAAGCCCCTAGCAGCCCTATCAAATGGGGTTCAAAACCCAAGGTAAGCCCAGAGTCTTGAAGAACTGCTTATTGGTTTTTCAAAAAGCCAATAAGCAGCCTGTGGGGTCCATTATGTAGGATATGAGAGGACATGAAAGTTGGGTCTGAGCCTGGTGGACTGTGAAGCAGGGCATGCATATGCCCTGCAGGTGATTTTGATCAAGGAATTTAGCCTCAGCAAAAATTGTAAAAATAAGGTGAGTGATGGAATCCAGAGTTCAGCTGGGGGTTTATGTTCCCAAGAAATTTCAGGGTCTCAAACTAATTACAAAATTCTACAAAATTCACCAAACTTTTGGAAAAATCAGAAGACATGCATTTTGACTTTTTCAGAAACTTACCACAGTAGACCTTTTTGAGTTTGTGATTGATTTTAACAACTTGTGATGATGTTATAAACTTATATGAAACTATAATAAGCAGTAAGACCAACTTATGAACAGACATGCATGATTGTGAATCATAAAATATCCAACAGTGGACTGTGATGATCCTTGGAATGGGTTTTTGACTTTTGCTATAAAAATGACTAAGTTAATGGTTGAACTAAGCTTAAATTGACCTAAGTAACTGTTTTAAATCACAAACTTGCATTCCAACACAAAGAAGCTCATTGATTAACCCTGAGCCAAACACCCCTTTTGGAGATTGAACAAGTGATTTTCAAAGGTAATGGACAACCTAAGCTATAATACTGACAACTAAGTTTACATAAAACAAATATAAGCACAAATTAACTGATTCTAGCAACAAATGCAATACATAAACTTTGAATGCAAAATAATTGGAAATTGCTTACAATGGAGCCAAACTGAAACAGACATACCAAGGTAACACAACCACAACCTACACCCCCCTTGGGGTTCTAATACCCCTGCAATCCAAAATCAGCTATGAATGTTGCTTCAATCTTCACCTCCACTGATTTTTTGATTATTTTTCTATTTATTACTTATTTTTTTTTATTTTTGAGTTTTGAAGTTAACACTGCTTAGATTAATTAGGAACTTGAAGAAGCTTATAATTAAGCTAAGTGAGCTTAAACAAACAGAAAATAACACTCCTCAACAACTTTAGAGGAGTTTGTCAAATTCCTATAAAATTGCCAAAAACTGAAATTAAACTTGAGGATTGAAACTAAGAAAACCACTGAAATCTTTTCATTAACTTAAAGGTTTGATACAACTTGAATTTGATACTGAATTTAAAAGTTTACAAGCAGAAAATTAAAGTTTACACTAATAATGGTCTAAAAACAAGTGACACCATATTCTTCTCTTTTTCTTGATCTTTATAGCTCCTGGAGGTCAAATGGTCAAATCCCACTTCTATTTTAGTCGTTGGATGGGCTTCCATCATCTCAACCGTTTAAAAACCTTTTGGCGGGAAATGGGGAAAAGGTAGTTGTGAGTGTTTCTGGTGGGATAATTAAATGAGGGGGGGTTTGGTTGAGTTGGTGAGTAATATTAATGCAAAGGTGGGGTTGGTGAGAAAAATGGAGAGGAGGGGGGAGACATGTAGCTGGAAATGGGGAAGGGTGTTGGAGGTGATGAACAGTGCGAGGTTGGGGGTGTTGACCTGGTCAATGACCAGGTTATATTAAAATGGGATGGGCCGGATGTGGTGGGCTGGGGTTTTTACTTCTGGATCAGGGGTGGTAATTGGATTGGATTGGGGTGGAATAAACAAAAGGGTCCATTTGATATTTTGTTAAACACAAGGACTAATGTTGTATTTTCTGAAAAATCATGGACTAAAAATGTAAAAAAATACAAAGTGCTCTAAAGTACTAATCTTGCCATATTCTAATAATATAAGGACCATAAATTTATTTTTTTTTCATTTTAAAACACCAGGGACCAAAACTGACAAGTTTGCAAAGTACAGGGACCAAACATGTAATTTTCCACAAAACTTTCACCCATGGACTAAAAATGATTTTTGTAACTTCCCAAGGACCCAAAATGATTTTTTATTCAAAATTATCCCACCAGGGACTGAATCTGCCAAAATCTGTAACTTCAGGGGCTAAACTGTAAATTTCCAAAACTTTCCAATTTTTCACCATAGGACTAAATATGATAATTTATGCTTTCAAAAGGACCTTTGGTGATAATTTTCTATATTTTGAATATCCAGGGACTAGTTTTGTAATTTTATGAATGTTGAGGGACTGAAACTGCCAATTTTGCAAACTTTGTACGTTTTTTATTTGTTTTTGCTCATTTTGCATCTAAAACATATAAAACACAATTTTGAAATATTTTCAGTATTTTGATGCATTACTGAGTGTTTTTGTATGTTTTGCAGTTTAGATTTGACCAAAAATGATGAGTGTTTGAGCACTCATCAATCACTAATTCCACAGGTATACTTTACTCACAACAAGTTTTAGACCCTAAAACCACCCACAAAAATCAAGAAAATTCATCCCATTTTGGACAAAATCTGAAACTTGTGATTTTGACTTTTTGAAAAACTTTGATACTTTGACTTTGATGAAACTCATATGCTTTTTATTGCTTGTATATGTTATGATAAGCTAAATAAAGACCACTTTTAGTAAAAATTCCAACTTGTGAAAAGGATTGATGAGTTTTGGACTCCAAAGATCACCACAGTTAACTGTGGTAATGTTTTTCTTAGGATTTTGACTTTTTGTTGTATTTGTAAATAAGGAAATGGTTTCCCTGAGCCTTTATCCACCCGACAACTTAATGAAGCACAGAGTTGTGCAATGAAACAGGTGGAACACCACAAACAGCCTATAACCAAACACCCCTTAACAGATTTGCAAGGGAGATTTGACAAGCAAAACTCAAACTAATCTTACACTACTGAATCTCAAGAACACATATCACCATTGTTGAGCTAAAATACACAAACAAACAACAATAACAACAAAAACTACAAAAGATCACTAATATTTCATTAAGACAGTCAAATGAGAATTTTGAGCAACAAGCAAATCCAAGCTATAACTAACCAATATTAAGCTACAATTCAACTTAAATACACCTAATAAAACATAAAAGATTCAAATCTAAGCAGAATTTAGCACAAACACAGTGGAATAAAAATGGAACCAAAGACTTACAAAAGCCTTCCAAGCTTAGTTTGAAAACCAAGGACCAAATGAACCAACCTAATGACTTCCACAAGTCTCTATTACCCTCTGCAATCCAGAAATCAACCAAATCCCAAGCTGCTTCCACCTTTGTCCATTTTTTTTATTTTATTTTTATTTTTCTTAAATTTTTAGTATTTATGGAAACTGAGTTTAGGATGTTGACAAAAGCTTGTAAAGCTTTTAAAAAGTTGTTTTCTGGGTTTATAAGAGCTTATGAATAGCTTAAACACACATTGGAACCTTAACTTAACACTTGAGAAATTTAAATGGAACTTGAAAATTGAAAATGAGAATTAACTTAAAACTTAATTTTTCATTAACTAAAAATGGGTTACAGAAGTACAATGAACTACTAAAACTATAAAAATTACATACTACACACCTTGAAAGACTCATATGAGCTACATATATATACACGACATAAGAATAAAGCCTAAGTCTTCCCACATGGCTCCTTTTTGAATTCTGAGAGTCCCCATAGCTTTGTGTTGACCCCTTGACCAAATCCTCACCATTTAATTGAGATAGGATCAATCCAAACCCTTGATTATGATATTGGCGCCAAAATGTATACGGGGTAAAATTGAGTGGAACTGGTGGGGGATATTAAATGTGGTGGTATGGGTTGGTGTGGTAGATGAGAGCATTTATTGTGGGGGCTAATGGAGGAGGGGGAGGTATGTGGAGGAGACAATACTCCCTGGTTTTGCGTTGGGTGTTGGGGGGAAGATGATGGTCAAGGGTCGTTTAACCTCCGTTGACCATTTGACCCTGCTTGGCTGATATAATAAAAAGGGAAATGGGCTTAGGGAAGTTGGGCTTTGGGTGGTGGATTAGGCCTGGGAATGGTTTGGATAGGTTTTGGTTTTGGGTTTAGAAATAATAAGGGTCCGGTTGGTTTGTATTTTAACAAGGACCAATTTTGTAATTGTACCAAACCGAAAGGACTGAATGTGTAATTTTCCCAATTGCTTCCAAGGACCACAAATGTTATAAATCCAAAGTTCAAAAACCATTTTTGCCATTTTCCGATTTTCCAAATTTCCCAGGGACCTATTTTGCCATTTTTGAATTCTCAGGGACCAAACTTGTAATTTTGGAAAACTTATTACCCAAGTGTAATTTTTTATGATTTTTGACTTTCAAAACCTTGGGTTGACTTTTCCTTTCAAAATAAATGCATAGGGACTAAATTTGACAAGTTTTGAAACTTGGGGGACTGAAACTGCCAATATTGCAAATTTGTACGTTTTTTCTTTGTTTTTGCACATTTTGCATTTAAAACACATAAAACACAATCCCTGGGATAATTTAAGTATTTTGATATCTTTTTGATTGTTTTTGTATGTTTTGGCAGTTTAAATACGACAAAAATGATGAGTGTTTGAGCACTCATCAATCCCCCACACTAAACTATTGCTAGTCTGTAGCAATCTTTTTAGAAAACTTGATGGATGTTAAACTCTTTACCAAAAGCCATCACTTCTGGAGTAGCCAGGTGTAAGAACTGTGGCACACCTGATAACCGTGTGATTTTGAGCAAACCACTAGCTGTCAGCGGATTTGATTAGTCTTTACCAGAAGCCGTTTGCTTCTGGACTAGCCAACTCTTGATGGACAACGTCAACATCTTGGTGAGCTGATTACCAATTATGGATTTTCTACGGCCTTTACCACAAGCCATAATCTTGCGGGCTAGCCAACTCATTCGCTTTATGGGATATGGGGAGTTGAGGAACCATACAATTTTGGGCAAATTGCAAGCCATAAACGGATTTGAGTTATCTTTACCAAGAGCCGTTTGCTCCTGGATTAGCCAATCCCTTTGTCGGTTAGACCTGGCGGACTGATTACCACAAAAATTTTGAAATAAAGTGAAAAAAAATTTGAAAATTTTGGCCAAAAATGGGGGTACTAGAAGATATATTTTGATAAAATTCTCTAGAATTCCCCCCCCCCACACTTAGAAATGAATATTGTCCTCAATATTCAAAGTCCCGGCTATTATGCCGACTCTTTGAACGTAAAAAGCCAAGATTCGAATCTAACTGTGGAAATACCAATTTTCACTTTATTTCTATATATACACCTTTTTTTTTTTTTTTTTTTTTTTTTTTTTTTTTTTTTTTTTTTGTTAACTTATATACATGTATACATTTTTCAAACAGCGGGGGGGTTGGCCATTCCCCCACACTAGGTGGTAGAAAATAGAAAGAATCAGAGATACGGGTGAAAACCCGTATTGTGCTATTGTTTTTGTTCATCGAGTCGCTAGCTTGACTCGATCCCCGAATTCAATTGTCCTTGGGGAAAGTTTGGAGATCCGGGACAACCATGGATGGTATGTCCTCTCCAAAGTTGTGCTTTAAACGATGTCTATTCACTTTGAAATTAGGACCGTCATTTTGAGATAATTCGACGGTGCCATAAGGATAAACCTTAGCGATAGTGAATGGACCAGTCCATCGGGTTTTGAGCTTTCCCGAGAAGATCTTGAGTCTAGAGTTGAAAAGAAGGACTCGATCACCAACGTTGAAAACGCGGTTTTTGATTTTTGAGTCATGAATCTTCTTTGTCTCTTCTTTATAGATCAAAGAGTTCTCGTAAGCTTGATCACGAAGTTCGTTTAATTCATTTAGTTGAACTTTTCTATGATCACCCGCCGTTTTGAGGTCAAAATTGGCATGCTTGAGAGCCCTCGAGCGGAAGATGGCACGCTTTCCCGTACACAAGTTTGTAAGGCGTACACCCAATGGGTGTTTTGTAAGCCGTACGAAAAGCCCAAAGTGCATCATCTAATTTATCCGACCACGATGCATGATTTTCACCTACGGTTCTTTCTAAAATTCTTTTAATGCCCCGATTGGAAACTTCTACTTGTCCACTCGTTTGAGGGTGATACGCAGTGGAAAGACGGTGAGTTACACCGTATTTTTGCATGACTTTGTCGAATTTGTCATTACAGAAGTGCGTACCACGATCACTAATAATAGCACGTGGATTTCCGAATCGGGCAAAAAGAGCTTTTAAAAATTTCACAACTACTCGGGCATCATTTGTGGGTAAAGCTTTCGCTTCAACCCATTTTGACAAATAGTCAACTGCCACGAGTATGTATTTGTTTCCGTGAGAGGATGGAAATGGTCCCATAAAGTCGATGCCCCAGATGTCAAAAATTTCACAAACTTGAATTGCATTCTGAGGCATTTCATTCTTTTGTGTAATATTTCCGTGACGTTGACAAGCGTCACAGGGCTTGACCAATTCTTGGGCATCCTTGTAGATCGAGGGCCAATAAAAGCCGGAATCAAACACCTTTTTGGCGGTGTAGTTGGGATTGTGGTGGCCCCCCGTGGGACCAGCATGGCAAGCCTTTAAAATTTCCGTGGCTTCCTGACCATACACATACCGCCGGATGACTTGATCCGCGCATATCTTAAACATGTAGGGGTCGTCCCAGAAGTAATGTTTTACATCTTTGAAAAATTTATTTTTTCTTTGGGACGACATCCCTTTCACAATGAAGTTACCCGCAAGATAGTTTGCAAAGTGGGCAAACCATGGGGTAATCGAGTCTCCACGAAATGAAACCGCATTGAGGGTTTTGAGAGGAAATGTTTCGTTTATTTCCTTTTTCTCGAAAGCATCTTGGTGAGGGTTTTCAAGACGGGAGAGATGATCAGCAGCTAGGTTCTCAGCTCCTTTTTTATCACGAATTATGATATCAAATTCTTGTAGGAGGAGAACCCAACGGAGTAGTCTCGGCTTTGCATCTTGTTTTGCAAAGAGGTACTTCAAAGCCGAATGATCCGTATACACTATGCTTTTGGTCAGAATCAAGTATGGCCGGAATTTTTCAAAAGCATACACCACAGCTAATAGTTCTTTTTCAGTGGTGGTGTAATGACTTTGAGCCTCGGTCATAGTCTTGCTGGCATAGTGTATAGGCTGAAAATGTTTTGTTTTGCGTTGCCCCAAGACTGCCCCTATCGCATAATCACTAGCATCACACATGAGCTCGAAGGGCAAGTCCCAATCGGGGGCAACAAGAATCGGTGCCTCGGTAAGCCTTTTCTTTAATGTTTCAAAGGCTTCGATGCACTCAGGGGAGAAGATAAAAGGAGCATCCTTCTCGAGGAGATGGGTCATAGGCCGGGCGATTTTAGAAAAATCTTGAATAAACCTACGATAGAAACCGGCATGACCCAAAAAGCTCCTAACACCTTTCACAGTTGTGGGATGAGGCAATTTTGCAATGACGTCCACTTTGGCTCTGTCAACCTCAATCCCGTTTTTTGAAATTTTATGGCCAAGGACAATGCCCTCTTTGACCATAAAGTGACTCTTCTCCCAATTTAGACATAACTTTGTGTCATCACAACGTTTTAGCATGTCATCTAAATGGGAGAGGCATGATTGAAACGAATCCCCAATGACCGAAAAATCGTCCATGAAGACCTCCATAGTTTTCCCGATCATGTCGGAAAAAATGGCCATCATACATCTTTGAAATGTGCCTGGAGCATTACATAAGCCAAATGGCATACGTTTATATGCAAAAGTTCCATAGGGGCACGTAAAAGTGGTCTTTTCCTGATCTTGCGGATCAATGGGAATCTGAAAGTAACCCGAGAAACCATCGAGGAAGCAATAGTACTCATTCCCCGCTAATCTCTCGAGCATCTGATCCATAAAGGGCAGAGGAAAATGATCTTTACGGGTGGCGTCATTTAACTTATGATAATCAATGCAGACATGCCATCCCGTAACCAAATGAGTTAGAATCAACTCATTCTCCTCATTTGTGACAACAGTAATGCCACCCTTTTTTGGAACACAATGAATTGGGCTGACCCAAGGACTGTCCGAGATAGGGTAAATCAATCCGGCATCAAGAAGTTTTAAAACCTCTTGTTTGATAACCTCGTGAATTTTTGGTTTCACCCTTCTTTGTTGTTGGACTGCAGGTTTGAAGTCATCCTCCATTAAAATCTTGTGAGTACAAAACTCAGGGTCAATGCCCTTGATGTCGGAGAGACGCCAAGCAATTGCTTGTTTATGAGACTTCAAAACCTTTATAAGAGCAGCCTTTTCCTCAACACTTAAGTCTTTAGCAATTATAACGGGCAATTTATCATCACCCTCCAGAAATGCATATTCAAGATGAGGCGGCAAGTCCTTAAGTTCAACCTCGGGGAAGTCATCAGTTTTCTCAACATTTTTGACTTCCTCTTTATGAAGTGTTTGTGGTAGAACAGGAAGAGGAGAGGGATCTTCGTTTAACAATTTTTCAAGTATGAGAATATCCCTCTCGAGGTTGATCTCTTGGTTATCGATTCCATCAGGAATCGAGTCACTTTTGAGAAACGCCTCCATTTCTTCTAAGATGAAGTCACTTCCCTCAAACGGAGTGAGGGAAGGGGAAGAATTGGCTATGATGGGATGAGAAGATTGAGTGAGGTTTTCACTCGAAGAATCATCAATGAAACCTAAAATCTCTTGAGCATACTCCTCAGCAGCAACATCGATGACATCTATTTTGTTCACCGATTCACAGTCATAATTGGAGGAGTATCTCGATGTTTGATTTAGGTTGAAGGTAATAGCTTTCGTCCCAACACATAATGTGATCTCATGCTCGAATACATCGATAAGAGCGCGCCCAGTTCTAAGGAATCCCCTTCCAAGAATGAGAGGGACCCTAGAATCGGCATCAAAGTCAACAATCTCAAAATCTGCCGGAAAATGAAACTTTCCCACTTTAACGAATACGTCCTCGGCAATGCCAAGAGGACGAGAAATCGAACGATCGGCAAGCTTTAAAGTCATGCACGTGGGAGTGAGTTCGGGAAGAGAGAGTTTCTTCCACACAGAATATGACATCAGGTTAATGCTAGCACCTAAATCAGCTAAGGCGAAGCATTCAACCATACCCGGGAAAGTACAAGGAATGAGAAATTTCTCGGGGTCTCCAAGCTTTTCAGGAAGCTTTTTCAAGAGAACTGCTGAGCAGTGCTCATTCAGAGGAGTTTTTGCCATCTCAAAGAGTTTTTCTTTATTACTCAACAGATTTTTGATTGTCGATGCAAATTTGGGCATCAAGAGAATAGCATCCGCGAAGCTAATATCAAAGTGCAAATCTTGGAAGATTTGGAAAAAATTATCCATTTGGTGATTAGCTTTTTCGCGGAGCTTTTGTTCATTGAGACGTGATGGATAAGGAATAGAAGTTTTGGATTTTGGGTTGTCCCCTCGAGTTTCTGGTGGTTCAAAGACAACTCCAGGCTTACATCTGGTTTCAGGATTAACCTGAGGTTGGACGTGTGCTGTACTTCGTGGGCTAGGAGTTTGCACCTTTTCCTTTGTCACCTCAGGCTCACGATCCACTACCTTAGGAGGAGAGGAAGAAGAGGTAGTAGGAATCGCGGGTTCATCATATGAAGCACCACTTCGTGTTGTGATCGCCTTAGCATCGCCCCTCGGGTTAGCGATCGTGTTGCTCGGTAAAGTAGTACCTAAGCCCGAGGGTCGATCATTTAAAGACTTCTTGATATCAGAAATCTGGCTGACCAGCAACTTGTTCAACTCATCTTGGGACTTCATGAATTGTTTTAACAACTCATCAGATGAAGGCCCGGTTGGAACAATGGCTTGATTCGGATTAGGAAGATTTTGAGCTCGATTGTTGGGATTGGGGCCTTGATTGAAATTTCCTTGGTTTTGATGATGGAAATTCCCTTGATTCTGGTGATTGTTTCCATGAAAGTTCCCGGGGTTGAAATTACCCTGACCTTGGTTCCGGTTAAAGTTTCCTTGATTTTGGTGTTGGAAACCTTGATTTTGGAAACCTTGGTTTTGATTTTGGAAACCGTGACCCTGATTGAAGTTACCATGGTTTTGATAACCTTGGTTCACTCTTTTTTGATTTTGGCCATGGTTTTGGACATTTTGGTTTTGATTAAAACCGGGAGGTCCAGGATAATGGTGAGGACGATAGTTCGGGTCCATAGGAGGGCGGTATTGATTGCCTCCTTGATTGTGGGACCCGACAACAGCATTAGCTTCATATGGAGTACCATCAGTAGCTGTGCAATTGTAGTAGGCATGCGGCCCACCACAAGTCACACAGACTTCCACTTTTTTAACCTCAGTAGGGGGAGGATGTTGTGGAAATTAAACTTTCTTTGTTTGGGCGAGAACCAAAGCTTGAATCGCTTCAGTGAGCTTGTCAAGCTTAGCATCCGTGCTAGATTGACCCACAGAAGATGAAGAAGAAGGTCCCGCATTAATTTTAGAAACAATCGGTTTGCTTCGTGTAGAGCGGACCTTGGATTTATTTTCTATGATCTGTAAAGCTTCTTTTGTGGTTCTACTCAAAAAATTACCTCCCGCGGAGGCATTGAGAGAATCCTGATCAGCTTGGCTCACGCCATTGTAGAAAGTATTAAGTTGCATCAACTCGGAGAAACCATGATGTGGACACTTGCGAAGTAATTCTTTGAAACGGTCCCACGCTTCACCAAAAGATTCATCGTATTTTTTAGTGAACTTGGTGATTTCGTTCTTAAGACTCGTGGTCTTGGAAGGTGGGAAGAATTCATTCACAAATTTTTTCACAAGATCTTCCCATGTCTCAATAGATCGTGGAGGTTGTTTTTCAAGCCAAATCCGGGCTTGTCCCTCCAGGGAGAATGGGAAGAGAAGAAGTTTGATTGCTTCACAAGGGACATTTTTGTACTTGATGGTCGAAGTGATTTTATTGAACCATCGAATGTGAGCATGAGGATCGTCCCTCTCAAAACCGTAGAATTGACTTGAGGTTACAAGATTGAGTAACCCGGTTTTGAGCTCAAAATTATCAGCCACGATGGCTGGAACAACAATGGCATCTCCGTAACCCTCGACGGGTGCTTGGAGAAGCTCACACATGGGGCGGTCTTCCGCCATGGTGACAATGGGTGTGACAACAGTACGGATCTCAGATCCGACTGTTGGTGCAGAACGTCTACGAGGTCTTCGAGGTTTCCGGACAAGCTCACATAATGGGCTAGTGGACCTTGAAGAACGAGTGCGCATGCACTAGGGATAAAAACTTTTTAGCTAATATTTTTGGAATCGTTCCGTGATCTAAAATCGTTTTTCTTTAAGAATCACCTTAAAAGAAAACCGAATCAGAAAACGTTACGATATGTTTTGTTGTTTTTTTAATTTTTTTGGTGTTTTAACACTTTAGGAAAAGTGTTAATGACTTTTTTGTGTTTTGATTTTGAAAATATACACAAGTGGTTGTATTTTTACAGTGAGTGAGGTGAGATAACACTAATCTCAAAAGACGCTGCAGAAACGCGCACACCTCCCCGGCAGCGGCGCCAAAAATTGATTGATGCTAAACCACCAACTTATATTGACCAAAGAATGGTCAACAAAGTCAAATAGCCTAGATCAATGCTCTGGGTAATATAAGGTATCACCAGGTCGTTAAATCCCGACAAGGTGTGAAATGTGACTGAGCGTGCTTTGTGATCGGGTGTTTATTCACAGAAAAGGTTTGTTATGAGAATTATTTAGAAATTATTAAACAAAATAGCTTAGGAAAGCTATGTGAATGATTACTGGAGCTTAGATTAAGAAGAAATTATTTAAAACCTAAAAAATCGTACGTTTGCTGAAAACGCGGACAAACATACGAGGAATAAAAGTGAACGAGGTGATCTGAAAAGGCTACTGGTATGAAAATGGTATTTTTACAAACCTAATGATTAAAGAAAATTTTTGGAAATTTAAAATTAATTTTTACACTAATTTTATAATTACTATTAATTAAATACTAATTTCCTAATAACTTTTAATTAACTAAGTTAACTTAAAATACAAATAAATATGAAATTAACTTGGAAAAATAAAAATTAAACTTAGAAAAATCTAAAATACTATAAAATTAATTTTAGAAATGAAAATATATTTTTAAGACTTTTTAATTAAATATTACTAATTATTAACTAATTATTAATTACTTTTTAATTATTTAAATTATCCTAAATTCTAATTAATTATTAAATTACACTAGAAAATTGAAATTAAAATTTGGAAAAATCAAAAATAACTAAAAACTAATTTTAAAATTTAATTTGTATTTTTCTGATTTTCTATTTAATTATTATTTATTTGATAATTACTAAAAACTATTTTAAATTAAGAAAAATACTAAATGATGCAAGAAAAATCTGAAAAAATTACAAAAATTAGTTTTACACACCAGAAGCCTAGGAAAATTATAAAAATGGAAATTGCTTAATAATAAGCTGAAGAATAAGCCAGTTCGCTTAAATAGAAGCTATCACTTCTATTAAGTTGGGCTTATTTGGGATTTTCGTTTCCAAAATTGCTTATTATAAGATTTTAAGCAACTTTTGTGAAGTGGGTTTGACTGAGGTCAAGTGAATAAGCACTTCAAGTGCTTAAATCCTTGACAGTTGACTTTCTTTGACTTTGAAGAGAAATAAGTACAAATGGCCAAGTGTGGGGCCCACAATGGTAAAAGCTGATGCAAATAAGTTATATAAACAAGTTTAAGCAAGTTTCACACAATTAAGATGGTTGAATAAGCCAAAACACCACAATAAGCACTTAGCTTATTTGGTTCTGAGACAGATTTGGGACAGAGATTGGGTGCAATTCTAGGTGGGGTCCACATGTCAATTGGTCAAACAAGTGGTCAAAACACCAACCCTGGTAGGAGGGGGTTGAATGGCACTAAGTTGGGTTAGTGGGACCCACTGAGTTGGTCACAATGAGCCACCCAAGTTGGTGGTGTGACTGAGTCAGCTGATGTGCAGGGCACACCCTTGCCCTGCAAGTGTTTTCCAAGGGCAAAAAAGTCCAACAGAAAAATTGCAAAAATCAAATAAGCATGAAAATCACTAATTCCACTGGTATACTTCACACACAACATGTTTTAGACCCTAAAACCACCCACAAAATTCAAGAAAATTCATCCCATTTTGGACAGAATCTGAAACTTGTGATTTTGACTTTTTGAAAAACTTTGATACTTTGACTTTGACGAAACTCAGATGCTTTTTATTGCTTGTATATGTTATGATAAGCTAAATAAAGACCACTTTTAGTAAAAATTCCAACTTGTGAAAAGGATTGATGAGTTTTGGACTCCAAAGATCACCACAGTTAACTGTGGTGATGTTTTTCTTAGGATTTTGACTTTTGTTGTACTTGTAAACAAGGAAATGGTTTCCCTGAGCCTTTATCCACCCAAACAACTTAATGAAGCACAGAGTTGTGCAATGAAACAGGTGGAACACCACAAACAGCCTATAACAAAACACCCCTTAACAGATTTGCAAGGGAGATTTGACAAGCAAAACTCAAAGTAATCTTACACTACCGAATCTCAAGAACACATATCACCATTGTTGAGCTAAAATACACAAACAAACAACAATAACAACAAAAACTACAAAAGATCACTAATATTTCATTAAGACAGTCAAATGAGAATTTTGAGCAACAAGCAAATCCAAGCTATAACTATCCAATATTAAGATACAATTCAACTTAAATACACCTAATAAAACATAAAAGATTCAAATCTAAGCAGAATTTAGCACAAACACAGTGGAATAAAAATGGAACCAAAGACTTACAAAAGCCTTCCAAGCTTAGTTTGAAAACCAAGGACCAAATGAACCAACCTAATGACTTCCACAAGTCTCTATTACCCTCTGCAATCCAGAAATCAACCAAATCCCAAGCTGCTTCCACCTTTGTCCATTTTTTTATTTTATTTTTATTTTTCTTAAATTTTTAGTATTTATGGAAACTGAGTTTAGGATGTTGACAAAAGCTTGTAAAGCTTTTAAAAAGTTGTTTTCTGAGTTTATAAGAGCTTATGAATAGCTTAAACACACATTGGAACCTTAACTTAACACTTGAGAAATTTAAATGGAACTTGAAAATTGAAAATGAGAATTAACTTAAAACTGAATTTTTCATTAACTAAAAATGGGTTACAGAAGTACAATGAACTACTAAAACTATAAAAATTACATACTACACACCTTGAAAGGCTCATATGAGCTACATATATATACACGACATAAGAATAAAGCCTAAGTCTTCCTACATGGCTCCTTTTTGAATTCTGAGAGTCCCCATAGCTTTGTGTTGACCCCTTGACCAAATCCTCACCATTTAATTGAGATAGGATCAATCCAAACCCTTGATTATGATATTGGCGCCAAAATGTATACGGGGTAAAAGTGAGTGGAACTGGTGGGGGATATTAAATGTGGTGGTGTGGGTTGGTGTGGTAGATGAGAGCATTTATTATGGGGGGCTAATGGAGGAAGGGGGAGGTATGTGGAGGAGACAATACTCCCTGGTTTTGCGTTGGGTGTTGGGGGGAAGATGATGGTCAAGGGTCGTTTGACCCGCGTTGACCATTTGACCCTGCTTGGCTGATATAATAAAAAGGGAAATGGGCTTAGGAAATTTGGGCTTTGGTTGGTGGTTCAGGCCTGGGAATGGTTTGGATGGGTTTTGGTTTTGGGTTTAGAAATAATAAGGGTCCGGTTGGTTTGTATTTTAACAAGGACCAATTTTGTAATTGTACCAAACCTGAAGGACTGAATGTGTAATTTTCCCAATTGCTTCCAAGGACCACAAATGTTATAAATCCAAAGTTCAAAAACCATTTTTGCCATTTTCCAATTTTCCAAATTTCCCAGGGACCTATTTTGCCATTTTTGAATTCTCAGGGACCAAACTTGTAATTTTGGAAAACTTATTACCCAAGTGTAATTTTTTTATGATTTTTGACTTTCAAAACCTTGGGTTGACTTTTCCTTTCAAAATAAATGCATAGGGACTAAATTTGACAAGTTTTGAAACTTGGGGGACTGAAACTGCCAATATTGCAAACTTTGTACATTTTTTTCTTTGTTTTTGCACATTTTGCATTTAAAACACATAAAACACAATCCCTGTGATAATTTAAGTATTTTGATATCTTTTTGATTGTTTTTGTATGTTTTGGCAGTGTAAATACGACAAAAATGATGAGTGTTTGAGCACTCATCACCCGTACAGTGGATTCAAAGGTTGTGTGGTATGTGGGAAAGATACAAACTGTGTTCGACTTTCTGCGTCATCCAAACAAAGCTATGTTGGACACAGACGATATCTACCATATGACCATCCTTTTAGAAGGCAAAGGAAGGCATTTAATGGACAACCAGAATTTCTCCCGGCTCCAAATCCAATGACCGGGGAACAAATATACAACGAGGTAATACATATTGAAAATAAGTGGGGAAAAGGAAAATGAACAAACAATAATGCATCAGAAAACCAAGAAGATACGAGAGGCGGAGGTGGGAAGATTAAAAAGAAGAAAAGAAACACAACAGAAGAAGAGGGGAGTTCAAGCCGAGTAAACGGACAAAACGATGTGTATTGGAAGAAATTCAACATTTGGTACCAAAAACTTCGGTATTGGAGGCATAATTCTGTTCCACATTGTACTGATTTTATTCATGTAGAAAAGAATGTTGCTGAGAGCCTCGTGGGAACTTTGCTACATGTTCCAGGAGAGACGAAAGATGGACTTAATGCTCGATTGGATCTGGCTAGGTTGGGGGTAAAACAAGAGTTGTTTGCTATGCAAGGACAAGACAGTACAACACTACTTCCAGCAGGTTACACATTAACTAATGCTGAAAAAGACATTTTTTTGTGAAACGTTACAGAACATCAGGGTACCACAAGGCTATTGTTCAAATTTCTCTAGTTTGGTCAGCCTAAAGGATAGGAAGCTCATTGGCCTAAAATCGCATGACTATCACATGCTAATGCAAGATTTCCTGCCCATTGCAATACGTTTAATCATGCACCCACCCACACGATATGTCATTATCAGGTTTTGCTTTTTCTTTAAATCGATATGTAGGAAAGAAATAATATCGCAAGAACTAGATAATATGCAAACAGAACTGGTAGTGACACTTTGCCTACTCGAGAAGTTCTTTCCCCCATCGTTTTTTGATATTATGATACACTTGACTGTGCACCTAACTAGGGAGGTAAAATTATGTGGTCCAATATGCTTTCGGTGGATGTATCCATTCGAAAGATGTATGAAGGTTATTAAAGGACATGTGAGAAACAGGAATAGACTAGAGGGATGCATTGCTGAGGAGACTATTGCAGAAGAAACAATAGAGTTTTTTAGCGAATATCATAAATCCATGAAAACTATTGGTATCCCACATGATAAACATGAAACTGATGAAAATGAGGAAGGAAAGCCATTGTCGACTGGCAAATCAAGTGAATTTTCTGCGGAACTCTTTCAGAAAGCACATTTGTATGTATTACAGAATAAAGATGGTACCGTATATCGAGTAAGAGTTACTTAACACATGTCTATTTCTTTACTTAAAATGATCTATGAAATATAATAATCAAACACATTGTTTCAGGCGACACAAGCAAGTTTTGAAAACAGAAAACCCGGGTATGCGAATAGCATTACTGGAGAATGAGCACAGTAAATCTTTTGCTAAGTGGTTACACAAAGAGGTAATTAATCTTATGTTATTTATAATTGGGGTTATTTTTTTTTTTTTTTTTTTTTTTTTTTTTTTTACTTTTATATTTTTGTGCAAAGATGAATATTTTATTAATCTTCCTAAAATATACATCATAACAAAATTACTTGTGAAATTCAGGTTGAGAGAGAGTTGCAAATCGACAAAGAATGTGTATCAGAAACTGTAAAATGGATATCATACGGACCACGCGCTAGCTTAGTGAAATACGATGCATATAACATCAATGGGTATACATTTTGTACGAAATGTCATGAAGGCAAAGTTTACCAGAACAGTGGGGTTAGTGTTGAGGCATTAGATCTGCACATATCTAAAGAAGTTGCAACCACAAGGCAAACCTTTTATTATGGGGTTTTGCAAGAGATATGGGAACTAGATTACCGTTACAGGCAAATTCCTCTTTTCAAATATGATTTGGTTAATCACAGAGGTGGTGTGAAACGCGATACTATTCTTGGGTATACGTTAGTTGACCTGAATAATTTAGGCCACAAAGTTGATCCGTTCATATAAGCCTCACAAGCACGACAAGTGTTTTATGTGCAAGACCAGGTAGATAAAAAATTGTCTATTGTGTTTAAGACACCTCCCAAGAATTACAAAGATAAGTATGACGAATTCGATGAGGAATTTAGTACCGTCACACCAATAGCTAATGTAACACAATTTTATACAAAGATGAACAATTTTTCTTTTTCTTTTCCTAAAGGCATTTGGAATAACTAACATATATGTTTACTGATACAATTGAAACATGAGAATGTTATGTTATGATATATACTCCACTCAAGCATTAAATCAAACACTTTGGTGGGCAAAACATAAAGTTATAGCATTTGGGATGAGAGGAATATTTTTGTTTTTGTTTAAAGAATGAGAGGAAAAATTAGGTACTTGATAATTTGATCAACACGATGCAATAATCTGCTTAAGCAAAACACATCGAATTAGGGTTGTAATGTTGTATCATATAAATTTATCCAATTTGAAAGTAAAATAATGATAACAGAAAAAGTAGTGTTATTGGGAATTGTGATTTTTAGGAGTAGTGAATCATATAATAAAATCAAATTAAAGACTTAGAGTAGAATCAAAATATTATTGATACGATTTGGGGAAAAAACGAAATTACCTGGAGCTGTAGAGAAGTGATATTGAGAAAATTGAATGTAGGTTATGTGACGTCAGCCAAGGGGTTAGAAAAGGGACGCGTGTATTAATGACGTCTGTCACAACTCACCATTTCAGGTCAATTTCCGAACTTCGACAATTTACTATTCATAAATCACTATTCATCAAAACACCATTCATCATTTTACTATTCATCACTTTTTAGGTCAGTTTGATATTCCGAAAAATGTTCAAAAATATTACTATTCACAAAACACTATTCATTTTCGGAAGAAAAACACTATTCATGTGCATTGCTCATTTCATCGTAAATTTAGTTTATGGATATTTAAATTCGCGTAACCGAATTGGTTCAGGTGCGAATTCATGCTTTATCAGTAGGGACATTTCATACGGACTAGAAATAGTCTACATATCATCATAATAGCATTTGCATACTATACCACTCGTAGGATATTCATATTAATATTTTTGATATATTTAACGTTTTACGTATATTTATTTTTAAATAAACGTTAACACGCGATTAATAAATATAACTAACATATCTAAAAATCCCTACAATGGTCCCAATATATTTTTAAACCCCTTAGAACATCACAAAGATTATAAAATTCATTTACCCGGTATTTTGAAAATTTATTTAATTTATAACGTAAGTTTATTATATTTATGACGGTTTTCGTGAAAACTACATAATAATTGTCCAAATGCTCAATTTTTGTACCCAACATATTTTTATCATTTTTATGACTTTATTAAGTCCCGGTTAACTTAGTAAAAAATTTATTTCTCGCAAACCCGGCACCCGACTATAACAAAACTACCTAAAAGTACCTAAAACATACAACTAAAAACTACACTTAAACTCAACTACACTTTCTAAATAAATCAAAAACACTTTTGTCACATTTTTCCTCTTTGAAAAACCGGCCACACATGCCCCCCCTAGACTCATGTGCATTTTTTTAACCTTAAGTATTAATTACATACTTATAATGTATTATAATCCATAGCAAAATATCTAAATAACCTTATCACTTACACCTCATTTCCTTAGAAGAAAAACTTCAACTTTTCTCTCCTTTCTCTTATCCTAACCCACGGCCAAAACCAAAACCAAGACCAAGATCCACCATTTTTCGAAGATCAAGCTATATTTAAGTTCCTTTGGTGATCCTTGTTAGAGTTTTGAAATAAAAACTCAAGGTTTCTTAGGTTTTACTCATCCAAGCTCTATAATCTTTCAAAGTAAGTTATCAAAACTCTTTTTCATAATTTCTTCAAGTTATTTTTATGATCATATGATTTCTATACAAGATTACATGCATATGTTAGTTTATACCACTCATTATATATACTTAATTATATCTTTGAAACCCTAGAAATGGAAACCCTTGTTAGATCTAGTTGATTGATGTTGTTTAAGAACCCATGACACCTAAAGATGGTGTATGGTAGGAATAGACTAGATTTGTGGTGATTGGAAGTGATTTGGGTGGATTAGAAACTAGTTTGGAACATTGGAAATGAGTTTAGAACTAATCTAGGAACCTACTGTCACAAAATGCAAAATCTGGAAAACTCAGTAACTCAAGGGCAATTTTTAACCAAAGATTTAGAAACTACTTTCAAAAACGAAACTTTTGGCGAAAGAACGGATTAAAAAGAGTTTATAACGAAGGAGATATGATTCTTGCAAGTTTAACGACGAAAACTATTTTTCTGAAAATATTCATGCTGTTGGACGATTTTCGTCGGACAAACCGAGGCATTAGACGTAACCTAGAGAAGCCAAGCTATCAAAAATATATTAGTACATACTAAGACGAATCCGTGGATATAAAGAACAAAGAAAATGAACTTGAAACGACAAAGTTATACACGTTTTAAAATCGTCAAAACTATATATATATTAGTAGTCACTAATAGAAATAATAAAAGTACGTACTAAATACTATATTTTCTAGATTTCTTGTTCAAGAGTTATATTCTTAACTAATGAAGTACTTATGACCCAAGACTTATTTTTACGACTACTAGACGTTATTTCAAGGTTTTCAAGGCGATGAATATAACACTAACGTTTTATATACGATATCCTACGACTAGTTTTTATAAGTCTAGTTAGACTTATTTTTCCTAAGTATGGAAAATATTTTATTTTGACAATAACTAGTATTTCCAAGTTACGAGTGGTATAGGCATCATGTGCATGTGCATTCATTACATCACGTCATGATCTAAAGTAGATCGTTATTACTTATATTAGGTTGCGGCTAACATTCGCGCCTTATTGTCCCTATCATTTCACATCATAGTATCATCACTTCAGGTGAGTTTTCATACCCCGTTTTTAATTCAATACTTTGATTCCAAATCCCACGGGGAAGAATACATTGCATCACTTATTTTTGTACATGCCAAAGTATTAAATTCTTTACATTGCTTAAGTTGCCTTATTACCACATCACGACAAGTCCCCTTTATTATCATGGACCGTTAATTAATCTACAAGCGAGAGTGAGTGAATAGATCTATTGAGGGTGACTCCTCCATCAGTGTTTGGGTTGCTCCAACGGGATTACGGATGCATTTCGAGAGTGAGTGAATAGATCTATTGAGGGTGACTCCTCCATCAGTGTTTGGGTTGCTCCAACGGGATTACGGATGCCTTTCATGTCTAATATATTTAGAGTGTCTGGTAAACACTCATTTGGGGCCAATTTAATTGCGTCTAGCTTCGAGGTCATGAGCTTAAGAGCCAATGTAAATTTTATTACTGAAATCTTATTACTTTACTTTTTACTTATGGCTATTGTACATCCGATTTAACTTATAAACCTATGATTATTCACCAACTTTATGTTGACCGTTTTAGCAATGTATTTTCAGGTTATTAAGGTACCTCATGTTGCATATATTTGGACCTTCATGGAGTCGCGGAGTCGACGCATCTCACCTTATATATCTGCACTTATGAAACGTTTGATCTTGTTCGAACTTATTTTACCTAAATTGGCAACATCTTTTGGGACCTATGTTTTGTAAACTCTAAATGTTTTAATGATCAAACGCTGTATTTTCTAAACGACACTTTAGGTCGTTCAATATGACTGTAACTGTGATGCTATGGCAGTAACCCCCAGGTATTCCATTCCGCTGCCATTCAGGTATTTTGGGGGTGTGACAGATTGGCATCAGAGCTAAGGTTATAGCGAACTAGGATGTATCTTGGACCCTAGACTATAACCACATCATCATAGCATCTCATCATTTCATCATAGGTGCATATTCATTATACATGTTGTTTCATACACACACTGTGCGAGTTACTTATACCCATACTTATATATATATATATATATATATATATATATATATATATATATATATATATATATATATATATATATATATATATATATATATATATATATATATATATATATATATATATATATATATATAATTTTATTGACCTGGTTCACAAGTGACATGTCTTCCGATACCACCCTGTCATCCTTTTACCGGATACCGACATTGAAGATGCCTTGTCATCTTCCACTACCATTATACCATCAGTTGCACTTACACCACCATTAGCACCATTGATTTGTCATAGGAACAGGGTTTTCCTATCATTCAGCCCATACATAGAATGCCGTTTGGTAGTGTATTCAGACTTAATCTTAATGGACTTATTAGGATGCTTATTGCAAGGAAGATAGTATGTTTTCTTTCCTTCACTAGTAGGGCGCTTACTACTTAGCTACTACCACCACCGTTAGCTACTTATTTCACTATTGGTCATCCCATAGTGCGTACTTCAGTTTTACCTCTTAGATGTCACGAAATAGCGCGAAAGAGGGTAGTATTCGATTCACTATTATCACCATCACATCTCAGAGACTCTACACCCATATATGACAGGCCGCTTAAGAAGCAACCACTATTTGACATACCATTACCATCTACCACACGTTACACCACCTTATAGCTTTGAGGTTGGTGAGAGTTTGAGAGCCTCTACTGCTTGACAACCTACTACTCTTCATCGTTAGACGATGATCTCTAATTATTTGAGATTACCCACGAGTGTTTGGACGATACACTCTGAATAATACCACAAGCTCACAAACACAATAAGAATTGCAACAAATCGCCCAAGGGTGGCATCTATCACAAGGACTCTATATTATCTTAGATATGATTGACTCATACCTCCATAACACAATAAGCCAACAAGATGCTTTGAACGGTATTATACCATCATAATGGAACTCATCACAACTCTCCCTTCATTATCAAGTTTGATTACACCACATTCTAAGTCGATAATTACATCATTAGTCGCTCTAGCAACTCTCCACCGACCAATGTGGTCACATTAGTAGATTTGACATATAATTACAACTTTAGAAAGATGCGAGTAAGACAATAAGATTAATAAAGACGAAGGTGTCTTTACAATTAAATGGTCATGTCGACCAAGATAAAAGTGACTCCCCAAGTTTTTCGTGTTTCGGAGATAATAACAATTCAAGTAAGTCAAAGCCAAATTAAATTTTTGTATAAATGAAAAGATTTCTTGCAAACCATACGAAGTACGACAAATTATTGATTTTCAATGGTTGGATTAAAACTTATTTTTTTGTTTAAGCAACAATCTTCTTGAATTCCTGATTGGTCCGAAACAGTCAGATAATATCAACCAAGTAATGGTCAATAAGTCAAATAGCCTAAACCAATACTCCGGTGAGTTTAGTGTTTCCCCGGATCGTTAGATCCCAACGAGATGTGAAATCTGAAATAAAACGACTTCTAGATCAGGTGAATTGAACAGGAAAAGAGTTTAAGTGATTGTACTACTGAAAAATAAGAATGAATAGCTTTAATAAGCTATATCAATCAATACGTGAAATCAGATACGTACAAGTGAAAAAGGGACTGAAAAACGTGAACGTTTATTAATTAAACGTAAATAAAAACAAATTTAACAATAGTAGGATTTTATAAGCCTTAGGGGCTTAAATGCAAATTAAATAAATTTAAAATATTTATTTTATAATTAAAAACTATTTAATTAATTGTTTTTATTTAATATCTATTATTAATTATTTAATAATTCACTAATAATTAAGAAAATATGAAATAAGTCTAGAAATACAAAATTAAAATTTCTAAAAATCTAAAATATTATAAAACTTATTTTAAAATTAAAATTATATTTTTCACACTATTTATCTATTTATTATTAATTAATTATTATTTAATTAATATTTAACTAATTATATTGATTTAACTTATTTATAATTACTAAAAAGACTTAGATAATTATGAAAAATTTTATATATCTAATTAACCATCATGGGAATCCTAAAAAATTATAAAAACTTTATTTTATGTATTTTAATTTAATTTACTAATTATTATTCTATTTATTAATTAATATCTAATTAAAATAATTAAATTATGAAAACTAGTAAATGAACAGTATAAATCACAAGAAAATTTCTAAAATTATTTTATGACTTATAGAAGCTAGGAAAAATAAAAAATATAGGTGTTACCTTATAAAAATTAATTATGCTATTTAATTCTTATTTATTATTTAATTATTAAATAAACTAATATTAATTCTAAATAACACTAGATGACAAAAGAAAAATCTGGAAAAATTTATATAATTACTTTAATACATAAGAGATTTAATAAAAATATAAAATAACAGAAGAGCTTATAAATAAGCTAAAAAGAAAATTAAATGGATAATTTCTATTAAATAGAAGCTATCACTATAATTAAGTTTGGTTTTTTCTTGTTTTTCTTTTACAAAACTAATTAAATACTTAAAATAAGATACTTTAATAAAGGGAAATAATTTATAAACACAAAATAAGCACTATGAGTGCTTATTTCTCGAAACAGTTGACTTTTATTGACTTTGCTAAGAAATAAGCTCAACTGAGCTTGTGTGGGGTCCACAAGGTAAAACCTGGTTCCTATAAGTGAGATGAACTTAATTGAGCAAGATTATGTCAAATAAGCAGGTTCAATAAGCTTAAATCAACAAATAAGCACTTGCTTATTTCAATTCTGAGACAGAATTGGGACAAGGTTCCAAGCTACTTTAAGGTGGGGTCCACTGGTCTAAAGGTCAAACAAAAGGTCAAGGGTTCAAGTCTGGTAGGAGGGGGGTTGTAAGAACCTATTTATGGGGTGTGGGACCCACTGAGTCAACCACAATGGACCACCAAAGGTGGTGGGTGAGCCAAGGTCTGCTGAGACAGGGCAATCACCTTGCCCTGCAGCTCAGTTCAAGGGGCATTTTTGTCCAATAAAAAAAATCACAAAATTATAATCTATGTGAGATCTAAGAGTTAAGCTAGTAATCTATCACTAGGAACAAATTTCAAGTCCTAGAACCTAATACACAATTCTACAAAATTCTTTGAATTTTTGAGAAAATCTGAGATGTGTACTTTGACTTTTTAGAGAAAACTAGCACAGTTGACCAAACTGAGTTTTGATCCTAATTTAATGGTTAATTATGACTAGTTAAGTTGTAATGAAGCTAATTTAGGCTTAATCTATTAGCTATGAACTTAAGTGAGTGGTTATGGCTTTCAAAATACTACACAGTTAACTGTGTGGTAATTTTTTTTGTGATTTTGACTTTTGTGTTTTTAGACACTAAAAAGGAACTTGATTAGGTGCATTTAGACTATAATTGAACTGAGTAAACACTCAACAACAACTGAGAACAACTACAATGGTCTAAGCAGTTCAATCCAAACACCCCTTAAACAGATTTACTAAAGAGATTAACAAACAAAAACTTTAATTAAACCTAAACTACTGAATCACAAGAACATATATCACAATATTATACTAAAATACACAGATAAACAACAATAACAACAAAAATTACCAAAGATTACTAAGATTACACTATGTGACTGTTTTTATGAAAACTTAACAACTAATGATTACAACAAACAAGGTACAGAATTTAGACTAGATTATCATTAAACAATACCAAATAAACACAAAACAACCAATATTAAAGCAATTAATCTATTAGACAGTAAGGTACCAAAAATATGAGAAATTGCTTACAATTTTGCAAAATTCCAAGCCACAGATTAAACCACAAGGACCTCAGTAACCTTCCTAATGCTTTCCACAAAGCCCTAAACCAAAGCAATCCAGAATAGCTTTGCTCCAAGCTTTGATCATCTTCTTCATTGATTTTTTTTTTTTTTTTTACTTATTTTTCTTGATTTTTATTTATTTTTGAGTTTAGTGATTACAACTACTTTTATGATTTCCAATAGCTTATAGAAGCTGTATTATGAACTTAGATGAGCTTATGGGTCCCTAACATCAGTTAATAACAACATTCAAAGTGACATGAGATTTTTAATGAAACAGATTTGCATAAACTGAATTGGAAATAAGAAACTCAAATTGAAACTGAAAATAACTTTGATTAATACTGAATTAACTTAAACAAGAGTTTTAAAGCTTTGAAATACACTTGAAATTGAAAACTAATACATACGACAATAAGAAAATTAAGATTACACTAGATAACTTTTTTACATTGCTTTCTTCTTCTGATATTTATCACTCATTCTCATCCCACCAGCTCATAGATCTTTTCCCACTTCATCTTGGCCCTCCATTCAGTCAAACTAATCATGACCATTTAAATCCAATTTTTGGCGCCAAATCACTCCATGTGGATAGAAGCAGTTACAGAGCAATTAAAGATTCTTGGGAGTGTTAGGAAGTGTAATGGGTACGTTTCATGAAGTTTAGACCAAGTTGGGGCAGTTTTGATCAAAACCATGGACTGGTATGTGAACAGTGGTGGTTTTGGGTGATAAAGGGGTGAGGAAGCATTTATTGTGGCGTGTTTTTGTGGAAAGGGGTGGTGGAGAGTGGGTAGTAAAGTAGGGGTGAGCTGGAAGGGGGTGAGGTGGTTTTTACAGGTGGAGATGGAGGTGGAAGAAGGAGAGGGAAAACGGGGGTGTTGGTTTTGTTTGTGTTGACCGGTTGTTTGACCAAGGGATTGGGTGGGCTATTTTATTTTGGGCTTGGAAATAGGATAGTGGGCTGGGTTTATATTTTGGGGTAATAATAATAATATAGGGTCCGGTTTGGTTAATAGTGAACAACAAGGACCAATTGTGTAATTTAGTAAAAGTTGAGGGCTGATTTTTGCCAATTTCCCAAAGTATTGATAAGGACCATTATTGTCATTTATGAATAACCCAAGGACCTAAGATATAAATTTTCAATTTTCAAAAACCCAGGGACCTTTTCTGCCAATTCCTCAAACTCTAGGGACCTATTCTGCAATTTTCTGAAAGTTGAAGGGTTTATTTTGTAACTTCTCAAAAGTTATCATAAGGACCAATTATGCCATTTTAGAATAGTATAAGGTTTATTTTTATTATTTTCTTATTTTTAAAACCTTAGGGACAAATTTTGACATTTTCCAAACTTGAGGGACTAAAGTTGTCATTTTGCAATTTTTTAAACTTTAAAGGACTTTTCTTGACAACTTATGAATCCCTAAGGACCTTTGATGATATTTTTCATGTTTTGATTTACCAGGGACTAGTTTTGCCAATTTTTCAAAGTTCAGGGACTGAAACTGTAAATTATGTGAAATGTTTTGTTTTTCATCAGTTTTCAATCCTTTTGCATAAAAACACAATCCAGGGATAATTTTATGTATTTTAAGGCATTCCTGTGTGTTTTTATATGTTTTTACAGTTTAAATGTAACAGAAATGATGAGTATTTACACACTCATCAATTCCCTTTTTTCAAAGACATATATAAATATATATATATATATATATATATATATATATATATATATATATATATATATATATATATATATATGAGATATTGTTTTTATCAAAATACAAAATATTTCGTAGTCACATCTTTTACATAACTATATTCATTACAAACTTCAAATAAAGTCACTCCAAAATACATTTATGACCAAATTTCACAATGTTTCACTCAAATAAATGTTGTTAATTTTAGAAACCAAATCTCCAAGAAGGAACACGCATAACTCATGAACGAATCTCGAAAGCAACCACTATACCTACTTACTATTTGACCTTAGATGCGAAAGAAACCCCTCTACCAGAGATTGCCAATATTGATACACCATGCCTTAACACCACTACTTCAAATTACGACTTTTTTTCTCATTCCATATTATAAGACCCTCACGCTAGTATGAGCTCGTTGGATTAAAAGATCAAGGTACAATTACTCAACAAAATTTATATTCTTTTCGGAGATCTATATAGCTTAGTCACATTGGGACAAGACCTCATTTTCATGAAAGGATATCGAGAAGTTTCACCTGACCATAAGGCATTTAGCTTGCATTCATGGAAAATCAAACATCATTCGATATGGTACCTACTTGAATCAGATCACCCGTACAACAATTTCCGTTCTTTATACAATTTAGTCATGCCTAGAGGGATTAAGCATTTGAACCTGCGAACTTTACCTAGTATAAATTCTCGAATACTTCAAATCATTGGCACCAAATTTCTGCCCTATATCATTTCACACATAAACTATCCCCTTCAGTTGATTGTGGATGCCTTAAAGACACGTTCATCTTTCATGCCCTCAATATCACTACCATATTCTTGACCACTTCATAAACATAAACCACTGCCCTGTTATGAACTAAGATGTTTACATTCTTTAAATAAGTGGATTAGTAGACTATTACCATACCATAAGATTCACCCATGTATCCAATAAACCATTCAACAAATTTTACTTCAAACTATTTTACTATCATATGGGGAAATTGTTTTAAGGAATTATTAAAAGAAACTGTTTTATTACCACCTTATAAATTGATTTTTCCGTCATTACACCAAGTATTTACTATTATTATGCGAAACAATTTTCATGTTACTTGAAAGGAAATATCATGATACCATTTTTAATAACAATGCGTTGAACACCATTTAAAACTTTTGAGGAAGGTAATGATATTTTGACTAAATCCAGCATAGCATCAGTAGTCCTTAACTATACATAGCCTGATCACCTATGTATAATTCAGGAAGAATTATGCCATGAAGGAAATAATTACCTTGTTAAAGTATTGCTAATAACAATCTTCATTTAAAAGCATTTTAAACAAGTAAACTCTTTTATAAACGTCTCTTTCTGACAAACCCTCCCTGAATACTTACCCCACCTGTCACTTACTCAGCCATTAAGTTAGAACTTTCCATTGACTACTCTAGGAGAGACTTTCCATATCAAGTACTAGGAGGATTCCTCGATGCAAGAAAAACAATAAAAGGATCACGGAACTGCTAAACCTGGACTAAGAAAATTCATAACTCAAGAACAATCCTAAGATACCACGAGACCATCCGACTCACCATCTCTGACCTAGTTGTCCAATTTTATTATTCAAAGGTACTAGCTAGACTGAGCTACAAGATCGAACACATTGTGAAGGTACGCTAAGTAACACTATAGAAATAAACCAAGCCTCCTAACCGATACTGTAGAGTGTCCTATTTAAACATGGCCTCATCCAAACGCAAACTTCCCTGCAGTGAGTTTACGCAAAGAATAACTGATTTGAATTAAGGATATCGATATAGAATCCCTTAAGGAGTTGTGTTCTCTAGAAATTTCAGATAACCTCATTTTCATACCAAGAAAGGGATCCGACCCGAATATATATTTTGCCAACATGATGATAATTTCAACGATAAACCATTTCAGGACTTAAGTTAGTTTGAATACCTAGGCTTGTAGTTTTGTCTGATAACCACCAATAGGCATTATCCAACCTCAGGAACTAAATGTTAGACATCTATGCATTTATGCGAACATTACCTATCCTACAATTTTATCCTTGTTAATACTTTCACTTTTGAATGAAGTTGATTTAAAAATTGTGTTTATACAAATCACATACCGTGTAGAAAATAATTTCTGAAATTCCTATTTTGAACGAGTACGATCCTTTTTGGTCAATATTTAACAAAACCATCATTCAATGAAATATATATATATATATATATATATATATATATATATATATATATATATATATATATATATATATATATATACATACATATATACATACATATAAACATCAAACTTTGGTAAACAGTCCTAATCTCAACATGTTTGAAAACCGTTTCCCATTTCATAACTTCTAAATTTTGAATCATCAAGAAAGATATTACTTAGTAAATCATTAGCTCCATTTTCTAAATTCGTTTACGCAGAAAAAGATTTCAACCAAAACTCACAATCGCGAGACAAATTTCCAAAACTAATCACCATACTACATCGCTTATGCATTTAGGATTTTGTAACTTGACAATAGAGAACCTTGGAATATTCGATGAAGGAAATTAGGAGGGACACCATAAATCAATTACGAACTTTAGTAATAGAGATCAAGCCCAATAGGCAAAGAAAGACACGTGTCTTATTATCCGTTGGAACAAAACACAAGGAATCAAAAATTGTTACCCATATTCTCTCTCCTTCAGATAACGCCAAGTTCGAAAGATAGAACGTTGTGGAATTAGTCACAAGATTTATTGTACCCATTTCAATTGTTCCTGATAAAGGTAAATCGAATCACCTCAGACTTCTAGCAATCATTTTAAGATTTCCTTCGGAACCCCATTTAGATGTAAACACCGCCTACCATCCTTAGACCAATGGTCAAAGCGAAAGGACAATTCAAACATAGGAAATGTATGCTCAGAGCATAAGTGATTGACTCTAGAAATGGTTGGACTAACCATTTACCATAAATCAAAATCATTTGCAAACATAGTTATCGCGCGAGAGTAGAGACTACACCATTTGATGCACTCTATGGTCGAAGTGCCAATATCCATTGACGGATCGAAATTTGAAAAAGCCCAACTCACTAGTCCAGTAGGCGTTCATGAAATAACTAGGAATTTCCTACAAATCAAGAATCAGTTACAAGTTCGATAAGTTGTAAACCCTTAGAATCTCAAGTTAATGGCAGGATCATGTTGAAAGTTCTGCCTAGGAAAGGCATGATACTATTCAGAAAATTTTGGGAAGTTAAACCCGATATACACTACACCATTTAATATTTCAGACAAAGTAGGCCTAGTGGCCGTCAGATTTGAGCCGTGTTAGAGAACAGCAGGAATACACAAACATGTTTCACATTTTCAAATCCCAAGAAATGTCTTTCAGATGAGTCACTCATGATTCCATGGGAAGGAATCCAACCCAAAGACCAACGTAAACCTGGTAAGAGAACCAGCAGAAATCATGGACAGTTAGGTCGAATAGTAGAAGCAGAGTCGAATTCCTATCGTAAAAGTTCACTAGAATTCCCGAAGATGTCCCGAGTTTACTTGGGAACGGGAAGACCAAATGCGACTCAAGTATCCACATCTTTTCACCAAGTCTATTTCTGAGACCAACACCAGCTGAATTCAGGGACTGAATTCCTTTTTGGGTGGGCGACTGTCACAACTCACCATTTCAGGTCAATTTCCAAACTTCGACAATTTACTATTCATAAATCACTATTCATCAAAACACTATTAATCATTTTTGAAGTCAGTTTGATATTCCGAAAAACGTTCAAAAATATTACTATTCACAAAACACTATTCATTTCCGGAAGAAAAATACTATTCATGTGCATTGCTCATTTCATCGTAAATTTAGTTTACGGATATTTAAATTCGCGTAACCGAATTGGTTCAGGTGCGAATTCATGCTTTATCAGTAGGGACATTTCATACGGACTAGAAATAGTCTACATATCATCGTAATAGCATTTGCATACTATACCACTCGTAGGATATTTATACTAATATTTTTGATATATTTAATGTTTTACGTATATTTATTTTTAAATAAACGTTAACACGCGATTAATAAATATAACTAACATATCTAAAAATCCCAAAATGGTCCCGATATATTTTTAAACCCCTTACAACATCACAAAGATTATAAAATTCATTTACCCGGTATTTTGAAAATTTATTTAATTTATAACGTAAGTTTATTATAATTACGACGGTTTTCGTGAAAACTAAATAATAATTGTCCAAACACTCAATTTTTGTACCCAACATATTTTTATCGTTTTTATGACTTTATTTAGTCCCGGTTAACTTGGTAAAAATTTATTTCTCGCAAACCCGGCACCCGACTATAACAAAACTACCTAAAAGTACCTAAAACATACAACTAAAAACTACACTTAAACTCAACTACACTTTCTAATTACATACTTATAATGTATTATAATCCATAGCAAAATATCTAAATAACCTTATCACTTACACCTCATTTCCTTAGAAGAAAAACTTCAACTTTTCTCTCCTCTCTCTTATCCTAACCCACGGCCAAAACCAAAACCAAAACCAAGACCAAGATCTACCATTCTTCCAAGATCAAGCTATATTTAAGTTCCTTTGGTGATCCTTGTTAGAGTTTTGAAATAAAAACTCAAGGTTTCTTAGGTTTTACTCATCCAAGCTCTATAATCTTTCAAAGTAAGTTATCAAAACTCTTTTTCATAATTTCTTCAAGTTATTTTTATGATCATATGATTTCTATACAAGATTACATGCATATGTTAGTTTATACCACTCATTATATATACTTATATCTTTGAAACCCTAGAAATGGAAACCCTTGTTAGATCTAGTTGATTAATGTTGTTTAAGAACCCATGACACCTTAAGAAGGTGTATGGTAGGAATAGACTAGATTTGTGGTGATTGGAAGTGATTTAGGTGGATTAGAAACTAGTTTGGAACATTGGAAATGAGTTTAGAACTTATCTAGGAACCTACTGTCACAAAATGCAAAATCTGGAAAACTCAGGAACTCAGGGGCAATTTTTAACCAAAGATTTAGAAACTACTTTCAAAAAAGAAACTTTTGGCGAAAGAACGGATTAAAAAGAGTTTATAACGAAGGAGATATGATTTTTGCAATTTTAACGACGAAAACTATTTTTCTGAAAATATTCATGCTGTTGGACGATTTTCGTTGGACAAACCGAGGCGTTAGACGTAACCTAGAGAAGCCGACCTATCAAAAATATATTAGTACATACTAAGACGAATCCGTGGATATAAAGAACGAAGAAAATGAACTTAAAACGACAAAGTTATACACGTTTTAAAATCGTCAAAACTATATATATATTAGTAGTCACTAATAGAAATAATAAAACTACGTACTAAATACTATATTTTCTAGATTTCTTGTTCAAGAGATATATTCTTAACTAATGAAGTACTTATGACCCAAGACTTATTTTTACGACTACTAGACGTTATTTCAAGGTTTTCAAGGTGATGAATATAACACTAACGTTTTATATACGATATCCTACGACTAGTTTTTATAAGTCTAGTTAGGTTGCGGCTAACATTCGTGCCTTATTGTCCCTATCATTTCACGTCATAGTATCATCACTTCAGGTGAGTTTTCATAGCCCCGTTTTTAATTCAATACTTTGATTCCAAATCCCACGGGGGAGAATATATTGCATCACTTATTTTTGTACATGTCAAAGTATTAAATTCCTTACATTGCTTAAGTTGCCTTATTACCACGTCATGACAAGTCCCCTTTATTATCATGGACCATTAATTAATCTACAAGCGAGAGTGAGTGAATAGATCTATTGAGGGTGACTCCTCCATCCGTGTTTGGGTTGCTCCAACGGGATTACGGATGCATTTCATGTCTAATATATTTAGAGTGTCTGGTAAACACTCATTTGGGGCCAATTTAATTGCTTCTAGCTTCGGGGTCATGAGCTTAGAGCCAATGTAAATTCTATTACTGAAATCTTATTACTTTACTTTTTACTTATGGCTATTGTACATCTAATTTAACATATAAACCTATGATTATTCACCAACTTTATGTTGACCGTTTTAGCAATGTATTTTCAGGTTATTAAGGTACCTCATGTTGCATACATTTGGACCTTCATGGAGTCGCGTAGTCGACACGTCTCGCCTTATATTTCTACACTTATGAAACGTTTGATCTTGTTTGAACTTATTTTACCTAAATTGTCAACATCTTTTGGGACCTATGTTTTGTAAACTCTTAATGTTTTAATGATCAAATGCTGTATTTTCGAAACGACACTGTAGGTCGTTCAATATGACTGCAACTGTGATGCTATGGCAGTCACCCCCAGCCGAGTACCCGTGCCTAGCAGCAGCGGTTTCTAACCGAGTATCAATGTCTAGCGGCAGCGGTGTCTAGCCGAGTAGCCGCGTCTAGCGGCAGCGGGAGTATCAGCGTCTATCGGAAGGGATATGTAGCCGAGTAGCCGCGTCTAACTAGGGGTAAAAACGAGCCGAGCCGCTCGTGAAAAGCTCGGGATTGGATCGGTATAAAGCTAGAACGAGCCGAGCCTAAACGAGCTCTCGAGCCCTAGCTCGAGCCTAAATTTAGGCTCATTTAGTAATCGAGCTCGAGCTCGAGCTCTACACAAAAAGCTCGAGTAGGCTCGGGAGCCTAAACGAGCCCGAGAAATATATACGTGTATAGATTGTCTATACGTATAAACGTGCTTAAAAGTAGTAAACGAGCTCGAGCCTTATGTAATTAACGAGCCAAGCTCCATTTTAACTTTGTTTTCTTTAAAACATCATACAAATTAGTCGAGCCCGAGCTCGAGCCGAGATTGTGAAAATTTTCATGAGCCGAGCTCGAGCTCAAAATATTAGGCTCGAAATGAGCTCAAGCTCGTGCTCGAGCTCGAGCTTTATTTATATAAACGAGCCGAGGTCGAGCTCTGGCAGGCTCGGGCACGGCTCGCCTCGTTTTCACCCTACGTCTAACAGCAGTGGTATATAGTTTTTAGTTCAATTGCGTGTGTTTACTTTTTCATCTTTTTATGTTTTTTAAGAGATAATAGTCATTGTTTTAGATGTAATGTTTTAGATGTAATGTTTTGTGTAAGTACAAAGTTACCCGAACCCTAATGTGTATAAATTTGTTTTAGATGTAATGTTTTGTTTTGTTTAGATTAGATAATATTTTATTTTAATGTGTTGTTTTATTTGAATAAATAAAAAATAATTAAAAATTGTAAGATAGAGGGTTGTTTAATAACTTGAGTAATGAAAAATAAGATATTTTTATTTCAGCACTTTTTATTATTATGTGATCCCTTTACTCACAGACACGTTGTGCTCTTATTACTACAAGCTACTCTTTGTTTCATTTGTTTTAATTTGCCTTAGAAAATACGGAGTAGTTAAAAGACATAGATTTCTTTTTGTTTGTATCTCATGTCCTTGCTTTCTATGGAAAGTCAAATAAAAGTACTTGTGTGTTAGTTGTCAATGTAAGGTAGAAATATGAGCCACGATAAATGTTCAAAATATATATATATATATATATATATATATATATATATATATATATATATATATATATATATATATATATATATATAAATGAGCCACGATAAGCAAATTTCAATAAGGTAGGTCTTGATAGTTTAGTTTTCTTAGGGGGTGCTTGGTGTAGGGTCATATGGCATAATCAACGGCAAAGGTAATGAATAATGGTGCTTAGTGTAGGGTAATGTAATGACCCATTACCCAGTAGTAGGTAATGGGGCATTACCCAATAAATTGAGGGGAAAGGGAATGCATTCCTTTTGCATTCCTCACCATTTGAACCAAGCGGGCCCTTAGTTTCTAATATATCAAACTAAATACTAATATGTTGTTAGTGACAACTAATACTGCTTGTATTCTCATGAAACATTGCGCTTCACATAAGAGGTTATCAACTTATCATCTTTCATTTGTTCAACTTAAAATTTGTAATTCGAACCACAAGATTGTGTTGTTAAAAATTAAAAGTAACACGGTAATGCAATGTCATATTTGTCATACCACCTCATTAAATCAACAAATTTCACACTATCTTCTTTCATGAACCATATCAAATGTAAAAGTTTTCAACTCATATCCCAAAAACTTTCTTATAATTTTTAAAATAATACTCCGTACTACTTAACTAAATATGTAAAAATATATCCACCACAAAATTCCAAACTTTTGACAAAAATTAAAAATTTCAAACTTTAGACTGCTTGGGGAATGATTTTTTTTTTTTTTTTTTTTGGGTAAAAGGGACGATACCCCGGCAAATATATTAAACAACAAACCTTTACAAAATAAACTTCATATGGACAACCCCATAGAAGTTAAAGTACCATGACATTCCCAAAACATCCTTCGGGAACATTACAAGAAATAATAAAGCTTTACGACAACTAGACTTATTACATATAAAAATACTAGCAATAAAATAACCAAATAAAGGACACATAGTCTTCAAAAGATGACCAGGACCCATCTTCACGCAAATACCATTCCAATTCTTCAAGCCATTTTCCATCTTCATTACAGTAGGAGACTTATTAGCCCAAGGGAATGATGTTTTAACTTTGTGGGGCTTGAACAAACTTGCAATACTTTGAAGTTTCTATCCAAGGGTACCGTACATACAATTCCAAAAACCTATGAACGTTTTTTTTTTTTTTTTTTTAATACAGTTACGTCATTTTGAGTGTGCATCCTTTTATTTTTTTTATTTTATTTTTATTTTTTTATTTTTATTTTTTCCAAACTGAATTTGTATTTTCGTTCATTGTTTGTTTGTGCGACGTTTCATGAGTTACAAGAATAATTAGGGATGCAAAGATTTTCAAGAAAAAAATTATACTTTACGGAAACAAAGTAGCTTGCGTGACATGTTTTAAGTCCTACATTCTATATTACATTTAAAATACAACTAAAAAAAGTCAGTTTTGTTAAAATATAATCATGCGTACTAAAAGAGAAGTCACATGGGGTGACTTGACACTTTATTGTAATCTCTAGCCTAGCCATTCCTTATTTAGTGATTAAGACTTATCATACAAAGTCACTTTTTGTAACCAAAGACAACATCATCTTGGTGGCAACCATGATTCAACCAAAACCCCATATCTCACTACCCACCAATAATATCATTCAACCTCATCTCATACCTCAACCATACCTCAGGCAACCATGATTCACCATACCTCAACTAATTTTACTTTTTTATTTTTTTATTTTCATAAATTATAAAATAAACAATTTAATAAAACATAAATATTTCATTAATATTTAAAACAACATTACATAATACTTGGAAAAAAACATAATTATTTCTAAAAATCGGTAGACCATCCATATTTCGCCGCGTAGTCACGTTTTTTCTTAATAGTGATATCTCGCATAACCGGATTGGTTATGTGATCGTGCGGCTCGTTATAGAACTTCATCGCCCGAATCATAGCCTTTTCTTCAGCATTAGCGAGCTGTGCCGCCATCAACTTTTTGGCCAATTCATCCTTTGCATGTTTTTTTTTTTTTTCATCGCCACCTCCAACATTTGTGCTTTCTTTGCCGTGTAGCTCTCGGAGTTCTCAACAACACTATTCTTTGTCGACGCCTCACTAACGGTTTTTTCCCTTTTCTTTTACGTGTTGGAGTCGTGTCGTCATTTAGATCGGGAATAACAGTTGTGTCGACATTGTCATTGCTTCCCAACTCGTAGTAGCTTGATTCCGACGACTCTCTTCGTTTGTCGGAATGTGATACCGAAGATGCTTGAACAAAACATGGTTGTTCCAACCATTTGGCTTCTCCCCTAACAACCACCCATGCTTCAATATGAGTAAAAGCTTTGCCCTTATTTTTCTTATCATATCGGCCATGGCATTAGTCATGACGTTTACATCGCCACACCCACTCTCACGAATACGATTCTACAATTATAAAAGTAAGAGTATATAAATAAATGTAATCATATAAATAAACGCAATCATATAGTTTAAAAATTATTTGTTGGATGAAAAGTCCGTTAAAGACACCCATGGCGGTATTCATATTTGACCATTTTGTGTTCAAGCTATGACGAGTTCGGTTTGTATCTTTGATGGTATCCTTGAAATGCTCTAGAATTCTACCCTAAAAACAATCTCTATTTTGTTCATTGCCGACTTTTTGCCATGTCGAGACATAAACCCACACTTTTGCCAAAGCCACCTCTTCGGCCGCCGTCCAAGGTTTTTTATCCGCTATAGTTTTCTTTTTCCCTTGAACTTCTTCATCATCTTGTAACAAATAATAATATAACAAAAAAATTACTTGAAATATAACAAATAATAATATAACAAAAAAATTACTAGAAATATAACAAATAATAATATAACAAAAAAATTATAACAAGTATATAGAATTAAATAAAAATTAATACCGATTTGAGTTTGTAGTTGCGTTTCGGGAACAAACTGAACATCATCATCTTCGTCATCATATAGTGGTAGTTGTCGTTCAACACTTGGTTCACGATGCGAAGGACCTTCACGATAGTCAGTGAACGGGTCGAACTCTCTTGTCATTAATATATTAAATTGGCTAGGATTCATCGGTGGAGGTTGGGAAAAATATTGGTGTTGATGATATTGTGGATTCATCGGTGGAGGTTGGGGATAGTAGGCCGATTGAGGAGTCATTTGGTGTGGATGGTATTGTCGATTCATCGATGGACGAACGAGTTGTGATCGAGAACCCCGTCCACGACCTCTTGTTGATGTCGAAACTCCTTTTGCTTTCCTAGGATCCATGCTACAAATTTTTTAAAAAATATGTTAATATAGAAGGTAGTAGTGAAAGTTTGATTGGAAGTGAAATTGTATGTTTCATTTGTATACTATTTATAGATGGAATTTTTGTTTTCTTTTTTTTTTTTTTTTTGTTTGAACCCCGCTCCTCCAAACGGTCCTCCAAAAGGCTATATGCCAACAACCATTTAATGCACAACGTTCACTTTTTTGTTTGATTCTTTCCAAACCGCTTCGGCAATTTTCACCGCAGGGGATCAAACCGCAGCCATGCCGCGGCAGTGGTGTCGGTGTTGCAGCTCGGCATGGCTGCAAACCGAGCTCCATACCGCATCGTTGCCACCACCCTAAAACATTTTTTTAATATCTCAACATATGATTACACAAAAACCACAAAAAGTTTTATCAAAATTTTTGAATAGCAATACTTTATAAAATTTTCATTAATTTAGTTCAAGATAAATTCAAAATCTAAGTATGAATCATAGATTCTCTAAAGCCTAACAAACATAATATGCAATGTTCACAAAAATCATAAGAACACATATTCTACGGTAAAATTATTTTACGTTTAGCAAATGCAACAAAGACTCATAGGTGAGCCTCAAACATTAATTTATTTTAGATGTAAAGAATAGAATCAAAAAAATTAAAAAAAAAAAATCCAAAGTCTCACCTAACTAAAACACATCTGAACACATATTCACATAAACAAAGAGGCTAGAAAGCTTTAGATCTAAAATATAGATGTTCAAACCAACAATTAGATCCGTTTACATGGGCTTAGATCTTCTTAGATCCAGCCAAACACAACACAAGAAAAGTTCAAAACACCACGAAAACGACAAAAATCACAACCTAAACCAAAAAAAAAAAAAAAAAAAAGCAACGAAACCACCAAGCTCAAAACACAGAAGTGTTGGCGGCGGAATCAGTTGGTTGTGGTGGTGGTGACTGTGTCTTCGACGAAATAAGCTAGTGTTCTGACCTGATGAAGGTTTTTGGTTTAGAGAGAAAAGAAAGAGGTTTGATGAATCCTGTTTTTAAATATAGTGGCACCTTAACATCACTATTTCTAAATGGCTTAATAAACACATATATTGTGTACAAATACATTTATTCCCCATGTATATGGTGTCTAACACATATAAATGGTGTCTAACCATTTTAATAAACGCAAATAATTTGTTTATTATATACTCCAATGTTGCAATAATCGTGAATCGGTACTGAGGCGGTCGAGGGCCGATTAGCGATTTTTGACCGATTAATCAGCCGATTTTCTTCACTCGGCCGATTAATCGGCCGATTACCTTGGAAATCCCTCCAAGTTCCAGGGCCGATTTTTGCAACACTGATATACTCTAAATATATCATTTGCGCAAATCATTTCCCAATATAAGTTTATTTTTTGTCTTTCCCGAATATAAGTTTATATTTAAATCAAATAAATATAATTCGTTTCTTACTTATCCTATGCTAATATTTAGTTAACATATATGCTAATTTATAGTAATAGATAAACATAGTATTTTAAAGGAAATATTAAAGGGAATGTTCGTACCAAATTTTTTATAAGATATGTTTAAATTTATAAGAGTTTATATTTAAATCAAATAAATATAATTCGTTTCTTACTTATCTTATTCTAATATTTAGTTAACATATATGCTAATTTATAGTAATAGATAAACATAGTATTTTAAAAGAAATATTAAAGGGAATGTGCATACCGAATTTTTTAAAAGATATGTTTAAATTTTAAAAGATATAATTTATAATATAAGCTTAGAATGTAGTTTGTATAAATCTTTTGTTCCCTAATTAAATATAACTCTTTCTTTCGATATCATCACGACTTTGTACATTGTTAACCAATTTGACACTATATATAGACCATAATATAACCATATTTCTCATTTAAAAAAATCGCAAAGTAATATTCACAAAAAAATATTGCATTACACGCTCAAAGACATTCTGCAAGGCTTGCAAAAGCATCTGAGAAGAAAAACACAAATACCCCTTCAAAAGGTATGTTTTTAACAAATAATTTGTTCATTGGTTGTTATATTCTTATTGATGTGGTTGTAAAATTCATTTGATGTTTTATTGTATAATTGTTTTGTATTTGCTTACAGTTATTGAATCACAGAAAAATAATTCCATGTAGAAGAAAAACTCTAAAACCCATTCACAAGGTATTGTGTTTGTGTTCATATATAGTTTTACATGTATTGTCTATTAATCTTAGTATTTGAAACATCTACGTTTGTGAACTTGTGATAGGTAAACTTGCACAAACTTTATCTAAAAATATATAAAAAAAGTATGTTTAAAAGTGATACACCAGGCAAAAGATCCAGCCACCGTGTTTCTGATGTTGTTACATAATCGACAGGTACTAACATTGTTAATGTTTTATTTGGATACATTATATATGATGTTTATACAATGTTAATTAATTTACAACTTCTAAATCAGCATCATCACCAAATAGAAGTTCATCAAAGTCAAAAGAACCCTCATCATATTCAAAAAGAGTCCAAGTGGATGTGAAGTGTTTTCTACCAATACGATATATTGCTCAGCTTAGGCGACAAATAACAGTGATGGAAGAAGAAATCGTAAACGACGAACAAATGGTATTAGAATGTAAAGAGGCAGCTGATCAGCGAAGGGAAAAAATATTAGAGTATCAAGAGATGATAAACAATGTTAAAAAACAAATGGATAATTATAATTGTTTATAATCTCTTTAATATTATGCACTGTTGATATTGTATCAACATCCTTTAATATAAACAATTATTGTTACCATCCATCAATGTAATGAATCTTAAAACAACATGTAGGTCTCTTTAAAACTTATAATAATTTTGCATGTTTTATTGTTTTTTACGATATAAGATTTGCATTATGGATACATAACTTTCAGCTAAGTTTTGAAGAAAATGTGGCAACTGATGATGGTGTCTGGAACTCTGACAAGGAACGAGAGCTAAGCAGGTTGGAAGCTCAGTTAGAAGCAGATAAGTTTGTGAACTACTCTGTGTATGTATGACTCCAACAACTATGAAACCTGGGATCACCCAGATTACAATTAAAGTTTAAGTTTATGTTTATGTGATGTTTTAATTTTATTATGTAATGTTATGATCCTATAAGTTAATGTAATGTTTATTTTTTAAGCTTTTAGTCGCACAAATAAGCCAGTGAGTTACTGACCAATAATAGTCATATATACCGAGCTGAAAAGATGACTGAACATGTTGATATAATCAAGTATTTCAAACACGGCTTTTGATTAAGAGGTCCGATTTCATTCATATACTTTTAACATATACTTAAACAATGGTGTATGTTTTCAAACAAATTTATACTAATTCTTATGTATGAATCAAAATAGGATGACTATGACGAGGTACAAGGTTTGGAATATGAGTCTAAGTGTTCATATGATGATTTGCCAGGACACTCTGTTGAGATTAATGAGGTATTGTATATTATATCTTTAAAAATGAATAACAAACATTGGATTTTTACAAACATGGGAAGTATTGGTTGCTAATGTACTATAAGTCAAGGAAGCTAAGAGGAATGATCCAAGTATTCTACTTAAACTTTAATAAAATTTTATACCCAGAAAACGTTTGTAAACCTATAATCCTATATATCAAGACAAGTAAGTGTTAGGAATACGTTTATTCATATGAAGATTCGGTCACCCCGAGTATAGTTTAGCATATTGTAGCTCGTAGTATTTATCATATTAGTTAGAACGTAGTTTAGTATTAGTTAGTATTTGTGGAGTTAGGTCGGGTCTTTACCCACTGTCAGCTCGCTCCACAGCCCGTTTCAGGGGGCGTTTGTTTGTAAGTATAAATACCCCTTCCCTAGCTTGGAAGGGGTTGGACCTTCATTTACAATCTAATACATTACTAGTTTTCTCTCAAGGTTCCACTCCTTTCTCTCTCTAACTTCTCTCTAGAAAACACTACCTAAAATCATCCTAAACACTAAACCATCCATGTTCTTACATTAGAGTATACTACAATTGGTATCAAGAGCCATGGTTTCATCCTAGGGATTGTATACTCATGAATTTGTTGGGTTTTTTCATAGTTTGATCTCGTTAGTGATTTTTGTTGGATTTTTTCTTGTACTTTCTTGATTAGTTGAGCTATAAGTTCTTATGTTTGCATTTGGAGTGGTTGAATCATTCATTTGTTAGGTGTAAGAGGTAATTCGTGTGGAGTTTCTTACCAGCGAGTTGACATATCAAAGTAGAGGGTTGACAGGTTTGGTTAGAGAGTTAAGGCAGAGATTTGGTGTTTTGCTATTTCTGGGTATAAAGCCAAATTGCTAGACAATGACGTTTTTGTCTTACTGTTCTAGCGAGTTGAGGTCACTGTTCCAGCGAGTTGATGCTGCTAGCGAGTTGGTGTATGCAGAGAGTTGATAAGTTCCAGCGAGCTGATAAGTTCCAGCGGGTTAAGATTTCCAGCGAGTTGATTACTATAGCGTGTTGATACTTTCTAGCATATTGGTCAAATTTTAGCGAGTTGATGTTGGTAACGAGTTAGTGCACTTCTAGCGAGTTGAACTGTTTTTGTGGTGAGTTGATCTACTTGGTGCACTTCTAACGAGTTGAACTGTTTTTGTGGTGAGTATATCTACTTCAGAGATTTGTTGTGTCTAGCGAGTTGAGGACTTAGCGAGTTGTATTAATTTTAGCGAGTTGGTCTAGCTTCTGGTAACTTGTGGAGTGGTGTTAGCGATTTGGTTCTGTTACATTAGTGAAACTTGTGCGATGTAGCGAATTAAGTTGTTACAACTATTTCTATAGTAACTTGACGTTGTGAGGCTAATCTTACAACTTGACTTGTTATTTCAACAGTAACTTGACGTTGTGAGGCTAATCTTACGACTTGACTTGATATCTGTGGAGCGGTTGTAATTTGACTTGTTGCAACAAAACACGAAATACACTTGTGTTTAAAACTTGGTACTAAGACTTACTCACTTTCCAAAGCATGGCAAGCACTTCCTCTGATGACATTCAAGCTGCAAGGTCGGATACTCGTCCTCCAATGCTGGACAAGACTGACTATGAATCATGGGCACAAAGGATTCATCTTTATTGTCTAGGAAAGGAAAACGGGGTTAACATTTTGAAATCCATCGATGAAGGACCTTTTCGAATGGGCGTCACTAGAGACACGATTGCTGCTACTGACGACCAACCTGCTGTAGTTGGTCCTGACAGACCTCGCACCTACGATGAGTCATCTGATGAAGAAAAGAAACGCTATGATGCCGACATCAGAGCATCGAACATTGTCATTCAAGGGCTTCCTAAAGATGTCTACAAACTTATCAACTACAACACATAAGCCAAAGCAGTTTGGGATAATGTGAAAATGCTTCTTGTAGGGTCTGAGTTAACCAAAGAAGATCGTGAGTCTCAGCTATATGATGAATTTGAGCACTTCAAAATGAATCCAGATGAAAGCATCACTGACTATTATGTCAGATTTCACAAGCTGGTCAATGATATGATAATCATCAAGATGACAATGCCCAACATTCAGCTTAACTCCAAATTCGTGAACAACATGGCACCTGAATGGGATAGGTTTGTTACGGCTGTTAAACTCAACAAAGGTCTCAGGGATACCAATCATGAACAACTCTATGCATGTCTGCAACAACATGAGAAGCATGCTGCTTATAATCAGTTAATGCGGGAAAAACTCAATCCTTCAACTATAAATGACTCTCTTGCTTTCGTCTCAAATGTTCAACAGCTTAATCAATCATCAATTGATCCACCTCAACCACAACATCCTTCAACCAGGTCCACTAATACAACTGGGCAAGCATCAACCCCTTCACCATCTGCCTTAAACACCCATCTGGACTCTGGGTACTCCCACACTGACATGATGATTGATAATCTTTCCAACCAAGTCTCATTGTTGGTTCAACAATTCAGGGCAGCTCTTCCATCTACTAATAACCAACTTCGGACTTCATCTAATCCTTGTAATTTGAATCAAAGAAATGCTGGTATAGGGAATGGGTCACATAGCTAGGAATTGCACTCAACCAAAGCATCCACAAAACTCTGAATACTTCAAAGACAAGATGTTGCTAATGTAGGCACAAGAAAATGGGACTGTTTTGGATGAAGATGCCTTACTCTTTCTAGCTGGTGATGACGGGAATACATTTGATGCTGATGTAGATGATTAACCGGTTCAAGACTTAGCACTCAATGACCCGAATATCATCCAAGTTGAAGACTGTGATGCATTTGACTCTGATGTTGATGACAAACCCACTGCTCAAACCATCTTCATGGCTAATCTGTCTGCAGCTGTTTCCTCTCCACATCAGTCTGGCTCTTCCATCACATATGCCATTTCTGAGGTACCAACTTCACTTACCCAAAAAAACCCTACCAATCCACAGAGGGTGTGTGACTGTGTACAACTCAAGGATATTGACAACAAAGATACAATTGATATGGGAAATACCAATACTATCCCATATGAAAGGTATGCGAGTGACAATGGACTGCCATTTGTACCAAGTGATGCACCGTCTGTTGATTTTCGTGAACATGAGCTGCATGAGCACACTATATACAACCCTGATGATGCCTTGCCCACTAGATTTAACATCCTTAAGGATCAGGTGACTATATACGAACAACGTGCTAAATTTGAGCTTAATGAACGTGAGCAGAAAATGGAATGGCAAATACGTGCTTACATATCAGAAAATAGTTCCAAACAAGAAACATTGAAAAGGGAGTTATTGTCTTTGAAAAAACAATTGGATCAAACTGTTAAACAAAAACAGGAGATTCAAAAGGGGTTAACCTCGCTCAAACACGATTACAAAGATAAAGAAACAAAACTTTTAAATGATTTCTCTAATCTTAAAATGTTGAAAAATAAACTGGAAGAAAAATTATACACGCAAGGCCAAACCATCCAATCTGCTCAAAGGATGCAGAATCATAGGAAATTAAGAGATGAGTTTAGTGAACAGGATGCCTGATGAGTGCTTAATCACTCATCCTTTTTAGTCCTTAATTCAGACCAAATACACCAAATACTAACCAAAAATGCCAAGAGAATGCATGTTTTTGTGTTTGTGTTTGTGTATGTGCAGGTACGGATATGAGAAAAATAAACAAAAACAAAGCAAAACCGACAAAAACGAGCACGAGATTGGAAAAAGGTCAAAAGCCGGAGCCGGGGAAGCAAAATGATCAAAGAGAGTTCAAATTATCATTAGAAGTCCTCTGCCTTTCACAATGTTTCATAATCGGTCCCTGGTCAAAGTTTGAGAGAAATGGCGAATTTAGTCCCTCAAGATTCAGATAAACACAAAATTGGTCCTTTGAGGAAATAATTGAAGAAAAGTCATCATGCACCCTTCATGATTCAGAAAATTACAACAACTACCCTTGCAATATATTTTTGAGATTTGACAGTTTTGGTCCCTAATATTTCAAATTGTGCAAAATTGGTCCTTGATAATAAAACTAATCCTAAACCTTTTTATACAACCAGATCCACTTAACTACCCAATAAACCTAAACTCGCCCAAGCCCAGTAACATACTAAGCCCAACTCCCCTAACATTTCAAACCCGGTCCACCTTGACTTATACCCGGTCAACCCACATTTATAACCGGTCAAACAAACAAACACCACCAAATAAACCCCGCCCCCCAAAATCCCATTTTACCCAGAAAAACTACTGTACGAGGAACCCTAAATTCACCCCTCTCCCAAATTACCCCTCTTAACAATAATTTACCCAATGATTGGGGTTTCTAGAAGGTCAGGGCACATGTCAGAGGTGTCAGGAGGACACGTGGGCCAATCACAAGGAATACAGAGGATAGGTCTTTTCATATAAATCAATCCAAGGGTGTGGATTAAATAAGGAGTGATATTAGATGATCAACGGCTATCAGAGACTCAAAAGAAACACAAAGTGTCGTGGATGGATGACATGGCATACTTCAACAAATTCCCCAGCTCAGCTATATAAGCACCCTTCCTCACTCATTTGTATTTGTCCAATTTTTCATGTTTTAGAAGGATTTTGACCAATTTAATTTTCTTGTCAATTTAAATTCAGTACTTAATTTCAGTTTTTATTTGTAATTTTTCCATTCAAGTATTGTACTCAGATTTAAAATTTCAATACAATTCTATTTTCAGTCAATTCCATTGCAATTTACTTTTTAGTATTTTAGTTATTTCAAATACATGTTTAGTACTTCATAATTTCAGTTGGTGTTTGGTTTATACTCTTTTTCAATTGTGCTTAAATTCTGTTTGGTCAAGTAGTTGGTAAACTGCTTATTTCAATAAGCAGTTGGCTTATTTGTGGAAGTTAAGAGACAGCCAAGAGGAGCATTTGGCCCGTCTAAGAGACAGGCTGTGTGGGATACACCTCTCTGTTTGGCTGAGAGGTGTTTCGTAAGTTTTCCATTTTAATTTTTTCAAAGCTTAATATAGATTAGTAGTATAGATCAGATTATTTATTACTTGTTTCTGTTGCTGCATCTTTAGTAGTTAGTAATTTTTTTAGTTTATTATCTGTTTATGGTTTATTGTTGCTTTCACGTTTTACTATTTGTCTTCTAATTTGATGAACATTGCTGTGAGATTTTGATTAATTAGATCTGATTTCCTGTTGTTTATTGTGTTTATGATCTGTGTTTCTCGTGTAGTTAGTAGGTTTCTGATTTCTGTGTTGGATTGTTGG
>CM060708.1:284947148-284961019 GCA_030686995.1 Artemisia argyi
TACTGGTATGAAAATGGTATTTTTACAAACCTAATGATTAAAGAAAATTTTTGGAAATTTAAAATTAATTTTTACACTAATTTTATAATTATTATTAATTAAATACTAATTTCCTAATTACTTTTAACTAACTAAGTTAACTTAAAATACAAATAAATATGAAACTAACTTGGAAAAATAAAATTAAACTTAGAAAAATCTAAAATACAATAAAATTAATTTTAGAAATGAAAATATATTTTTAAGACTTTTTAATTAACTATTACTAATTATTAATTACTTTTTAATTATTTAAATTATCCTAAATTCTAATTAATTATTAAATTACACTAGAAAATTGAAAATAAAATTTGGAAAAATCAAAAATAACTAAAAACTAATTTTAAAATTTAATTTGTATTTTTTTGATTTTCTATTTAATTATTATTAATTATTATTTATTTGATAATTACTAAAAACTATTTTAAATTAAGAAAAATACTAAATGCTGCAAGAAAAATCTGAAAAAATTACAAAAATTATTTTTACACACCAGAAGCCTAGGAAAATTATAAAAATGGAAATTGCTTAATAATAAGCGGAAGAATAAGCCAATTGGCTTAAATAGAAGCTATCACTTCTATTAAGTTGGGCTTATTTGGGATTTTCTTTTCCAAAACTGCTTATTATAAGATTTTAAGCAACTTTTGTGAAGTGGTTTTGACTGAGGTCAAGTGAATAAGCACTTCAAGTGCTTAAACCCTTGACAGTTGACTTTCTTTGACTTTGGAGAGAAATAAGTACAAATGGCCAAGTGTGGGGCCCACAATGGTAAAAGCTGATGCAAATAAGTTATATAAACAAGTTTAAGCAAGTTTCACACAATTAAGATGGCTGAATAAGCCAAAACACCACAATAAGCACTTAGCTTATTTGGTTCTGAGACAGATTTGGGACAGAGATTGGGTGCAATTCTAGGTGGGGTCCACAGGTCAATTGGTCAAACAAGTGGTCAAAACACCAACCCTGGTAGGAGGGGGGTTGAATGGCACCAAGTTAGGTCAGTGGGACCCACTGAGTTGGTCACAATGAGCCACCCAAGTTGGTGGTGTGACTGAGTCAGCTGATGTGCAGGGCACACCCTTGCCCTGCAAGTGTTTTCCAAGGGCAAAAAAGTCCAACAGAAAAATTGAAAAAATCAAATAAGCATGAAAATCACTGATTGATGCTAAACCACTAACTTATATTGACCAAAGAATGGTCAACAAAGTCAAATAGCCTAGAGTCAATACTCCGCGGAATATAGTGTTTCCCCGGGTCGTTATGTCCCGACGAGGTGTGGATTGTAATCAAAACGGCTTGTGATCGGGTGAATCTGGATGGGAAAGGGTTTGTGAGTGATCTGAACTAAGGAATCTACAATGAAATAGCTTAAACAAGCTATTTGAATAAGACTGGAAAGTGGGAAAAACCAAAAACGTTTAAATCTAAAAACGCGTACGTTACGTTTAAATAAAACGTAAATGTACAAAATTAAAAGTGAAAATGGAAATCTGAAAACCCCCAGGGGGTGAAAATGACTTTTTTACAAACTAAAAGGTAAAAGAAAATTTTTAGAAAAAGAAAATAAATTTTAACACTAATTAATTATTTAATATTAATTAATTACTAATTATTACTAATTATTAATACTTAAAACACTTAAATATAATTTAATACTAATTAAATACTAAAAAGGTGAAAATAAAATTTCTAAAATTATAAAATAACTAAACACAAATTTTAAAAATAAAAATAAGTATTTTTGTCTTTTTGTGGATTTTCTATTAATTAATTACTAATTAAATACTAATTACCTAATTAAACTATTTTAAATTAAGAAAAATAGCAAATGAACAGTAAAAATTCTAATAAAATTTCTAAAATTATTTTATAACATATAAAAGCTATAAAAAATATAAAACTAGGTTTTGCTTAATAAAAACTAATTATGCTATTTTAAACTTAATATTAATTAATTTCTAATAAAACTAATATTAAATATAATAAATACCAAATGATGAAATAAAAATCTGAGAAAATTAATATAAATACTTTAATATAAGAGATAATTAATAAAAATATAAAAATGACAAGTACTTGATAAATATTTAAAAATGAAAATTAAAATTTAATTTACATTAAATAGAAACTATCACTTAAAAATTAAATTGACTTTTCTGGATTTTTATTTTGGAAATTTGATTTATACCTAAAAATGGAAACTTTTTGTGAAAAAAAAACTTCTTGGGACTTCAGAAATAAGCACAACAAGTGCTTATTTCTTAGACAGTTGACTAAGCTATAAGCTTAAAATGAGCTCAAAGCTGAGAACCAGGGGTGGAATTGGGTGGATACATGACTAATTAGTAGAAATAAGCCAGAAAGAACAAGACCAAGCCACTGAATAAGCTAAATAAGCTGATTAAGCTCAATGAGCATTTTGCTCAACTCAGAAAAAGGGACAGAGTTTAAGCCCCTAGCAGCCCTATCAAATGGGGTTCAAAACCCAAGGTAAGCCCAGAGTCTTGAAGAACTGCTTATTGGTTTTTCAAAAAGCCAATAAGCAGCCTGTGGGGTCCATTATGTAGGATATGAGAGGACATGAAAGTTGGGTCTGAGCCTGGTGGACTGTGAAGCAGGGCATGCATATGCCCTGCAGGTGATTTTGATCAAGGAATTTAGCCTCAGCAAAAATTGTAAAAATAAGGTGAGTGATGGAATCCAGAGTTCAGCTGGGGGTTTATATTCCCAAGAAATTTCAGGGTCTCAAACTAATTATAAAATTCTACAAAATTCACCAAACTTTTGGAAAAATCAGAAGACATGCATTTTGACTTTTTCATAAACTTACCACAGTTGACCTTTTTGAGTTTGTGATTGATTTTAACAACTTGTGATGATGTTATAAACTTATATGAAACTATAATAAGCAGTAAGACCAACTTATGAATAGACATGCATGATTGTGAATCATAAAATATCCAACAGTGGATTGTGATGATCCTTGGAATGGATTTTTGACTTTTGCTATAAAAATGACTAAGTTAATGGTTGAACTAAGCTTAAATTGACCTAAGTAACTGTTTTAAATCACAAACTTGCATTCCAATACAAAGAAGCTCATTGATTAACCCTGAGCCAAACACCCCTTTTGGAGATTGAACAAGTGATTTTCAAAGGTAATGGACAACCTAAGCTATAATACTGACAACTAAGTTTACATAAAACAAATATAAGCACAAATTAACTGATTCTAGCAACAAATGCAATACATAAACTTTGAATGCAAAATAATTGGAAATTGCTTACAATGGAGCAAAACTGAAACAGACATACCAAGGTAACACAACCACAACCTACACCCCCCTTGGGGTTCTAATACCCCTGCAATCCAAAATCAGCTATGAATGTTGCTTCAATCTTCACCTCCACTGATTTTTTGATTATTTTTCTATTTATCACTTATTTTTTTTATTTTTGAGTTTTGAAGTTAACACTGCTTAGATTAATTAGGAACTTAAAGAAGCTTATAATTAAGCTAAGTGAGCTTAAACAAACAATAAATAACACTCCTCAACAACTTTAGAGGAGTTTGTCAAATTCCTATAAAATTGCCAAAAACTGAAAATAAACTTGAGGATTGAAACTAAGAAAACCACTGAAATCTTTTCATTAACTTAAAGGTTTGATACAACTTGAATTTGATACTGAATTTAAAAGTTTACAAGCAGAAAATTAAAGTTTACACTAATAATGGTCTAAAAACAAGTGACACCATATTCTTCTCTTTTTCTTGATCTTTATAGCTCCTGGAGGTCAAATGGTCAAATCCCACTTCTATTTTGGCCGTTGGATGGGCTTCTATCATCTCAACCGTTTAAAAACCTTTTGGCGGGAAATGGGGAAAAGGCAGTTGTGAGTGTTTCTGGTGGGATAATTAAATGAGGGGGGGGGGGGTTTGGTTGAGTTGGTGATTAATATTAATGCAAAGGTGGGGTTGGTGAGAAAAATGGAGAGGAGGGGGGAGACATGTAGCTGGAAATGGGGAAGGGTGTTGGAGGTGATGAACAGTGCGAGGTTGGGGGTGTTGACCTGGTCAATGACCAGGTTATATTAAAATGGGATGGGCCGGATGTGGTGGGCTGGGGTTTTTACTTCTGGATCAGGGGTGGTAATTGGATTGGATTGGGGTGGAATAAACAAAAGGGTCCATTTGATATTTTGTTAAACACAAGGACTAATGTTGTATTTTCTGAAAAATCATGGACTGAAAATGTAAAAAAATACAAAGTGCTCCCAAGTACTAATCTTGCCATATTCTAATAATATAAGGACCATAAATTTATTTTTTTTTCATTTTAAAACACCAGGGACCAAAACTGACAAGTTTGCAAAGTACAGGGACCAAACATGTAATTTTCCATAAAACTTTCACCCAGGGACTAAAAATGATTTTTGTAACTTCCCAAGGACCCAAAATGATTTTTTATTCAAAATTATCCCACCAGGGACTGAATCTGCCAAAATCTGTAACTTCAGGGGCTAAACTGTAAATTTCCAAAACTTTCCAATTTTTCACCAAAGGACTAAATATGACAATTTATGCTTTCAAAAGGACCTTTGGTGATAATTTTCTATATTTTGAATATCCAGGGACTAGTTTTGTAATTTTATGAAAGTTGAGGGACTGAAACTGCCAATTTTGCAAACTTTGTACGTTTTTTATTTGTTTTTGCTCATTTTGCATCTAAAACATATAAAACACAATTTTGAAATATTTTCAGTATTTTGATGCATTACTGAGTGTTTTTGTATGTTTTGCAGTTCAGATTTGACCAAAAATGATGAGTGTTTGAGCACTCATCAATCCCCCACACTAAACTATTGCTAGTCCCTAGCAATACTGTTTTGAAAACTTGATGGATTTTAAACTCTTTACCAAAAGCCATCACTTCTGGAGTAGCCAGGTGTAAGAACTGTGGCACACCTGATAACCGTGTGATTTTGAGCAAACCACCAGCTGTAAACGGATTTGATTAGTCTTTACCAAAAGCCGTTTGCTTCTGGACTAGCCAGCTCTTGATGGAATAGTCAACATCTTGGTGAGCTGATTACCAATTATGGATTTTCCACGGCCTTTACCATAAGCCATAATCTTGTGGGCTAGCCAACTCATTTGTTTTTGGGGAGTTGAGGAACCATACAATTTTTGGCAAATTGCAAGCCGTAAACGGATTTGAGATGTCTTTACCAAGAGCCGTTTGCTCCTGGACTAGCCAATCCCTTTTGTCGGTTAGACAAGGCGGACTGATTACCACAAAAATTTTGAAGCACCAGTGAAAAATTTTTGAAAAATTTTTGAATTTTGGCAAAAACGGGGGTATTATATAGTAAAATGTGATAAAATTCGCTAGAATAGCGAATACCCCCCCACACTTAGGATGAATATTGTCCTCAATATTCAAAATCCCGGCTATTATGCCGACATTTTGAACGTAAAAGGGCAACATTACAAGCTAAGCGTGGAAAACACCATTTTGTATTTTCACTTCTGTAATCATAGCATGGGGGACTCCCCCACACTTAGGGTGAAAACCCTATAAGCATGCTCTGTTTTTGTTTACCGAGTCGCTAGCGTGACTCGACCCCGAATTCATTTGTCCTTGGGGAAGCATGATGTGGAAGAAACAATCTCAATCGGACTTTCATTCAAGATGTTTGGACAAACATATGAAGTACGTAAAAGTTCCACACCGATGAGATAAGTATCCGGCTCAAGAAAATGATACATGAAAATGCCGGGATCAAATATAGTGTCTTCATTCCCGAAGGAGTGAAGAAGAGAAGAAGTCACCTTAAAGGTGAAGAAAAGGAAGAAAATCATGATAAAAAGCATGATTTGATCTTCTTCCTCGATAGCAGGCTCCATAGCCTGAGTTTGGATTTCAAAAGGTAAGCTCGTAAACAACCCGGGAGGGTGGGTGGGAATTTGCAAATTCTCAAGATTGAGAGCATCTCCCCCCGGGATATCAAACTCCAGAGGAGTCATGACATGATGAGCGAGTTCACCGGAGAACTCCTCATGAAGAGAATTATTTACAAGATGTGAATCTGTGAACTTATGTTCCATTGTGGACTCATCACAATCCTCGTCAAAGATTGGATTGTTAGAAATCATAGTGAATTCAGATTCGAATTCAAATAGAGGATTGGTGAGAGTCGTATTGAATGTTTCGGGAACAAAGTGAATATTATTCTCTGTTGGACTGCTGGGATCAGAAGTGAGTGACGGATCATGATAAAGGAGACTTTCAATTTCTCCCAGATCGGCTTGGAAATCGAGGAGACCATCATCACTTTCCAATGAAAGTGGATTGATGTGAGCAAGTTCATCAGCGAACTCCTCAAGAAGAGGATCAACATCAGAATGAGGCAGTGGTGCCTCGATATACTCAATGTCTCCATGAGATGTACAATCATCATTAAAATCTGAGAAAGTCTCAAATTGATCTTTAGGACACTTAATAGGGGAAGGAATATCACACATATCATCAAAAGTTCCCTGTGACTCTCTCGGGATTGGGACAAGGATCTCAACACTAGACTTTATTAATTCGTCCGATTCCTTATTAGGAACAGTGCTAAGATGCTCATCCCCCATGATCAGAAAGTGAGTGTGAACTTCGGGTGTGATAGCAGTTGTTTGAGATGGAATCTCAACTGCAGGGATATCAGCTGATGAACTTGATGAAGTGTTATAAAATTCAAGGATATCAAGTGTATCCTCATCATCACTGTCATCAGGGATAAAACGGAACAAAGAGCTAGACTTGGCTGCTTTTTCTCTTGCAATGGATTCCCTCACAGATTTTTCATAAGCATCTTGGGAATTTATTCTAGCAGCCTGCTCTTCAGCAAGCAATTCTTCCATGGACTTTTGATGAGTATGTCTTTTGGCAAAGTCTTTAACTAAACCCTTAAGCTCATCAACGATTTTCATCATATTTTGCATTTCTGGAAGAAGTGCTTGATTCATATCGTACTGTGGGGGTTGGTCATAATAAGGTGTGTCAAAATTGTCACAAGGATATGGATTCCCTGATTGACAATCTGAGTTGAAGTATGGACCTCCACAGTAATCACAACAGTAAAACTGTTGAGGCTGTGAGTCGTATGTGCTAGAGTCATAATCGTTATCGGGAATCTGCTCATAGACAAGCGTGTTTCCCGATTGACAATCAGAACTGTAGTGTGAACCACCACAGTACTCAACAATAGTAAAACTGCTGAGAATCATGGTGTGGTAGATGGTGGAATAAATCAGTCAAGTCATGGTAGGAATAGGGATCTTGGTTATAGACAGACCCGTTTCCTGACTCTACCATGCCACAACCGGGGCAATTACCACCATTATAAGAACTACCACACCACTGGCAAACCAGAAAGTGTGGATGAGACATAGAAAGAATCAAAAGGTTTGAGAGGGGTAGGGATGAAGAATCAAAGACGTGAGAGGGTAAAGGTGAATGTTTTTGGGTTTTTGGAAAGACATTTTGTACAAGTGAGAAAGGAAATATTTTTGGGTTTTGTTTTTATGAAAATATGAACAAGGATGGATAAATGTACAATGGAACGAATTCCAAAGACACTAATCAGAAAAACCGTTTAGATACGCACACAACCACCCCGGCAGCGGCGCCAAAAATTGATTGATGCTAAACCACTAACTTATATTGACCAAAGAATGGTCAACAAAGTCAAATAGCCTAGAGTCAATGCTCCGCGGAATATAGTGTTTCCCCGGGTCGTTATGTCCCGACGAGGTGTGGATTGTAATCAAAACGGCGTGTGATCGGGTGAATCTGGATGGGAAAGGGTTTGTGAGTGATCTGAACTAAGGAATCTACAATGAAATAGCTTAAACAAGCCATTTGAATAAGAAGGGAAAGTGGGAAAAACCAGAAACGTTTAAAACTAAAAACGCGTACGTTACGTTTAAATAAAACGTAAACGTACAAAATTAAAAGTGAAAACGGAAATCTGAAAACCCCCAGGGGGTGAAAATGACTTTTTTACAAACTAAAAGGTAAAAGAAAATTTTTAGAAAAAGAAAATAAATTTTAACACTAATTAATTATTTAATATTAATTAATTACTAATTATTACTAATTATTAATACTTAAAACACTTAAATATAATTTAATACTAATTAAATACTAAAAAGGTGAAAATAAAATTCCTAAAATTATAAAATACCTAAAAACAAATTTTAAAAATAAAAATAAGTATTTTTGTCTTTTTGTGGATTTTCTATTAATTAATTACTAATTAAATACTAATTACCTAATTAAACTATTTTAAATTAAGAAAAATAGCAAATGAACAGTAAAAATTCTAATAAAATTTCTAAAATTATTTTATAACATATAAAAGCTATAAAAAATATAAAAACTAGGTTTTGCTTAATAAAAACTAATTATGCTATTTTAAACTTAATATTAATTAATTTCTAATAAAACTTATATTAAATATAATAAATACCAAATGATGAAATAAAAATCTGAGAAAATTAATATAAATACTTTAATATAAGAGATAATTAATAAAAATATAAAAATGACAAGTACTTAATAAAAATTTAAAAATGAAAATTAAAATTTAATTTACATTAAATAGAAACTATCACTTAAAAATTAAATTGACTTTTCTGGATTTTTATTTTGGAAATTTGATTTATACCTAAAAATGGAAACTTTTTGTGAAAACAAACTTCTTGGGACTTCAGAAATAAGCACAACAAGTGCTTATTTCTTAGACAGTTGACTTTGGTCAACTGTCTAAGCTATAAGCTTAAAATGAGCTTAAAGCTGAGAACCAGGGGTGGAACTGGGTGGATACATGACTAATTAGTAGAAATAAGCCAGAAAGAACAAGACCAAGCCACTGAATAAGCTAAATAAGCTGATTAAGCTCAATGAGCACTTTGCTCAACTCAGAAAAAGGGACAGAGTTTAAGCCCCTAGCAGCCCTATCAAATGGGGTTCAAAACCCAAGGTAAGCCCAGAGTCTTGAAGAACTGCTTATTGGTTTTTCAAAAAGCCAATAAGAAGCCTGTGGGGTCCACTATGTAGGATATGAAAGGACATGAAAGTTGGGTCTGAGCCTGGTGGACTGTGAAGCAGGGCATGCATATGCCCTGCAGGTGATTTTGATCAAGGAATTTAGCCTCAGCAAAAATTGTAAAAATAAGGTGAGTGATGGAATCCAGAGTTCAGCTGGGGGTTTATGTTCCCAAGAAATTTCAGGGTCTCAAACTAATTACAAAATTCTACAAAATTCACCAAACTTTTGGAAAAATCAGAAGACATGCATTTTGACTTTTTCAGAAACTTACCACAGTAGACCTTTTTGAGTTTGTGATTGATTTTAACAACTTGTGATGATGTTATAAACTTATATGAAACTATAATAAGCAGTAAGACCAACTTATGAACAGACATGCATGATTGTGAATCATAAAATATCCAACAGTGGACTGTGATGATCCTTGGAATGGGTTTTTGACTTTTGCTATAAAAATGACTAAGTTAATGGTTGAACTAAGCTTAAATTGACCTAAGTAACTGTTTTAAATCACAAACTTGCATTCCAACACAAAGAAGCTCATTGATTAACCCTGAGCCAAACACCCCTTTTGGAGATTGAACAAGTGATTTTCAAAGGTAATGGACAACCTAAGCTATAATACTGACAACTAAGTTTACATAAAACAAATATAAGCACAAATTAACTGATTCTAGCAACAAATGCAATACATAAACTTTGAATGCAAAATAATTGGAAATTGCTTACAATGGAGCCAAACTGAAACAGACATACCAAGGTAACACAACCACAACCTACACCCCCCTTGGGGTTCTAATACCCCTGCAATCCAAAATCAGCTATGAATGTTGCTTCAATCTTCACCTCCACTGATTTTTTGATTATTTTTCTATTTATTACTTATTTTTTTTTATTTTTGAGTTTTGAAGTTAACACTGCTTAGATTAATTAGGAACTTAAAGAAGCTTATAATTAAGCTAAGTGAGCTTAAACAAACAGAAAATAACACTCCTCAACAACTTTAGAGGAGTTTGTCAAATTCCTATAAAATTGCCAAAAACTGAAATTAAACTTGAGGATTGAAACTAAGAAAACCACTGAAATCTTTTCATTAACTTAAAGGTTTGATACAACTTGAATTTGATACTGAATTTAAAAGTTTACAAGCAGAAAATTAAAGTTTACACTAATAATGGTCTAAAAACAAGTGACACCATATTCTTCTCTTTTTCTTGATCTTTATAGCTCCTGGAGGTCAAATGGTCAAATCCCACTTCTATTTTAGTCGTTGGATGGGCTTCCATCATCTCAACCGTTTAAAAACCTTTTGGCGGGAAATGGGGAAAAGGTAGTTGTGAGTGTTTCTGGTGGGATAATTAAATGAGGGGGGGGGGGGGTTTGGTTGAGTTGGTGAGTAATATTAATGCAAAGGTGGGGTTGGTGAGAAAAATGGAGAGGAGGGGGGAGACATGTAGCTGGAAATGGGGAAGGGTGTTGGAGGTGATGAACAGTGCGAGGTTGGGGGTGTTGACCTGGTCAATGACCAGGTTATATTAAAATGGGATGGGCCGGATGTGGTGGGCTGGGGTTTTTACTTCTGGATCAGGGGTGGTAATTGGATTGGATTGGGGTGGAATAAACAAAAGGGTCCATTTGATATTTTGTTAAACACAAGGACTAATGTTGTATTTTCTGAAAAATCATGGACTAAAAATGTAAAAAAATACAAAGTGCTCTAAAGTACTAATCTTGCCATATTCTAATAATATAAGGACCATAAATTTATTTTTTTTTCATTTTAAAACACCAGGGACCAAAACTGACAAGTTTGCAAAGTACAGGGACCAAACATGTAATTTTCCACAAAACTTTCACCCATGGACTAAAAATGATTTTTGTAACTTCCCAAGGACCCAAAATGATTTTTTATTCAAAATTATCCCACCAGGGACTGAATCTGCCAAAATCTGTAACTTCAGGGGCTAAACTGTAAATTTCCAAAACTTTCCAATTTTTCACCATAGGACTAAATATGATAATTTATGCTTTCAAAAGGACCTTTGGTGATAATTTTCTATATTTTGAATATCCAGGGACTAGTTTTGTAATTTTATGAATGTTGAGGGACTGAAACTGCCAATTTTGCAAACTTTGTACGTTTTTTTATTTGTTTTTGCTCATTTTGCATCTAAAACATATAAAACACAATTTTGAAATATTTTCAGTATTTTGATGCATTACTGAGTGTTTTTGTATCTTTTGCAGTTTAGATTTGACCAAAAATGATGAGTGTTTGAGCACTCATCAATCACTAATTCCACAGGTATACTTTACTCACAACAAGTTTTAGACCCTAAAACCACCCACAAAAATCAAGAAAATTCATCCCATTTTGGACAAAATCTGAAACTTGTGATTTTGACTTTTTGAAAAACTTTGATACTTTGACTTTGATGAAACTCATATGCTTTTTATTGCTTGTATATGTTATGATAAGCTAAATAAAGACCACTTTTAGTAAAAATTCCAACTTGTGAAAAGGATTGATGAGTTTTGGACTCCAAAGATCACCACAGTTAACTGTGGTAATGTTTTTCTTAGGATTTTGACTTTTTGTTGTATTTGTAAATAAGGAAATGGTTTCCCTGAGCCTTTATCCACCCGAACAACTTAATGAAGCACAGAGTTGTGCAATGAAACAGGTGGAACACCACAAACAGCCTATAACCAAACACCCCTTAACAGATTTGCAAGGGAGATTTGACAAGCAAAACTCAAACTAATCTTACACTACTGAATCTCAAGAACACATATCACCATTGTTGAGCTAAAATACACAAACAAACAACAATAACAACAAAAACTACAAAAGATCACTAATATTTCATTAAGACAGTCAAATGAGAATTTTGAGCAACAAGCAAATCCAAGCTATAACTAACCAATATTAAGCTACAATTCAACTTAAATACACCTAATAAAACATAAAAGATTCAAATCTAAGCAGAATTTAGCACAAACACAGTGGAATAAAAATGGAACCAAAGACTTACAAAAGCCTTCCAAGCTTAGTTTGAAAACCAAGGACCAAATGAACCAACCTAATGACTTCCACAAGTCTCTATTACCCTCTGCAATCCAGAAATCAACCAAATCCCAAGCTGCTTCCACCTTTGTCCATTTTTTTTATTTTATTTTTATTTTTCTTAAATTTTTAGTATTTATGGAAACTGAGTTTAGGATGTTGACAAAAGCTTGTAAAGCTTTTAAAAAGTTGTTTTCTGGGTTTATAAGAGCTTATGAATAGCTTAAACACACATTGGAACCTTAACTTAACACTTGAGAAATTTAAATGGAACTTGAAAATTGAAAATGAGAATTAACTTAAAACTTAATTTTTCATTAACTAAAAATGGGTTACAGAAGTACAATGAACTACTAAAACTATAAAAATTACATACTACACACCTTGAAAGACTCATATGAGCTACATATATATACACGACATAAGAATAAAGCCTAAGTCTTCCCACATGGCTCCTTTTTGAATTCTGAGAGTCCCCATAGCTTTGTGTTGACCCCTTGACCAAATCCTCACCATTTAATTGAGATAGGATCAATCCAAACCCTTGATTATGATATTGGCGCCAAAATGTATACGGGGTAAAATTGAGTGGAACTGGTGGGGGATATTAAATGTGGTGGTATGGGTTGGTGTGGTAGATGAGAGCATTTATTGTGGGGGCTAATGGAGGAGGGGGAGGTATGTGGAGGAGACAATACTCCCTGGTTTTGCGTTGGGTGTTGGGGGGAAGATGATGGTCAAGGGTCGTTTAACCTCCGTTGACCATTTGACCCTGCTTGGCTGATATAATAAAAAGGGAAATGGGCTTAGGGAAGTTGGGCTTTGGGTGGTGGATTAGGCCTGGGAATGGTTTGGATAGGTTTTGGTTTTGGGTTTAGAAATAATAAGGGTCCGGTTGGTTTGTATTTTAACAAGGACCAATTTTGTAATTGTACCAAACCGAAAGGACTGAATGTGTAATTTTCCCAATTGCTTCCAAGGACCACAAATGTTATAAATCCAAAGTTCAAAAACCATTTTTGCCATTTTCCGATTTTCCAAATTTCCCAGGGACCTATTTTGCCATTTTTGAATTCTCAGGGACCAAACTTGTAATTTTGGAAAACTTATTACCCAAGTGTAATTTTTTATGATTTTTGACTTTCAAAACCTTGGGTTGACTTTTCCTTTCAAAATAAATGCATAGGGACTAAATTTGACAAGTTTTGAAACTTGGGGGACTGAAACTGCCAATATTGCAAATTTGTACGTTTTTTCTTTGTTTTTGCACATTTTGCATTTAAAACACATAAAACACAATCCCTGGGATAATTTAAGTATTTTGATATCTTTTTGATTGTTTTTGTATGTTTTGGCAGTTTAAATACGACAAAAATGATGAGTGTTTGAGCACTCATCAATCCCCCACACTAAACTATTGCTAGTCTGTAGCAATCTTTTTAGAAAACTTGATGGATGTTAAACTCTTTACCAAAAGCCATCACTTCTGGAGTAGCCAGGTGTAAGAACTGTGGCACACCTGATAACCGTGTGATTTTGAGCAAACCACCAGCTGTCAGCGGATTTGATTAGTCTTTACCAGAAGCCGTTTGCTTCTGGACTAGCCAACTCTTGATGGACAACGTCAACATCTTGGTGAGCTGATTACCAATTATGGATT
>CM060708.1:284961519-285061771 GCA_030686995.1 Artemisia argyi
CCTGGGCCTTCTAATGGTATCAGAGCCATGGACAATAGGAATATGTTTGTTTAAAGTTATTCAACATAATTTTTAATTAAAATGTTAAATCTTTTTAAAAGAAATAATAGATCTGTTAAAAACAGTATGACTGAGGAATATGAAATTCCCAGAAATTTAGATCTTCTTAATAAATGGACAATTCCTAAAGTCCAACCAAAAATTTTATATGAAATAGGAACATTTGAAGAATTGGGATTCGTTTCAGTCAGTAAAAACTACTGAAGAAACAATAACTCTTGATAATAATGAAATGGTTTTAAAATTATTAAATGAAAGAGATCTTCAGAAATATCGTCAAAATTATAATTACTTACATATAGGATTAATACAAGTTGCATTCAAAGCCTTAACTTTACAAGGGTTACCAGAAAGCTTTTTAGCTGTATTAAGAGATGGTCGCAATAGAAATTGGCAACAATCTCTGATTGGAATTATCCAATCTAGCCTGGCTCATGGTCCAGTCTATTTTAATGTTTATCCTAATTTGCAATTATCTTTATCTGATGTTAATATACTTGAAAGTTTAACTTTAAATGTTAAAACTCATGGATATGATTATATGCCTGGTTCTGAATTAATATGTATTTGTTATAGAATATATATTTTAAACCTCTTACTACTATGAATCCTAAATGTAAAAGGTTTAGTAAAAATAATGAAACTATTTTAATAGAAAGTAATTTAGATATGTCTAAAATATCTACACGAAAAATTATAAAATGGAATGAAATTGAATTTCCTGAAAATTGGCTTTTGGAAGGAGTTATACCTCCTCAACCAAAAATTAATAGCAATCTTACCAATGTTTTACAAACTTCTGATGGAACTGTTAAAATAAAGTTTGAACCAGAAGATTTTAGATAATGCTAATGCTTTAATAAGAAGAACAAGGTCTAATAGATCTGTATTTTTCTAGTCATCTAGATTACGAAGTTAATATACCTTCTACAGCTAGGGCATCCACTTCTCAAATAAGAGAGGAAAGCTTTCCACAAAAAATTGAAAATCTAACAATTAGAAATAATATTGTTCAAGGAAATTATAATGATGAGGATAATATTACTCCTTCTGAAATGAATTTTTCTTGTTAAATGGATAATAAAGAAAAAATTGATTTTTCTCCTGGTTCTTCAGCCAGAATGATTATTTCTCAAGAATTTAAATTACCCAAATGTATATATATGCAAGAAAAAATTTTATAATCATTTATCACAAGTTAATAAAACCATTTATTTTATTCCATGGTTTATTAATAATTATCTAATTGATTATATATCAGTTTTGGAAAGAGATTATAAATTAATAAATGGTCAAAATTCTAAACAAATTTTCCCTCCACAACAACCTTTTATGATAAATAAAGAAGATGTTCATATGCATTTTTCAGCTTTTCAAAAATTATTTGATAATGAAACCATATCCATTACTACTGGTCATGTTAATCAGTTAATACAACAACAAAACTTTTCTAGTATTTATCTAATAGTTTTGGGAGAACAAATATTTTCTATTCATAATAGAGTTGAAACTCTTATAAATCAAATAAATCAGTTAAAAGATGAAAAACAAAAAACAATTAAAGATAATAATGAGGCTAGTTGTTCACAAGCAGTTGCTAGTATTCAACCACCTCCTGAAATTAAAGATTTTAAATTAAAATCAAATTCAGAATTACAAAAATTAATAGAAAGTCAAATAAAAGAATTAAAATTGAATAATATTGATAATAATTTATCAGATGAAGAATATAAAGAAAAAATTGATATCAATAAAATGGAAGGATATAATAGTAAATACGCCAATAAACCCTCTCAAAAACTATATTATTATCCTAGACCTACTCCTCAAGATGTTCTTCATGAAGAACAGGAGTATGTTATTAATAATAGTTATAGTGGCAAAAATATTTATGAATGGAATATTGATGGTTATACAGAAAGACAAATTTATAATTTAGTACATCGCATGATGATGTACTCTACTATTGCTAAAAATAATAATAATAATGATAAAACTGTTGCAAATATGATTATAGCAGGTTTTACTGGCCAATTAAAAGGCTGGTGGGATAATTATCTTAAAATTCAAGATAAACAAACAATTCTTAATACAGTAAAAACAGAAGATGGTGTTGAAAAGCCTAATGCAGTTTATACACTAATTGTTAATATAATTGAACATTTTACTGGAAGATGGTCTGATAATTCAGAAAATATTAGAACTCTTCTTAATGGGTTAAAATGTTCCACTTTAACTTCTTTTAGGTGGTATAAGGATACTTTCCTTAGTAGAGTTATGGAACTTCCTGACTCTAATACTACCCATTGGAAGTCAAAATTTATAGATGGATTACCTAATTTATTTGCTGAAAGAGTAAGGAATACTCTAAGAAAAGATGAAGCAACTATCAATTATGATAATTTTACTTATGGCAAGTTAATAGGAACTTGTATCCAAGAAGGATTGGCTTTATGTAATGAAATAAAGCTAAATCAACAGATTAAAACTCAAAATATTAATGAAAGAAAACAATTAGGTCATTTCTGTGATCAGTTTGGAATGGCTTGTTCAACTCCTATTGATAAAAAGTCTTATAAAACCTCAAAGGGAAAAGAGTTTATAAAAAATAAAAATTTTTATAAAGATCCTTCTAAATTTGAAAAAAGAAGGGAGAAAAGACAAATGAGAAAACAATTTCGAAATAATAAACCAACAATTACTTGTTACAAATGCGGAAAAGTTGGTCATTTTGCAAATAGATGCAGGGTAAAAAAGAAAATTAATAATCTTAATATTGATGAAGAGATTAAAGATAGTTTAAAGAAAATTCTTTTAAATTCAGAATCAGAAAATGAAAATTCTTCTGATAACTCAGATATTTCAGATTCTGAAATGAATTGTAATTGTTTAAAAGAAGAAGATTTTGTTTCAGAAAATGATTATTCTGAAAATTCTGATGATCCAGATATGGAGATTTATAAAATTCAGGCTCAATTTGAAGATTTAAAAATAAATGTTTTAAAAAGTGAAATATTAGATCTTTTGAAGTTAATAAAAGATGATGATATAAGAAACAAAATTATTGAACAATTTTCTAAACCGAATAATGAAAATGTTCAAGATGACACTCCATATTCTATGGTAGAAGTAAATAAAATGCTCAAACAAAGACAAAAAGTTGATACTCCGGTTACACTTAATAATTTATTAGAAGAAGTTAATAATCTTAAAAAAGAAATTAATAATTTAAAAAATAAAAATAAAAATCTTGACAATAGAATATCTAGTTTGGAAAATGGAAAATCTTTGGTTGAAATTAATAAAGATGATGAAATAATTGAAGAAGATTTTCTTCAAACTTTAGAAATGATAACATCCCAAAAATGGTGGATAAAAGTAGTTTTACTTATTAATAATACTGAAATTAAAGAATTTACTGCTCTTGTTGATAGTGGAGCAGATCTAAATTGTGTTAAAGAAGGATTAATTCCTACAAAATATTTTGTTAAAACATCACACTCAGTCGGTACTGTGAGTGGTGAAAAAATACATATTAATTATAAATTACAAAATGCAAAAATTTGTAAAAATAATGTTTGTATACCTACGAATTTTATATTAGTAAAAAATATGACTAATCAAATTATATTGGGAAATCCTTTTATAAACAAGATATTTCCTCTTCAAAAAGTTGATAAAAATGGAATTACTGGTACTTTTAATGGAAAAAGTATAACATTTGAGTTTATAACTCAACCTGTTACCAGAATGCTTTCAGAATTAAGAGATCAAATTATGATGAAAAACAAACAAATATGTTTTCTTAAAGATGAAATAAATATGTGAACTATTGAAGAAAAACTAGAAAATCCTAAATTAAAGGAAAAAATACAAATGATTGAAAATAAATTCTCTTTAAAAATTTGTAATGATCATCCAAATGCTTTTTGGAATAGAAAAAAGCATATTGTTAGTCTTCCATATGAAGAAGAATTTTCTGAAAATAATATTCCTACTAAAGCTAGACCTGGTCAAATGAAACCTGAATTATTAGATTTATGTAAAAAAGAAATAGCTTCTTTATTACAAAAAGGATTAATAAAACCTTCAAAATCTCAATGGTCTTGTACTGCTTTTTATGTTAATAAGCATTCAGAACAAGAAAGAGGGGTTCCTAGATTAGTTATAAAAAAGTCCAACCAAAAGTTTTATATGAAATAGGAACATTTGAAGAATTGGGATTCGTTCAGTCAGTAAAAACTACTGAAGAAACAATAACTCTTGATAATAATGAAATGGTTTTAACATTATTAAATGAAAGAGATCTTCAGAAATATCGTCAAAATTATAATTACTTACATATAGGATTAATACAAGTTGCATTCAAACCCTTAACTTTACAAGGGTTACCAGAAAGCTTTTTAGCTGTATTAAGAGATGGTCGCAATAGAAATTGGCAACAATCTCTGATTGGAATTATCCAATCTAGCCTGGCTCATGGTCCAGTCTATTTTAATGTTTATCCTAATTTGCAATTATCTTTATCTGATGTTAATATACTTGAAAGTTTAACTTTAAATGTTAAAACTCATGGATATGATTATATGCCTGGTTCTGAATTAATATGTATTTGTTATAGAATATATTTTAAACCTCTTACTACTATGAATCCTAAATGTAAAAGGTTTAGTAAAAATAATGAAACTATTTTAATAGAAAGTAATTTAGATATGTCTAAAATATCTACACGAAAAATTATAAAATGGAATGAAATTGAATTTCCTGAAAATTGGCTTTTGGAAGGAGTTATACCTCCTCAACCAAAAATTAATAGCAATCTTACCAATGTTTTACAAACTTCTGATGGAACTGTTAAAATAAAGTTTGAACCAGAAGATTTAGATAATGCTAATGCTTTAATAAGAAGAACAAGGTCTAATAGATCTGTATTTTCTAGTCATCTAGATTACGAAGTTAATATACCTTCTACAGCTAGGGCATCCACTTCTCAAATAAGAGAGGAAAGCTTTCCACAAAAAATTGAAAATCTAACAATTAGAAATAATATTGTTCAAGGAAATTATAATGATGAGGATAATATTACTCCTTCTGAAATGAATTTTTCTTGTTAAATAGATAATAAAGAAAAAATTGATTTTTCTCCTGGTTCTTCAGCCATAATGATTATTTCTCAAGAATTTAAATTACCCAAATGGGAACCTTTTAGAAAATGGTTTTTTGAAAATAATTCAAAAGAAAATCTTAAGAATATGCAAGAAAAATTTTATAATCATTTATCACAAGTTAATAAAACCATTTATTTTATTCTATGGTTTATTAATAATTATCTAATTGATTATATATCAGTTTTGGAAAGAGATTATAAATTAATAAATGGTCAAAATTCTAAACAAATTTTCCCTCCACAACAACCTTTTATGATAAATAAAGAAGATGTTCATATGCATTTTTCAGCTTCTCAAAAATTATTTGATAATGAAACCATATCCATTACTACTGGTCATGTTAATCAGTTAATACAACAACAAAACTTTTCTAGTATTTATCTAATAGTTTTAGGAGAACAAATATTTTCTATTCATAATAGAGTTGAAACTCTTATAAATCAAATAAATTAGTTAAAAGACGAAAAACAAAAAACAATTAAAGATAATAATGAGGCTAGTTGTTCACAAGCAGTTGCTAGTATTCAACCACCTCCTGAAATTAAAGATTTTAAATTAAAATCAAATTCAGAATTACAAAAATTAATAGAAAGTCAAATAAAAGAATTAAAATTGAATAATATTGATAATAATTTATCAGATGAAGAATATAAAGAAAAAATTGATATCAATAAAATGGAAGGATATAATAGTAAATACGCCAATAAACCCTCTCAAAAACTATATTATTATCCTAGACCTACTCCTCAAGATGTTCTTCATGAAGAACAGGAGTATGTTATTAATAATAGTTATAGTGGCAAAAATATTTATGAATGGAATATTGATGGTTATACAGAAAGACAAATTTATAATTTAGTACATCGCATGATGATGTACTCTACTATTGCTAAAAATAATAATAATAATGATAAAACTGTTGCAAATATGATTATAGCAGGCTTTACTGGCCAATTAGAAGGCTGGTGGGATAATTATCTTAAAATTCAAGATAAACAAACAATTCTTAATACAGTAAAAACAGAAGATGGTGTTGAAAAGCCTAATGCAGTTTATACACTAATTGTTAATATAATTGAACATTTTACTGGAAGATGGTCTGATAATTCAGAAAATATTAGAACTCTTCTTAATGGGTTAAAATGTTCCACTTTAACTTCTTTTAGGTGGTAGAAGGATACTTTCCTTAGTAGAGTTATGGAACTTCCTGACTCTAATACTACCTATTGGAAGTCAAAATTTATAGATGGATTATCTAATTTATTTGCTGAAAGAGTAAGGAATACTCTAAGAAAAGATGAAGCAACTATCAATTATGATAATTTTACTTATGGCAAGTTAATAGGAACTTGTATCCAAGAAGGATTGGCTTTATGTAATGAAATAAAGCTAAATCAACAGATTAAAACTCAAAATATTAATGAAAGAAAACAATTAGGTCATTTCTGTGATCAGTTTGGAATGGCTTGTTCAACTCCTATTGATAAAAAGTCTTATAAAACCTCAAAGGGAAAAGAGTTTATAAAAAATAAAAATTTTTATAAAGATCCTTCTAAATTTGAAAAAAGAAGGGAGAAAAGACAAATGAGAAAACAATTTCGAAATAATAAACCAACAATTACTTGTTACAAATGCGGAAAAGTTGGTCATTTTGCAAATAGATGCAGGGTAAAAAAGAAAATTAATAATCTTAATATTGATGAAGAGATTAAAGATAGTTTAAAGAAAATTCTTTTAAATTCAGAATCAGAAAATGAAAATTCTTCTGATAACTCAGATATTTCAGATTCTGAAATGAATTGTAATTGTTTAAAAGAAGAAGATTTTGTTTCAGAAAATGATTATTCTGAAAATTCTGATGATCCAGATATGGAGATTTATAAAATTCAGGCTCAATTTGAAGATTTAAAAATAAATGTTTTAAACAGTGAAATATTAGATCTTTTGAAGTTAATAAAAGATGATGATATAAGAAACAAAATTATTGAACAATTTTCTAAACCGAATAATGAAAATGTTCAAGATGACACTCCATATTCTATGGTAGAAGTAAATAAAATGCTCAAACAAAGACAAAAGGTTGATACTCCGGTTACACTTAATAATTTATTAGAAGAAGTTAATAATCTTAAAAAAGAAATTAATAATTTAAAAAATAAAAATAAAAATCTTGACAATAGAATATCTAGTTTGGAAAAAGGAAAATCTTTGGTTGAAATTAATAAAGATGATGAAATAATTGAAGAAGATTTTCTTCAAACTTTAGAAAAGATAACATCCCAAAAATGATGGATAAAAGTAGTTTTACTTATTAATAATACTGAAATTAAAGAATTTACTGCTCTTGTTGATAGTGGAGCAGATCTAAATTGTGTTAAAGAAGGATTAATTCCTACAAAATATTTTGTTAAAACATCACACTCAGTCGGTACTGTGAGTGGTGAAAAAATACATATTAATTATAAATTACAAAATGCAAAAATTTGTAAAAATAATGTTTGTATACCTACGAATTTTATATTAGTAAAAAATATGACTAATCAAATTATATTGGGAAATCCTTTTATAAACAAGATATTTCCTCTTCAAAAAGTTGATAAAAATGGAATTACTGGTACTTTTAATGGAAAAAGTATAACATTTGAGTTTATAACTCAACCTGTTACCAGAATGCTTTCAGAATTAAGAGATCAAATTATGATGAAAAACAAACAAATATGTTTTCTTAAAGATGAAATAAATATGTGAACTATTGAAGAAAAACTAGAAAATCCTAAATTAAAGGAAAAAATACAAATGATTGAAAATAAATTCTCTTTAAAAATTTGTAATGATCATCCAAATGCTTTTTGGAATAGAAAAAAGCATATTGTTAGTCTTCCATATGAAGAAGAATTTTCTGAAAATAATATTCCTACTAAAGCTAGACCTGGTCAAATGAAACCTGAATTATTAGATTTATGTAAAAAAGAAATAGCTTCTTTATTACAAAAAGGATTAATAAAACCTTCAAAATCTCAATGGTCTTGTACTGCTTTTTATGTTAATAAGCATTCAGAACAAGAAAGAGGGGTTCCTAGATTAGTTATAAAAAAGTCCAACCAAAAGTTTTATATGAAATAGGAACATTTGAAGAATTGGGATTCGTTCAGTCAGTAAAAACTACTGAAGAAACAATAACTCTTGATAATAATGAAATGGTTTTAACATTATTAAATGAAAGAGATCTTCAGAAATATCGTCAAAATTATAATTACTTACATATAGGATTAATACAAGTTGCATTCAAACCCTTAACTTTACAAGGGTTACCAGAAAGCTTTTTAGCTGTATTAAGAGATGGTCGCAATAGAAATTGGCAACAATCTCTGATTGGAATTATCCAATCTAGCCTGGCTCATGGTCCAGTCTATTTTAATGTTTATCCTAATTTGCAATTATCTTTATCTGATGTTAATATACTTTAAAGTTTAACTTTAAATGTTAAAACTCATGGATATGATTATATGCCTGGTTCTGAATTAATATGTATTTGTTATAGAATATATTTTAAACCTCTTACTACTATGAATCCTAAATGTAAAAGGTTTAGTAAAAATAATGAAACTATTTTAATAGAAAGTAATTTAGATATGTCTAAAATATCTACACGAAAAATTATAAAATGGAATGAAATTGAATTTCCTGAAAATTGGCTTTTGGAAGGAGTTATACCTCCTCAACCAAAAATTAATAGCAATCTTACCAATGTTTTACAAACTTCTGATGGAACTGTTAAAATAAAGTTTGAACCAGAAGATTTAGATAATGCTAATGCTTTAATAAGAAGAACAAGGTCTAATAGATCTGTATTTTCTAGTCATCTAGATTACGAAGTTAATATACCTTCTACAGCTAGGGCATCCACTTCTCAAATAAGAGAGGAAAGCTTTCCACAAAAAATTGAAAATCTAACAATTAGAAATAAGATTGTTCAAGGAAATTATAATGATGAGGATAATATTACTCCTTCTGAAATGAATTTTTCTTGTTAAATGGATAATAAAGAAAAAATTGATTTTTCTCCTGGTTCTTCAGCCAGAATGATTATTTCTCAAGAATTTAAATTACCCAAATGGGAACCTTTTAGAAAATGATTTTTTGAAAATAATTCAAAAGAAAATCTTAAGAATATGCAAGAAAAATTTTATAATCATTTATCACAAGTTAATAAAACCATTTATTTTATTCTATGGTTTATTAATAATTATCTAATTGATTATATATCAGTTTTGGAAAGAGATTATAAATTAATAAATGGTCAAAATTCTAAACAAATTTTCCCTCCACAACAACCTTTTATGATAAATAAAGAAGATGTTCATATGCATTTTTCAGCTTTTCAAAAATTATTTGATAATGAAACCATATCCATTACTACTGGTCATGTTAATCAGTTAATACAACAACAAAACTTTTCTAGTATTTATCTAATAGTTTTAGGAGAACAAATATTTTCTATTCATAATAGAGTTGAAACTCTTATAAATCAAATAAATCAGTTAAAAGACGAAAAACAAAAAACAATTAAAGATAATAATGAGGCTAGTTGTTCACAAGCAGTTGCTAGTATTCAACCACCTCCTGAAATTAAAGATTTTAAATTAAAATCAAATTCAGAATTACAAAAATTAATAGAAAGTCAAATAAAAGAATTAAAATTGAATAATATTGATAATAATTTATCAGATGAAGAATATAAAGAAAAAATTGATATCAATAAAATGGAAGGATATAATAGTAAATACGCCAATAAACCCTCTCAAAAACTATATTATTATCCTAGACCTACTCCTCAAGATGTTCTTCATGAAGAACAGGAGTATGTTATTAATATAGTTATAGTGGCAAAAATATTTATGAATGGAATATTGATGGTTATACAGAAAGACAAATTTATAATTTAGTACATCGCATGATGATGTACTCTACTATTGCTAAAAATAATAATAATAATGATAAAACTGTTGCAAATATGATTATAGCAGGCTTTACTGGCCAATTAAAAGGCTGGTGGGATAATTATCTTAAAATTCAAGATAAACAAACAATTCTTAATACAGTAAAAACAGAAGATGGTGTTGAAAAGCCTAATGCAGTTTATACACTAATTGTTAATATAATTGAACATTTTACTGGAAGATGGTCTGATAATTCAGAAAATATTAGAACTCTTCTTAATGGGTTAAAATGTTCCACTTTAACTTCTTTTAGGTGGTATAAGGATACTTTCCTTAGTAGAGTTATGGAACTTCCTGACTCTAATACTACCCATTGGAAGTCAAAATTTATAGATGGATTATCTAATTTATTTGCTGAAAGAGTAAGGAATACTCTAAGAAAAGATGAAGCAACTATCAATTATGATAATTTTACTTATGGCAAGTTAATAGGAACTTGTATCCAAGAAGGATTGGCTTTATGTAATGAAATAAAGCTAAATCAACAGATTAAAACTCAAAATATTAATGAAAGAAAACAATTAGGTCATTTCTGTGATCAGTTTGGAATGGCTTGTTCAACTCCTATTGATAAAAAGTCTTATAAAACCTCAAAGGGAAAAGAGTTTATAAAAAATAAAAATTTTTATAAAGATCCTTCTAAATTTGAAAAAAGAAGGGAGAAAAGACAAATGAGAAAACAATTTCGAAATAATAAACCAACAATTACTTGTTACAAATGCGGAAAAGTTGGTCATTTTGCAAATAGATGCAGGGTAAAAAAGAAAATTAATAATCTTAATATTGATGAAGAGATTAAAGATAGTTTAAAGAAAATTCTTTTAAATTCAGAATCAGAAAATGAAAATTCTTCTGATAACTCAGATATTTCAGATTCTGAAATGAATTGTAATTGTTTAAAAGAAGAAGATTTTGTTTCAGAAAATGATTATTCTGAAAATTCTGATGATCCAGATATGGAGATTTATAAAATTCAGGCTCAATTTGAAGATTTAAAAATAAATGTTTTAAACAGTGAAATATTAGATCTTTTGAAGTTAATAAAAGATGATGATATAAGAAACAAAATTATTGAACAATTTTCTAAACCGAATAATGAAAATGTTCAAGATGACACTCCATATTCTATGGTAGAAGTAAATAAAATGCTCAAACAAAGACAAAAGGTTGATACTCCGGTTACACTTAATAATTTATTAGAAGAAGTTAATAATCTTAAAAAAGAAATTAATAATTTAAAAAATAAAAATAAAAATCTTGACAATAGAATATCTAGTTTGGAAAAAGGAAAATCTTTGGTTGAAATTAATAAAGATGATGAAATAATTGAAGAAGATTTTCTTCAAACTTTAGAAAAGATAACATCCCAAAAATGATGGATAAAAGTAGTTTTACTTATTAATAATACTGAAATTAAAGAATTTACTGCTCTTGTTGATAGTGGAGCAGATCTAAATTGTGTTAAAGAAGGATTAATTCCTACAAAATATTTTGTTAAAACATCACACTCAGTCGGTACTGTGAGTGGTGAAAAAATACATATTAATTATAAATTACAAAATGCAAAAATTTGTAAAAATAATGTTTGTATACCTACGAATTTTATATTAGTAAAAAATATGACTAATCAAATTATATTGGGAAATTCTTTTAAAAACAAGATATTTCCTCTTCAAAAAGTTGATAAAAATGGAATTACTGGTACTTTTAATGGAAAAAGTATAACATTTGAGTTTATAACTCAACCTGTTACCAGAATGCTTTCAGAATTAAGAGATCAAATTATGATGAAAAACAAACAAATATGTTTTCTTAAAGATGAAATAAATATGTGGACTATTGAAGAAAAACTAGAAAATCCTAAATTAAAGGAAAAAAATACAAATGATTGAAAATAAATTCTCTTTAAAAATTTGTAATGATCATCCAAATGCTTTTTGGAATAGAAAAAAGCATATTGTTAGTCTTCCATATGAAGAAGAATTTTCTGAAAATAATATTCCTACTAAAGCTAGACCTGGTCAAATGAAACCTGAATTATTAGATTTATGTAAAAAAGAAATAGCTTCTTTATTACAAAAAGGATTAATAAAACCTTCAAAATCTCAATGGTCTTGTACTGCTTTTTATGTTAATAAGCATTCAGAACAAGAAAGAGGGGTTCCTAGATTAGTTATAAAAAAGTCCAACCAAAAGTTTTATATGAAATAGGAACATTTGAAGAATTGGGATTCGTTCAGTCAGTAAAAACTACTGAAGAAACAATAACTCTTGATAATAATGAAATGGTTTTAAAATTATTAAATGAAAGAGATCTTCAGAAATATCGTCAAAATTATAATTACTTACATATTGGATTAATACAAGTTGCATTCAAACCCTTAACTTTACAAGGGTTACCAGAAAGCTTTTTAGCTGTATTAAGAGATGGTCGCAATAGAAATTGGCAACAATCTCTGATTGGAATTATCCAATCTAGCCTGGCTCATGGTCCAGTCTATTTTAATGTTTATCCTAATTTGCAATTATCTTTATCTGATGTTAATATACTTGAAAGTTTAACTTTAAATGTTAAAACTCATGGATATGATTATATGCCTGGTTCTGAATTAATATGTATTTGTTATAGAATATATTTTAAACCTCTTACTACTATGAATCCTAAATGTAAAAGGTTTAGTAAAAATAATGAAACTATTTTAATAGAAAGTAATTTAGATATGTCTAAAATATCTACACGAAAAATTATAAAATGGAATGAAATTGAATTTCCTGAAAATTAGCTTTTGGAAGGAGTTATACCTCCTCAACCAAAAATTAATAGCAATCTTACCAATGTTTTACAAACTTCTGATGGAACTGTTAAAATAAAGTTTGAACCAGAAGATTTAGATAATGCTAATGCTTTAATAAGAAGAACAAGGTCTAATAGATCTGTATTTTCTAGTCATCTAGATTACGAAGTTAATATACCTTCTACAGCTAGGGCATCCACTTCTCAAATAAGAGAGGAAAGCTTTCCACAAAAAATTAAAAATCTAACAATTAGAAATAAGATTGTTCAAGGAAATTATAATGATGAGGATAATATTACTCCTTCTGAAATGAATTTTTCTTGTTAAATGGATAATAAAGAAAAAATTGATTTTTCTCCTGGTTCTTCAGCCAGAATGATTATTTCTCAAGAATTTAAATTACCCAAATGGGAACCTTTTAGAAAATGGTTTTTTGAAAATTATTCAAAAGAAAATCTTAAGAATATGCAAGAAAAATTTTATAATCATTTATCACAAGTTAATAAAACCATTTATTTTATTCCATGGTATATTAATAATTATCTAATTGATTATATATCAGTTTTGGAAAGAGATTATAAATTAATAAATGGTCAAAATTCTAAACAAATTTTCCCTCCACAACAACCATTTATGATAAATAAAGAAGATGTTCATATGCATTTTTCAGCTTTTCAAAAATTATTTGATAATGAAACCATATCCATTACTACTGGTCATGTTAATCAGTTAATACAACAACAAAACTTTTCTAGTATTTATCTAATAGTTTTAGGAGAACAAATATTTTCTATTCATAATAGAGTTGAAACTCTTATAAATCAAATAAATCAGTTAAAAGACGAAAAACAAAAAACAATTAAAGATAATAATGAGGCTAGTTGTTCACAAGCAGTTGCTAGTATTCAACCACCTCCTGAAATTAAAGATTTTAAATTAAAATCAAATTCAGAATTACAAAAATTAATAGAAAGTCAAATAAAAGAATTAAAATTGAATAATATTGATAATAATTTATCAGATGAAGAATATAAAGAAAAAATTGATATCAATAAAATGGAAGGATATAATAGTAAATACGCCAATAAACCCTCTCAAAAACTATATTATTATCCTAGACCTACTCCTCAAGATGTTCTTCATGAAGAACAGGAGTATGTTATTAATAATAGTTATAGTGGCAAAAATATTTATGAATGGAATATTGATGGTTATACAGAAAGACAAATTTATAATTTAGTACATCGCATGATGATGTACTCTACTATTGCTAAAAATAATAATAATAATGATAAAACTGTTGCAAATATGATTATAGCAGGCTTTACTGGCCAATTAAAAGGCTGGTGGGATAATTATCTTAAAATTCAAGATAAACAAACAATTCTTAATACAGTAAAAACAGAAGATGGTGTTGAAAAGCCTAATGCAGTTTATACACTAATTGTTAATATAATTGAACATTTTACTGGAAGATGGTCTGATAATTCAGAAAATATTAGAACTCTTCTTAATGGGTTAAAATGTTCCACTTTAACTTCTTTTAGGTGGTATAAGGATACTTTCCTTAGTAGAGTTATGGAACTTCCTGACTCTAATACTACCCATTGGAAGTCAAAATTTATAGATGGATTACCTAATTTATTTGCTGAAAGAGTAAGAAATACTCTAAGAAAAGATGAAGCAACTATCAATTATGATAATTTTACTTATGGCAAGTTAATAGGAACTTGTATCCAAGAAGGATTGGCTTTATGTAATGAAATAAAGCTAAATCAACAGATTAAAACTCAAAATATTAATGAAAGAAAACAATTAGGTCATTTCTGTGATCAGTTTGGAATGGCTTGTTCAACTCCTATTGATAAAAAGTCTTATAAAACCTCAAAGGGAAAAGAGTTTATAAAAAATAAAATTTTTTATAAAGATCCTTCTAAATTTGAAAAAAGAAGGGAGAAAAGACAAATGAGAAAACAATTTCGAAATAATAAACCAACAATTACTTGTTACAAATGCAGAAAAGTTGGTCATTTTGCAAATAGATGCAGGGTAAAAAAGAAAATTAATAATCTTAATATTGATGAAGAGATTAAAGATAGTTTAAAGAAAATTCTTTTAAATTCAGAATCAGAAAATGAAAATTCTTTTGATAACTCAGATATTTCAGATTCTGAAATGAATTGTAATTGTTTAAAAGAAGAAGATTTTGTTTCAGAAAATGATTATTCTGAAAATTCTGATGATCCAGATATGGAGATTTATAAAATTCAGGCTCAATTTGAAGATTTAAAAATAAATGTTTTAAACAGTGAAATATTAGATCTTTTGAAGTTAATAAAAGATGATGATATAAGAAACAAAATTATTGAACAATTTTCTAAACCGAATAATGAAAATGTTCAAGATGACACTCCATATTCTATGGTAGAAGTAAATAAAATGCTCAAACAAAGACAAAAGGTTGATACTCCGGTTACACTTAATAATTTATTAGAAGAAGTTAATAATCTTAAAAAAGAAATTAATAATTTAAAAAATAAAAATAAAAATCTTGACAATAGAATATCTAGTTTGGAAAAAGGAAAATCTTTGGTTGAAATTAATAAAGATGATGAAATAATTGAAGAAGATTTTCTTCAAACTTTAGAAATGATAACATCCCAAAAATGGTGGATAAAAGTAGTTTTACTTATTAATAATACTGAAATTAAAGAATTTACTGCTCTTGTTGATAGTGGAGCAGATCTAAATTGTGTTAAAGATGGATTAATTCCTACAAAATATTTTGTTAAAACATCACACTCAGTCGGTACTGTGAGTGGTGAAAAAATACATATTAATTATAAATTACAAAATGCAAAAATTTGTAAAAATAATGTTTGTATACCTACGAATTTTATATTAGTAAAAAATATGACTAATCAAATTATATTGAGAAATCCTTTTATAAACAAGATATTTCCTCTTCAAAAAGTTGATAAAAATGGAATTACTGGTACTTTTAATGGAAAGAGTATAACATTTGAGTTTATAACTCAACCTGTTACCAGAATGCTTTCAGAATTAAGAGATCAAATTATGATGAAAAACAAACAAATATGTTTTCTTAAAGATGAAATAAATATGTGGACTATTGAAGAAAAACTAGAAAATCCTAAATTAAAGGAAAAAATACAAATGATTGTAAATAAATTCTCTTTAAAAATTTGTAATGATCATCCAAATGCTTTTTGGAATAGAAAAAAACATATTGTTAGTCTTCCATATGAAGAAGAATTTTCTGAAAATAATATTCCTACTAAAGCTAGACCTGGTCAAATGAAACCTGAATTATTAGATTTATGTAAAAAAGAAATAGCTTCTTTATTACAAAAAGGATTAATAAAACCTTCAAAATCTCAATGGTCTTGTACTGCTTTTTATGTTAATAAGCATTCAGAACAAGAAAGAGGGGTTCCTAGATTAGTTATAAATTATAAACCCCTAAATAAAGTTTTAAAATGGATTAGATACCCTATTCCTAATAAAAAGGATCTTTTAGATAGACTTTATAATGCAATCATGTTTTCAAAATTTGATTTAAAGTCAGGATACTGGCAAATCCAAATTAATGAAGAAGACAGATATAAAACTGCTTTTAATGTCCCTTTTGGACAATATGAATGGAATGTTATGCCATTTGGTCTTAAAAATGCACCTTCTGAATTTCAAAAAATTATGAATGATATTTTTAATCCATTTAGTGATTTTATAATTGTTTATATTGATGATATTCTAGTATTTTCAAAAAATATAGAATCCCATTTTAAACATCTAGATATATTTGAAAAAATTATTATTAATAGTGGTCTAGTTATTTCAAAACCAAAGATGATGATTTTTCAAACAAAAGTCAGATTTTTAGGCCATAATATAGAAAAGGGACAAATTATTCCTATAAATAGAAGTATTGAGTTTGCATCTAAATTTCCAGATATTATACTGGATAAAACTCAATTACAAAGGTTTTTGGGAAGTCTAAATTATATTTCAGCCTTTTATAAAGATTTAGCTAAAGATACGGCTATTTTATATGAAAGATTGAAAAAGATTCCTTCACCTTGGACTGAAAAACATACTCAAGCAGTCCAAAGAATTAAAACAAAAGTTTCTAGTCTTCCTTGCTTATCATTAGCAAACCCAAATTGGGACAAAATTATAGAAACTGATGCTTCAGACATTGGGTATGGTGGAATTTTAAAACAAATAAATCCAGAAAATAAACAAGAAATTTTAGTAAGATTTCATTCTGGAAAATGGAATAATGCCCAGAAGAATTATGCTACTGTGGCAAAAGAAATTCTTTCTATAATAAAATGTGTCTTAAAATTCCAAGAAGATTTATATAACCAACACTTTATAATTAAAACAGATTGTCAAGCAGCTAAGTTTATGTTTAATAAAGATTTTAAACATGATGTTTCTAAACAAATGTATGCTAGATGGCAAGCTCAATTAGCTCCATTTGATTTTACAATAGAATATAAAAAAGGGAAAGATAATATTCTTCCTGATTTTTTAACTCGAGAATTTTTGCAGTCATGATTCCTCGAGGAAGAGGAGGAAGAGGTAGCCACCTTTATAGGGGTGGAAGAACAGGAGGAGCCAACAATATATTGGTTCAACATGGAAACAACAGGCTAATAGCTAGTAACATTGCTTAATCAGCATCTTCATCAACAATTCCAGGTCCAAATGATCCATTATATGGAGAATTTTTGGAATTCATAAAAAATAAAAAAGGAAATATTCCTTCTTATGCCAATGCTCTCGTTGAAGAAGATAATGATGACTCTCATGAATACTGCCAATCTCCAAATAAGGAGAGAATTATATTTCTTGAATATCAAGATGTTATGAGATATTTTGAAGCAGGTAATGACCCATGGATTTTGATGTCCAGATACCTTGATAATGCTCCTTGTGTTGCATATGCATACAAATCAAGATCATATTATGAGAATATACTCATATCAACAGGATCAATTGAAGTCAGACATTTTACTGACCAGAATAGTAATATTTATAATTTTAGTAAAGTATTAATAAAGCAGGTCATATCTGCAGAAGAATGGGGTCTAAGTACTTTAAAAGAAAAGGAATTTATAGATCCTATTCAAAAAATTGCTTTGAAATACAATTATTGGGATTATGTGGAAAGTTTTCATAAAACCTTTTTATATATTAATCCCAAAAAGAAACATTCATGGTTTTTCAAAGTTTGTCCCAAGATTTTTAATAAGTCTCTACCAAATTGGTTCATAAATTGGTGGATTTCATATGGTCCCTCAATTCAAATCCTTCCAGAACCATATAAGGGTTTATATGTGGAATGGATTGATGTTTCCCCAAAATTCATAGACATGATAACAAAAAATAATGGTGCTAAGGAAATTATTCCTTCATTATTATTTTTCATAGAATTTTCTATCCCATGGATTTGGAAATGGGCTCCAGAAGTGGATTATGCTCCTGATCAAATTCCTCAATTGAAAAGAACATTTTTTACAAAATTTTGGAGAAAAATGGTTTTGAAAGAATCAGGAGAAATATACTCCAAAGACACAATTGATTTAATAAAAAGAACAACTGCTGAATACAAAGCTCAATATGAGTTCAAGAAGAAAAAGGATAATCCAACTCCTTACCAGCAAATTGTGGACAAATTAAAGATTCAAGGAAGAGGAAATATTTCCAAAGAAGAAATTTTGGAAGTATATCTTAAAGAAATTAAAGAAGATTTGATAAAAAACTTTGATTATCAACCATCAGACTCCTCAATGAAGACCTTATCAGAGGATGAAAATCAATATAACTGCTTAGCAGGAGAATCCCAGCCAGATGATACCGAAGAAATACCTTTGGAAGACATTTTTGAAGAAATTAAAAATACGGTTGTAAAACGTATTTCAAAAGGAGAATCTTCCTCAGAAAAGCAAAAGATGGGAGAATAAATCCAGGAGTCAATAATTGCCCTTGTCGGCCATTTTAATAAAGATGTAAGCAATGACGTTTGTAATAGTAGTTTTCCCTTCTATATAAAGAAGGCTCATAGGAAGAAAAGAGGCATCACTCTCATTACCACTTGTAATACTTTCACTCTCTCTAAATCGTCCGACTACTTGTAATAAAGTTTGGAATAATAAAGAATCGTCCGACTAAATTCCTCTTTGTAAGTTTTTATTTTGTTTAATTTTTAATTAATGGTAGCTTAAATCCTTATGTTGAATAACATTAAGCAAACATATTACTAGACTCCATGAATCTTATATTATTTTAAAGCTTTGTTATGTTCAAATATATCAGCCAATCAAAGTCTAGGTCGATAACAAGCCCATACAGATGTTGTGATAACCATGTCATAATAACCATGTCATAGTCGTGTGTATATATATATATATATATATATATATATATATATATATATATATATATATATATATATATATATATATATATATATATGTATATATATATATATATATATATATATATATATATATATATATATATATGTATGTATATATATATATATATGTATGTATATATATATATATATATATATATATATATATATATATATATATATATATATATATATATATATATATGTATGTATATATATATATATATGTATGTATGTGTGTATATATATATATATATATATATATATATATATATATATATATATATATATATATATATATATACACATGTATATATATACATGTATATATGTATACATGTATATATATCAATGTTGCAAAAATCGTGAATCGGTCCCGAGGCGGTCGGGGGCTGAGTTGCGATTTTTTCCCGATTAATCGGCCGCCTCGGCCGATTACCTTGGAATTTCCTCCAAGTTCCAAGGCCGAGGCCGATTAATCGCCGATTAATCGGCCGCCTCAGCCGATTTTTTGCAACACTTATTATATATATATATATATATATATATATATATATATATATATATATATATATATATATATATATACACATATATATATATATACATGTATATATATATATATATATATATATATATATATATATATATATATATATATATATATATATATATATATATATATATACATATATATATATATATATATATATATATATATATATATATATATATATATATATATATATATATTCGGCTAGAAGGGGATAAGGGGAAAAAAGGAAACCGAATTTGAGTCCAAATATGACTTTTAGGCCCAAAGATTATCAATAATTAATATATATATATATATATCAACCCAAACACCCCTTGAACATTTTTTACTGGTTTTTGGTCATTCAAGAGAGGCAAAAGAAGGAGGATAAAATTAGGGTTTATAATTGTGAAGCAATAATCAAGAATCAAGGTAAAATTTTTAAACCCTATGTTCAATTAATTGGTTAATTAATCTAATTCATGTAATATTAAGTATGATGGATCTAGGGTTTGTAAGTTTCTGTAAATTAACTAATTAAAACATGTTGTGATCAATTAATGTTTATATCATGATAATTGGTTAAGGGAATTGAGTGTAAAACACGTTAGATTAAATGTTAGGGTTTGGACAGAAAACTATGATTGTAAAGATGCGAGTGTAAATAACACATGTTAAAGAGTTAGGTCACGAATTTTAGGTCTAAATTGAAGTTTAATGAAAGATATTTTCAAAAAGTCCAGCCACGATCGATTTCAAGGTCGGGAAGTTGGTCTTTTGATTTTTCTTTGTTAAGGTGTCAAAGCTGTCAAACCGAGACAGAATTTGGGTAAAAGTTTGAGGGTGAATTGTGGTTGTAAAAGTGGTATTTTGACTAGCCCTTCTGGAATAGTTAAGTCTTAGGTTATATTAGACTACCACGAATGCGATAAAAACTTGTGGAAGTATTTTATGTTAATTAAAACTTTTTGGTGTGCGTTCAGATCTGAATTTGAGTAGTTGACAAGTTTGATTTTCTTTTGAGTACTTGTGTGTGTTATTGGTCCATGGCCTTCTGGGATTAGCTTCTATGCTTATGAGAGACCATGTTAAATTTTTGGTGTTGGTTGTTGAGCTTTATTTGTCGTGATTTCATGTGGGCGAATGTACCCAAAAAATTCTGCGTTTTCTGATTTTAAAAGTGTAAGGGATTTAGTGAGTGTTAGGTTATGGTGGTGGTTAGTATGGTGTCTAGGAGATCCATGGTGGGTCATATGAGTCTTAGACATCCATCATATGTGTATTACATGGGTTGTAGTTTTTATCTTGACCTTGTGTAATGTGGATTATTTTTGTGTGCTATAGATTGTGAATTATTTTTGTGGAAGCTGCGGAGTTTAAGGTAAGTTCATAGTCTCATATTTTTAACTTGTTTTAAACTTGGGATGGGAATGATGCTTGTCTTAAATGTTTAAGTTACTGTGATTATGTGTGTGTCAAAAGAGCTTGGACTTATAATGTTATCATACGCATGCTATGTGTGATTATTTGCTTGTGTGGATATATATGTGATTCGATTAGGAAGATGCTTATCCTGTTGCTCGCGCATGCGACCTAATTGATGTTGTAATCATTGTGGGATCGGAGGACACGAGTCGTCCTGTTGTAATCATTATGGGATCGGAGGACACGAGCCGTCCTGTTGTAATCATTGTGGGATCGGAGGACACAAGCCGTCCTGTTGTTGCCTTTGTGTGTGATTATTGACTTGCAAATACATGCAGCTTATATGATAATTATAATTTATTTGTCCAGCTATATTTTATGATCAAAGTAAACTGGTTGCCTTATGAGTGTATGTGTGTCTAAACCTATGAATTTCACCAACATTATGTTGACGTTTTAAGCATCATTTTCAGGTGAGCTTTCTAAGGATAAGATAGAAGGATGTGATTAAACGAGACCTTAGTTGCATTGGAAGTGGTTTATCTGTGCGTTTGGAGTTTATCATGTTGTTATCTTTCGGGTATTGTTATGACAATTTGTGTCTATACTTTGCCATTTTTATTGCATGTAATTATTCTCTATATAGACACCATGTGTTGTGATGATATCCATGAAGTTACACCTTCGCGTTTCCGCCTTGGCGAGGTGTGACAGATTGGTATAAGAGCCTTGGTTATAGTGAATTAGGTGGTTGAACCTAGACTATAACTTAGGAGTCCTTCATATAGTTGCATTTAGGATCTATGTGTAAGTATAGCATTTTATATGTCTATTTTCCTATATTTTTGAGATGTTTTATTGAGTTTCGGACGTCTATTCTATTCCCTATACGTAGTATTGTATATGTCGACTTTATTATATCGTCTTCCGCGTGTAAGATGCATCCTTAGACTACCGTTGTCGCTATCGGATGCGAGAGAGGTGGTAGGATGAAGCGGACTAACCGCAGAATCCGAGTTTCCGATAGCATGTATCCATGTTCGGACAAGGAGAGGACGTTTATGGGAAACGTTGGTGGAGAAGAAGTGGAGAGGTTTGGAACCACAGTGACTTCTGGAGATGGAGCCATTACCAAAAACGCTTGGTACTTCACATAGGAAGGAGAGGTGGTTTAGTCTAAACCTCGTGATTTGTATGCGCTTGTGAATCATGTGGAATTGGAAGAAAAGAATAGAGATGGCTTTGCATGTTGTCGACTACCTCAACATGTAGGAAACATGAATGGGTGGTTGAGTAAAGATGAAAGGGAGTTAGGATGGAATGGTGTAGATTCGGATCTAGAGTCCACAACGAGTAGTAAGTTGAATTGATCTGAGTGGGGAGATAAGTGCGAGAGTGGAGTTGAGCCATTATGCGATGTCTTTTGTTTTGTGTTATGTTTTGGAATTCGTATATTGTTTTTTGCCTTCTGGAGCCATGTTGGAGCGTGATTACTCTTGGATATTGGATCGACCTTATCCAAGTAATTTTGATTATAGAGTTTACGTGATCGTTGGAATTGTTCCATGCGAGATGATTGTTTGCGACGTTTTTTTGTTTTTTTTTTTGTTTGCGTGATTGTTTGCATGATGTGTTGTCATAGGAGGGAGTACATTTGTGAAAAGGGGCATAGATAATTATGTTGGCCAACATAATTATACATGCGTCACAACACAAGTGGACTTGCAAGTATGATATCATGGATTGCATAGTCTATTAGGTGCTATGTGGTATATGTGCGTTATTATTGAGATGTGTGGTTTTGGAAATAAGTATGCGTGTGGAATAGGCTTATAACTATGGTCGCGAACATAATTATAAGGGTATCACACACGTGGACTTGTGACCATTATTGCATTGATTGATGTTTGTTGTTATATGTTGTGGTAGATGGTATGTGATATCATGTTGGTGATGGATGTATGGTTAGAGAAGTATTCTCTTAACCGTTTGGGCAGTCGTTATATGTTGAGATGTGTAGGTGGTAAGATTCCATCCTACCTATCATATGTTGATACCTCAATTATCGGTGGGTACTAATGTTGTGGTATTTAAGTTGATTCGTTGCTAGACGCTCCGTTTGTATACCCAATTCTTTGGTTGGCATTCCTATTCGTACCATGATGGTACAGATGCCATATTCTTTCTATTTGACGTCGTGATAGGTGTTGGGTAATCGAATTTGTTTTGTTGGATACTGGTTCGTTTCTTTGGTTATTCCTTGCTTTCATTCCGCGAATGAATATTGTATTGTTCTTCGAGTATTGTTGGTTCGTGACGAGTTGGTGTGGATATTTGATCCCTCATTTACACACACATATTGGATTTCGTGACATGTTTTTGTGACCTGTTAGTATCGGTGTTGTTCTATGATTTTGGTTTGATTGTTGTACGAATGAGTCTTTGCGTTCTTCGCTTGGTTTGCAATGTATTTGCGTGAGTGTTCACTGATATGAGTTCGTTTGATGATTATTTTGATTACGTGATTTCTCCATGTCTTTCGCATTCGTATAAGAGGTTGAGTTAAAGTCCTTATGGTATTTTAAAATTCGTTTTGGGTATTTCAAGGTCATTTATTGGAAACTATTATTTTTATGGTGAAAATGAAGTGTGGAAAAAAAATGGTTATGTTGATGTCTTACATAAAATGGTTTATATGTATATTTTATAAAAGAAATGTATAAGTTTAAGATATGTCTTGTGAAAAACGATGTTCATTTGTTTTCGGGAAGGTTGAGTACGGAAATAAGAACTGTCTATGGTTCTCATTTACCAAATTTGTTATGTATTTGGTTCATCGAGTGTTTCTTTCGTTGAGGCTACTCCTGTGGATGTTTTATGGGTACGTGTATTTTATATTTTTTTTGTATGGATTTTCATGAACATTTTATCCGTGTCTACTTTTATTGGGGGAAAAATTTCTCATTGTGTTTTCCTAGCTTTGATTTTGATGTTCGTTACTTCGTTAGTCGGTAATTCGTACCCCTTTTGAGTTCGTTGATATACGTTTTTGTTCGACCGGTTTCATGGTTCGCGTCGTTTACTTAGGATAGATTGTCGTTTTGATTATCAAATGGTTCGTTGAAGAAGAAGAGGGTGTTTGCCAAGTTGTTCAAGTGAGAGGTGTAGCTTTAAGATGTACGTTCTTCAGGAAGGTGGTCAAGGATAACGAGTGTTCGTGGACATTAGTAAGATAAAAGTGGTGAAGAGTGGAAAGTACCTAAGACACCATCTGAGAGACGATTGTCCTTAGGATTGGCAGGTACTATTGACGATTAATTTCTATCTTTCTATAGATTGCGTAGGCATCGCTGAGGTGGAAGGTCCATGAGAGGAACTGTGTGATACATGATTTAAGTTGGGGAGTAGAACTTGGAGACGATATTTGTATGAAGCAGTGAGTGTTATCTACACATATCATAAGAATCTTTAGCATATATTTGACAAGAGGTTAATATATGTTGAAGAGAAGATTGGGTGTAGAATTTCTCAGTGACTACGATTGTCTGATTCGCTACCGTCAAGGAAGGGCGGACATCGTGGTAAGAGCACTGAGCGGGAGTGAACGAGTGAAACTTAGATGTTTGTGAGCGATGATTATGATAATTCAGTTCGGAGTTAAGAGGATGATATTGATAGCCTAGAGAGAGAGGTTCAAGGATGAGAACATGTAAGAAGAATGATTACTTGGTTTAGACCAGTAAATGGAAAGGAACGAAGATGGAGGAATGTACTTTGCGGACTTGGTATTGGTTTCATTGAGAGGAAGCATAAGGACATTAATCATGCAAGGTATGTGATACATCCGAGAATGGATAAGACGTATTATTACCTTAGCAAGAGATGTATGGAGGAGTGGGTATGAAGGAGAATTCCGATATTTTAGCAAGTGTTTGAAATGCTTGAAGGTAAAGGTTGTAGTCAACGATTATTAGGATGTTGCAACAGCCAGAGGTACCTGGAGATTTTATTAAGGAGGAGTTGGCGAGACTTTTCGCTCGGCGAGTTGGTAAAGAGCCATGGAGTGTCGCGTTGATCATCAAGAAACATGATGAAATACTTACTTCGCGATAGTGGTAAACGTGTTATAGAGTCTTGAGAAAGCGTATGTAGATGAGTACGAATTATCATTCTCTAATGAGTGAACTAAGCATGGGCATGGGTGTGTATGATTTTGGAGGAAGTCGGGGTATACATTTACCCTTAGCTGAGTTCTCCTATATCAACAATTATCATTCTAGTATTGAGTATGTGTCGTGTGAAAAGTTGTATGGAAGGTAATGTAGGTCACCTGTTCTGTGGGCAAAGGTTGGAACAAGCCAATTAATTGGTCCTGAACTAGAACGAGAGACTACGAATAAGGTTTTCTGACTAAGGAAAAGACTTAAGGCAGCAAGAGATCGCCAAAAGAGTTATGCGGATTATTGTTGTAAGCCTTAGAGTTTGGTGTTGGTGATATTGTGAGGGTAAAAGTATCTCCTTGGAAGGGTGTTGTGCGTTTCGGTAAGAAAGACAAGCTAGCACCGAGATACGTAGGACCATTTAAGATTTACGGAAAGAATTGGATTTGAGACATATCGGTTGAATTTGCCTGAGGAGTAAAGTAGAGTGCATGATACGTTTAACGTATCTAAGGGAAAGAAGTGGTTGGCAGATGATAGTCTGCATGTGCCATTAGATGAGAATAAGGTTGACAAGACCCTCCGTTTTGTCAAGAAACCTGTTGAGATTATGGATCGAGATGTTGAGGGTTTGAAGTGTGGTGAGATAGCGTTAGTAAAGGTACGGTGAGATTCTAAGCGTGGTCCTGAGTTTATTTGGGAACGCGAGGATCAGATGATATTTAAGTATTCAAATTTGTTACGGATGTGGTTGGTGAGCAGATCGTTTGTAGTTGGATTTAGATCGTGGAAGTTAGATACAAGGTGTTCGCAAACGTTTTAATTAATGTTTGTTTTGTGTGTATCCATTATTTGTGAGTGCGTCTTGCGGTTATCATTTGGATTTTTCATTCGGTTCGAGGGTATCGTACCTACCTGTGAGAAGTCGTTTGGATTGTTGGCGTTATTGATCGGGGAGTGTATCTATTTGCGTGTATTGTTGGAGTGACGGAATGTTTTCTATCGTGTGAATTCGGGTATTTAGTCGGTTCACATTTTTTTTGTGATTCTTTCTCTTTGATTTTATGGTGTGGTATTATTCCGCTTAAATATCCATAAATTTTCTTTTGCTGTTGTGAGTGGTGCCTCGTGTAGTTGAAATCTCATGACGCAATTTCACTAAGTGGGGGATGATGTAACAACCGTGGTTTTAGCAGGTCAGTTTAACTGATAGTCTTGACTCGGTTGAAGTTTGTTTGGCGTGTTTTAGATGATTGAAGTGATATATGTGTGATATAGGTGAGTTTTACCACTAAATCCCATTGCGTGGTGTTGTTTTTATGAGTGAGTAATGTTGATATTTTGGAAAGTTTATTTTAATCGCCTTTGTGGTGTAGAAATGACTTGTGTAGTTTTGGTGTTTTTGTGTTTTTGCGTAACGAGTCTTCATTCATATATTTCAGCTTTAGCAAGTTAAGCGGAGTTTGTTTTATGTGTTATACATTTATAAAGGGTGAAAATCTATTTTTGGAAACTTTATTTTTGAAAATGATATTTTTCCGGTTTGTCGTAAAAACTGAGGTTTATCGCGTAAGACGCTAGGATTAGCTACGGGTGTTTATAAAATATGAAAAGTATGAGGTTTTGAGTGTAATAAATTAATTTAATAATATATATATATATATATATATATATATATATATATATATATATATATATATATATATATATATATATATATATAAGTATATAAAAATTCGGCTAGAAGGGGATAAGAGAGAAAAAGAAAACCCAATTTGAGTCCAAATATGACTCTTAGGCCCAAGGATTATCCATAATTAATATATATATCAACCCAAACACTCCTTGAACGTTTTTTACTGGTTTTTGGTCATTCAAGAGAGGCAAAAGAAGGAGGATAAAATTAGGGTTTATAATTGTGAAGCAATAATCAAGAATCAAGGTAAAATCTTTAAACCCTATGTTTAATTAATTGGTTAATTAATCTAATTCATGTAATATTAAGTATGATGGATCTAGGGTTTGTAAGTTTCTGTAAATTAACTAATTAAAACATGTTGGGATCAATTAATGTTTATATCATGATAATTGGTTAAGGGAATTGAGTGTAAAACACGTAAGATTATGTGTTAGGGTTTGGACAAAAAACTATGCCTGTAAAGATGTGAGTTTAAATTACAGATGGTAAAGAGTTAGATCACGAATTTTAGGTCTAAATTGAATTTTAATGAAAGAGCTTTCCAAAAAGTCTAGCCACGATTGATTTGAAGGTCGGGAAGTTGGTCTTTTGATTTTTCTTTGTTAATGTATCAAAGCTGTCAAACCGGGACAGAATTTGGGTAAAAGTTTGAGGGTGAATTGTGGTTGTAAAAGTGGTATTTTGACTAGCCCTTCTGTAATAGTTAAGTCTTAGGTTATATTATACTACCACGAAAAGGATTCGCGATAAAAACTTGTGAAAGTATTTTATGTTAATTAAAACTTTTTGGTGTGCGTTCAGATCTCAATTTGAGTAGTTGACAAGTTTGATTTTCTTTTGAGTACTTGTGTGTGTTATTGGTCCATGGCCTTCTGGGATTAGCTTGTATGCTTATGAGAGACCATGGTAAATTTTTGGTTTGAGTTGTTGAGCTTTATTTGTCATGATTTCATGTGGGCGAATGTACCCAAAAAATTCTGCGTTTTCTTATTTTAAAAGTGCAAGGGATTTAGTGAATGTTAGGTTATGGTGGTGGTTAGTATGGTGTCTAATAGATCCATGGTGGGTCATATGAGTCTTAGACATCCATCATATGTGTATTACATGGGTTGTAGTTTTTAGCTTGACCTTGTGTAATGTGGATTATTTTTGTGTGTTATAGATTGTGAATTGTTTTTGTGGAAGCTGCGGAGTTTAAGGTGAGTTCATAGTCCCATATTTTTAACTTGTTTTAAACTTGGGATGGGAATGATGCTTGTCTTAAATGTTTAAGTTACTGTGATTATGTGTGTGTGTCAAAAGAGCTTGGACTTATAATGTTATCATAGGCATGCTATGTGTGATTATTTGCTTGTGTGAATATATATGTGATTCGATTAGGAGGATGCTTATCCTGTTTCTCGCGCATGCGACCTAATTGATGTTGTAATCATTGTGGGATCGGAGGACACGAGCCGTCCTGTTGTAATCATTGTGGGATCGGAGGACACGAACCGTCCTGTTGTAATCATTGTGGGATCGGAGGACACGAGCCGTCCTGTTGTTGCCTTTGTGTGTGATTATTGACTTGCAAATACATGTAGCTTATATGATAACTATAATTTATTTGTCCAGCTATAATTTATGATCATAGTAAACTGGTTGCCTTGTGAGTGTATGTGTGTCTAAACCTATGAATATCACCAACATTATGTTGACGTTTAAGCATCATTTTCAGGTGAGCTTTCTAAGGATAAGATAGAAGGATGTGATTAGACAAGACCTTAGTTGCATTGGAAGTGGTTTATCTGTGCGTTTGGAGTTTATCATGTTGTTATCTTTCGGGTATTGTTATGACACTTTGTGTCTATACTTTGCCATTTTTATTGCATGTAATTATTCTCTATATAGACACCATGTGTTGTGATGATATCCATGAAGTTACACCTTCGCGTTTCCGCCTTGGTGAGGTGTGACAATTTATAAGTTTAACTAGGTGTATTAAATGCAATTTCTAATATTAAAGGGAGTTTGAGTTTAATAAATACAAGTTAACGGGTGCTAAAGAAGAAAATGCGGAAATACAAGAGCCCTTTTATTTTTATTTTTTTTTGTCGAGCAGCGAAAATTTTATTAAGCAAAACTCGTACGAAAGCTAAAGAAGAAACATAATTACAATGTATTTTTACAAGCGGGTTTAGGATCAAAGATCCAATCAATTCAATTGGATCTGAATTTTCTTTTCCTATGAAAGATTCAAGTGTGTGAAAGAATTTTTATCTCCTCACCTATCATATCTTTTTTTGGTCTCTTAGAATCGAAACACAATCAATTCCGGTATATTCAAATGATCCAATACGCTAAACAACCTAATCAAAACATGTTGGGCCTGTTTGGTAGGGGCTTTTTGGAGGAGCTGTTAGCTTTTGTTACAAAAATAATCTCTTCTAAAATAATATCCCCGTTTGGATACATTAACTTTGAGCTTTTATTTCAGACAAATAGCTCCTAAATGAAAAGCTGATCCATGAAGCTTTTTAAACATCTTGGAGCTGTTAAAACTTTAAATTACTTATATACCCTCCAAACATTTATTTATAATTATAGATATGTCTTTTTATGTCATTTTACATCTTATAATTACATTTAACAGCTAACTTACCAAACACTTTTATTGAAAAAATGATACAGCTTGTAGCTCATGTTAACAGCTTTGCAGTTTACAGCTTACAACTTTGCAGTTTACAGCTTACAGCATACAGCTTACAACTAATTTTACCAAACATACCCGTTTTCTTTAAAGTTGAGAAAGGCAATGAGTCTCCCCGCCTCATTAAGCTAGCATGGTCTTTTGGGACACTTATAGAGATATCGAATCTGAATATATATATATATATATATATATATATATATATATATATATATATATATATATATATATATATATATATATATATATAGAAGGGCTAATGATTTGAAAATGCATCTAGCTTGTCAAATTTTGTTGTTCCGTGTAGTCATTTTTTTCCAATTAGAACACAAAGCTCTCAAATTTTGACTATTGTGCGTGTAAAATGACCATTTTACCACTCGAAACTTAAAAAAGTAAAAGCAGAATGGTCACAAAAATACACACGAATGTCAAAATTTGAGAGCTTTGTATTAAAAAAAAGATATGTACACAGAACAATAAAAATAAACAACTTAAATGCATTTTCAAATCATTATCTATCTAGAACTCTAAACTTTACGGCATAAATGAAGCAACCAATACTAATATTTATTTAATAAAGATAACCACATAGATGAGAGAATTCAGTTTTTGTTGTGAACACAAGAGGTGATCAATAAGTTTGTACTTTGTACAAGTTCTTGTGTTCAATATTTGTACTTTGTACAAGTTGATGGGTATGGGGCAACATGTATACATACAAAATACGAGCAGCGGAATTTGGATAAAGTGGACTTTGGAATGTCACCAATGGTCATAAATTGAGCTGGTTTCTTATCTACATGTTAGAAGCTCAACTCTTGGCTTAAACATGATTGAGTTGAGCCCAAGTCTAACCTCGCACGTAAAACATCAAATACAATTAAGCTAATTAAGCTTGCAAAGCTGAATGAGCATTACATAATGATGATTATATTATATTTAGGGAAGATTTGAACGTGTTTTCGTCCGACCTGGCAACAAAGGACGCGTCTTTGGTTATTACGGCTGTCAAAGTGGACCCGTCTTCAAGCTTAAGAAATGAAGACTAGGTCTAAAGTTTGATAGAGTCGTGAGTTTATTTATTTATTTATTTATTTATTTATTTTTAGTGTGTATCTGTTTTTTGATGGGGGTATGTGTTTAAGTGGGGTATATTTTGCTTGTGAAGTTGGTTGTATTATAATAGTAAGTTGGCGGTAAAGTTGATTGTGGTGACGTGACAACCCGCATACCCTATAGGCGTCTCTTAGTAACCTTGCCTCTTGTAACTTTTGCTTTGCCTTAGCTTTAGGCCACCAGAGCATTGCCCTGCTTGGATCTTCATTGCTCTCTTAGATCTTGGTTTTATATTTGCCTTTAGCACCCTTGGCTTTGCCTGCGCTTTTCTAGGTGCTTTTTCCATTTTGCGTTTATGCTTTTGCTTGTATGCTTATGCTCGTGACCTCTTGTCTCTTTAACGCTTTATCTTTTCTATATCATGTGTTCTCTTGCGGCGTATGCTTCTTTATGTGTACACCCTTTTTTCTCTTAAGTTATGTTTATGGTTTTCTGCATATTAGCTTTGTATACTTGTATGCTTGAGTTTATCTTATATATTTTAGACTCCTTATCTTTGTTATTGCTCATTTTCACACATGCACATATATCTAAGCACTCTCACTCTCACATGCACACTTACACTTGCCGAAGGTTTTCATGGAAGCAATCTCCTTACTTTCGGTTTATTCTGAAGTAGGGATAAGATTTGTCTACTTTCTACCTCCTCATATCCTGCTTGACGTGATTGGATATGCTGCTATGGTTGTGTGATATTTTATTAGTTATATCTAGGGATGAGCACGGTACCGGTCCCGTACTGAATTAGTGGTACCGATTTTTTCCCAAGCATAAATTAGTGGTACCGTTACCGTACCGAACAGGATTCAGATATCCGTATCGGTATCGGTACTGGTACCGGAAAATCGGGTTTTTCCATTTTTTCTCGAGAATTTCCTATTTTGGTACCAGTCTCGTACCGAATTAGTGGTCCCGATTTTTTTCACCTAATTTCGTAGTCCCGGTACCGTACTGTACGGTTTCGGGATTCGGTTCAAAATGCTCATCCCTAGTTATATCAATCTTAGAGACTCGGGTACCCTGCGCCAACACTTGTGTTTTCTGGCAAAACGTGACCGGACGGTGCCGAACTCCACATCGTGGCTCGCGTTATCGTGCCTTGAACCGTCATGACCAGCTCAAATGGTCCCAGAAAACGTGACGTGATGGCGCAAGCTTGGTACCGAGCCTCGCGTTCTCCCTTTCTTTTTGGCGTTATCACGCTTTTCTTTTCAGTTTGTATGAATTTTTTTTGTTGTGGTTGAGAGGATTACAATTTATGAGATGAGATAAAAGAAAAGGACGAATTTATTTATTTATTATTTATTTTTTTAATGTAATTATTTAATTAATGAAATTTTAATTTTAATTAATTGTGTTAATTTATTTAAATAAATGAAAAAAATAAAAAGATATATATGTGGGGTCCAAGGGTGCATGACAGCACTAGAAACTGGTGTTATAGGATGAAGGGGGTTTTTAGTGTTATGATTAATTCTGATGTTATGGGAAAATGTGCTGATGTGGCAGCACTTTTCCTCGCGGCACCAGCGGGACAACACTACGATACCTAGTGCTCTTAAGGTTTATAAGAGAGGTGGGAGTGGGCACGGGATAGCACGGGACGGGATCCATCACCCACGGGAACACAACCGCCGACTCTCCCTTCACGCACGGGATCCAACTTTTGCGTGAAAATTTCACGCACGAGACACAGCAAAAGTAAACGTTGGGATTGGACCGTTGGAGGATTTTTTGAACGTTGGAGGGCAACAGTTGTATTTTTTATTTTATTTTATTTTGACTATATATACTGGGCAACGAGCAAGAAAAGAAACACGGAACCAAAAAAAATAATACCGAGAGTTTCATATAAAGAATTTGGCATCAAAATTATTACCAAGCATCAAATAAAGTTTTTGGCAACAAAAAATGGAGCGTGGCTCGAGAGGTGGATCGAGAAAAAGTGGTCGTGGATCGAGAGGCGCAATTCGTACTCGAATTCAATCACAACCTGGTCACGAATGATCTTCTTCACAACCCGGTTACCACCCACAAATGTACCTCAATCTCCACCATTTTTCTACACCCAACAACCCCTCCCGCAAATTCCTACTAACTTCGACCCGTTTGATTCGTACTATACCCAACAACCCCCATCGCAAATACCTATTAACTTCGACCCATATGAGCCGCGCTATACCCAACAAAAAATGCGTGAACGGGTGAGTGAACCGTTACCCGTTCGTGATGATACCGATGATGATGAAGAATTCGACAATGTTGAAATGGTACCCGAGACACAACCAACACAACCAATTAATGAAGAAGTTGAAGAAGTCGAAAATGAGGTGGTAAGGAGGCCTAAAAAAAAGTCAATATGATTTGGAAGCCCGATGAGGAGAAGGCGTTAGCCAAGGCTTGGATTAAAATTTCAGTAGACAAACAAGTTGTCGACCATCAAACAAGAGAAGAATTTTGGAGGCGAGTTCTAAAGCATTTTAAAACCCTTATGCCGAGAAGCCAACGCAATAAAGATCAATTGAACTCGAAATGGACTCCTATGCACGCGTCTATCGCTGCGTTCAACGGTTACTACCAACAAGCGGTATATTTTTTATATTAGTGATTTTTTTGAAGTTTTAAATACGTTTTATATGTGTGTATATATATATATATATATATATATATATATATATATATATATATATATATATATATATATATATATATATATATATATATATATATACTAGATTCCGAAGCCCGCCCGATGGGCAGGCATGACATATGAATATTGTTTGATATATCTCTATAGCGAATGAAGGATGTTAAATAATTGTAGGCATATTTTATAGTTTTGCGTAATAGTTGTTAGTTGCATGCACGTATATAAGTGAATGAAATTCTTAGGCTTTATCATTTAAGAGAATTAGGACTTTTTTCACCTTTGATGAGTTGCATGCACGTATATAAGTGTTAATCTTTTTTCCAATATTTAATGTATTTTTTTACAAACATGAAATGAACAGCGGGCGCTTGTCCCAAAATATAAGTATAGTTTGACATTTTTATGCAACTTTGCTCTTAAATATTTTTTATCTGTATTATATAATGGTTGATTCAAAATATATAGACGGATTGAGTTTTAAATTTATTTTCATTTGTGTAATTTTGATCAACACAAATAAACTATAAAGAAACTAAAAACAATTATTATGCAATGTCTTTTATCATCAATAATAAAAATAATCACCTTAAAAATCTTTTGCGTTGGATATAGCGGCACAAACCAGGTTGTATCATAAGATAACATGTTCATATATCGACTCAGTTAAAATAACCACATGATTAATAATGGCTTTCAACTATACATGAAGAAACAATTTTATTTTTTTATTTTTTTGTTTACCAAAAGTCTTTAACGCAACCAATGTCATTAGTATTGTTTGATTTCAAAACACATTGATAGACAAATCAGTATCATACGCTAATCCATGTACCCTCTAAATGAAATACAGAAAAATATATATATATATATATATATATATATATATATATATATATATATATATATATATATATATATATATATATATATATATATATATATATATATATATATATATATATATCATAAACAATCGTATTTGCAAACACACATTAATTTAACCTTGCCCATTTAAATGCAAGACAATGGAAGGTTAATCATGGCTATTGAAATGAGTTTTAAAAGTTATTTTAAAGTTGCTATTTACTTTTTTTTTTATCTTCTCAATCTCATATGTGGCACTTATATTCATGCTTTTTAGTTAAATGAAAAATCTTACATTCATGATACTATAGGAATACATTAAATAAGAAGATGAACATAAAAAGTGATACTTTAAATCTTACATTCCTGAATGCTATAAGAATACGTTAAATCTTACATTCATCAATCACTATTTTTCTATTTCTTACATGAAATTAGGTTTGCTGTTTTAAAACACCTAATTCAAGAGGGTAACTGCAGCCACGTACTCATCCTGGTAAATGTAATAAGTAAATGACTTGTATAATACGAAAGAGGTCACTAAAAGCAACATACGCGTATACGCAAATGGAGATTAAACATTTTACAAATAAATTTGCACATGGGGGTAGCCGGTTAATGGGTATAAAATACTTCAAAGTTACATAAATAAAATTGCCAAAGTATTTTTATTAAAAATCAGTTTTCTATATATAATTTTCGTTTTGAAAAAATACGATAACAAAAAATAAGATATAAATGTACAAAATTTTTTATTGAATGCATTATAAATGAATAAAAATAAACACTTATCGAATATGATAGAAAAAAGTTTAAAAGTGGTACGGAAGAACAAAGTTCAAAGCCTAGCCACTGGTTTAGCTACAATGAAAGATGCAATTAATCATAAAGAGAAGGTAATAAGTGATTATGGATGAAGAAAATGATCAAACAGCCAAGCACGAAGAATTGTCACGGAGCTTTCAGAATGCACTCTCCGGATGCTACTGACCATACTCTTACACTGTCCTCACTGACAGACGCCAAATATTCCCCATTTATATCCCAGCACATGTAGTTTACAATTCTCATGTGTCCCTGAGAATCAGATGATGGTTTGAATATTAAAACCATGAAAGATTCATAAACTTGATGAGCAGTACTTGTGAGTTTTGTGATTACATACATACCTGTAAGGAAAAATTTTGTCTATCGGTTGCAACATCAAAGATGGACACGATTTTAGCAGATGCAGCTGCAAGTAATATTCCAGTTACAGGCTGGAATCGCACTTGTGCAGTACCTCCCTGCAAGCCCTCTTTGTGGTCTCCAGGCATGCTGTTGCTTCATTTTGAGCTGCTGAAGTGCTCCATGTTGCCTGAGCTGCAGATTCCCAGACCGAAGCCGGAAAATCCCAACTCCTTTTCCATTTATGGTGGAATCAGTCTCTCCAAGGCTTCTATGAGTTGCATATATTTTTCCATTTATCGAGTCTCTCAAGGAACGGAAATGATGCGAAATTGTTTAGAGAGCGACTGTTGTGTATGGCTTAGCGAACCCATTTCTAAGAAAAATCACAGAATGTTGTTCGTAGAGGAAGGAAAGCTATGACTGAATTAGAGGCTAGACAAATTCTTGCTATGACCAAAAATTCATCATGGGAAAAAAAATTGGCCAGGCTACTATAATGCAGAAAATTTGCATTTAATATTTATAACGTATACAAATTTAGAATATTGTAGTCATATCTTATCATAAAAAAATCACAATATTTGACGCTAATTGCATATAAAAAGTATTCTTAATCACATTTGACACACTAACTGTTCATTCATAGTAATAAGTTACTTTTTTTATATAAGGTTTGTTACCAACTGACCGAAGCCTAACGTAGACAAACTGACCCGCACCAGTTTGACCTATTACGGGTCTGATCTACCTGTTTGTTACAACCAGATCAAAGGCTACCCTGGCATAAGAAATTCTGATAGTGAGTGTTTAGCTTATTTAGTATGCGAACTACTACTTCGCGAGTGTTTGGAATTGCAATTTGGGAAAATCTCTTGTATCATTAAATATCATTTCTATTAAAATGAATGTTTATAAGTTAACTTTGTATGTCAATTTCAGTCCTGTAACAGAATGAACCTATTATCATGTGCATCAATCCTACTGGACAATTTATGGGTGTATGTCAACTGTAAATGTGTAGCTTTAAGGGGTGTTTGGCTATGGCTGGAGCAACATTTTTCTGCTGTAGTTTAAGGGGTGTTTGGGTCAATATACAGCAGCAATTAAACGGTGTTTGGATACGTCTACATCAACAAAATAAGGGGTGTCGTGTGTGCATGTGGCATTTACCTGTGTCACGTTTTTTAACTATTGATTCCATTACTGCATCACCATGTTGATATTCTTGTGGAGCGCTCAATTCTTCCTGGAAGCCAAATAGTGTATCCGATAAGAGTAAAATGGTAAGTTTAGCTTGATAAGAAACAGGTTAGAATGAATATTTACAGGGACAGTAAAGAGTCGTCCAGGCCTTAATCTTATAGACCAGTTCATAGCTTGGACTCCTTGTCCACAAAACCCATCAAGGGTTTCACTTCCAAGATATGCTGCTAAAACAATTAATCGAAAATAACATTCCAAGTACTCAGCACCTCGGTTCAATGCCACTCTCCTTTCCCTTGGCTAAGTATGATGTTGATTAAATATTTTTTGATACCGTACAGCTTGGCGTATATTCTGCAGTGCTGAACATCTATCGATCACTGCATCTAAGGCTTCTCGACATTCCAACCCATTCGACAATAGTAGGATGTCATTTATACCAAAAGTATGACTTGCGTCGACTCTTATTCTGCCCTTAGACACAGGATCAACTCCACTTTCGTCACCACTTGTTGACTCATTGTCTGACTCTCCTCCACATACCACATCATCAAGTAAAACTCTAATAGGCCTTTCATAATTAATTCAAAGTTTCAGAAGACAAGTAATTACAGTGCCTGTAGACGTCCTCCCTCTACCCATTTGACAATTAAATACAAAGGCCGTATCCTTGGTTACAGATGAAATATTTAGAGCCAATTTGTCAAAACCTGAACTTTTCAGAGCTTTACCGTCATTGGTAGGTACACGAGCATACTTAATGGGGAAGCCATCAGCTATTAACGATTTTAAAATCTCTAGTGGGGTCTGAACTGCGTCAATGCTAACATGCTCCCAAGTCTCATAAAGCTTTCCATCTTCAGTTTCATGAATAACCATAATGCCACCTCCGTAACGGTCAGACTCTTTTAGAATATCTTCTTTCAGTCGAGCTTCTATTCTCTCTACTCTTTCATGATCAATTCTGTAAATGCAAAAAAAAATAAGAAATAAAAGGAACAAAAAACTTTATATCACAAGTGGTTGTATATGCTACAAACTAAAAGAGAGAGATCAATATAATGCCGTATACTCGAGCATGTTTGTAGATAACAGGTTCTTCCATCATGTTGTGCCAAAAAACAGGCATGCCATTTTTAGAGCTACCTATCCGTTGAATAACAGATTTAATTCCTTAGTGCATCCAAAAAAAGGAAAAAGAAAAAAAAGTATACAAAAATGAATTTTAAGTATTCTACATGAAATCTTCAAACTGATCAAAACTTATCTCGTTAGTCTGTTGATGATTCTCACTCGGTGTCATCTGATATGGAGGTTGAGCTCGTCTCGAGCTGATTACCACTACCGCTGTATAATGATCCACATGGTAGCAAATTTTGCACTTGGTTTCACTTATCTTGATACAAAAATTTAGTACAGCCAATAAAAAGAAAAAAGAAAAAAACATACATAAATGAATTTTAAGTACTCTACATGAAATCTTCAAACTGAAAACTTATCTTGTTAGTCTGTTGATGATTCTGACTTGGTGTCATCTGATATGGAGGTTGAGGTCGTATTGGGCTGATTACCACTACCAAGTGGCTGTATATGCTATAAACTAAAAAAATAGATATCAATATAATACCGTACACTGAGCATGTTGGTTAAACTATAATATGACTTGAATTTTAATGAAACTACATAACGTGGTCATCATATGGCTTTTCACTGCCAATTTGCGATAAAAACGACACATTTAGACTGAAACCCATTTTCCAAATGTACAGAAACCATACCGTGTGGCATGTAACTGGTATACGCATATGTGCAGCTAAGGATGATTCGGTCCAACCTACAGCTGAAATGCCCATTCATACGCCTAGGTTCATTGAGCATAGAATGTAAAAAATACAAAAAATAAAAATAAATGTTGCCATTTTTTTAGGTATTCTCTAATCATGTTAATACAGAACAACTCAAAGTTATTACCTACATTTTACATTCAGCATCCAAAACACAACGATCATCAACATTGACAGGGCTACATGGAAGTCATCTTCTACAGACGTGGTCAAAAATTTACTATGGTACCGTTACCGTGGTGGAAAATTGTAGTTCAGCCACTACGTACACCAGAGGTCTTTCTCTTTTCTCGTTACCTGATTACACATAAATGGGCCAAGTTGGGTTGTGTTTATCTCAAACAGGTGAAACAACATGTTTTAATATTGTATACAACCTCCTAAGCACGCAGTTGTGTTAAAATATATAAATTACAAAGCATTTTATAAAAGTCGATTTCATTTTATTTAAGTTATGTATTTGGTATATTGATTGTACCTTCGCATCAGATCTTCAGGTAAGCCTTCTAAGTCAAAGCGTCACCAGTCATGATAGGCAGTACATGCCATCTCTGTGCTATATTTCCCTGGAGTAAAGCCACACTCAATAATTCCTTCTGCATATATTAGGCTCTCACGGGCCATTGCATTTATTGCTAGCATGTGTTGCATATGGGGAATAAGAAGCTTGAAAACCGGATTCAAGGAGCTCAAGTGCCGGTGAGTAGCTATTACAAATGGTTCCATACAGTCATGTACTCGCAACCTAAAGATCCAATACATGAACTTATAGTCATTCAATTACTTTTGATGTCCTTAGTGCAAAGACAAGTTAGATATAGAGACAAATAAAAATACTGTTGAAGCTCAACATACCAATGATGAATAAGTTGGTGTACTCCCGCATCATTAGAGCATACGCGAGCTTTCCCCAATTTCCAGAGCCAGTTGGTGGTTGCATCAATTGGAGGAGTCAGAACTTGTTTCGGTAAGATAAGCTTTTCACCGTTAAGGTTAGATCCTTAGTTATATCAAAGGATTTTAAAAACCTTACATCAACAACAAAACTACATAGTATTTAACTATTTTTTTCTTTACTCCTTTTTGAAATTATTTATATATTACATTCATGAAATCAGAGAGATTCGTGAAGATAATATTAAAACTCACATTTCTGTTTTACCTGAAAATTATCAAATTGACGATGAGGAATGTTATCATCAAATTCCTTCATCATCTTCAACCCCGACTAATACAATAGATAGTGGAAGATTGCTGTAAAAAAAAGATATCATAATTTTGCATAAAACAAAATTAATATGTAATTGCTTAAACAATCACCTTGCTTTGACTAACAGTTTTCTTTTCTTGTGAACTTTTACCAGGTCCGTAACCATTATGTGTTACCTGTACCACGGCAATATAATTTGCAAAGTATTAACTTTCATACACACAACACAAATACATGTTAGACCCAAAGTACCAACCTGCCCATCAGCAATGATCAACAGCACATGATACTGGCCACCACTTTTTTCAACAATTGCCATAGCTTGTTCTATGACTGGGGTGAACGATGTTGGACCTGCAGGACGAGTAAAACATTTATCCAACAACGAACATGAAAATATTTTTGAGTTCAAAATCGAATGTAGAAGTGGATTTAAAACCTGCAAGCGTTAGTTGAGGAACGATTTTTTTGTATCCACCCATGACATCCTCAAATCCATTACATGGTCTATCGTCGGGATAAAAGCTGAAAACATGTTGATCATGTGTGGTCGCTACATGGTAAGGTCAAACAATTCAGTCTTCTAAATTTATATTATATTTGCAGGCTTGAAACATCATCATTATTATAAAGAGCAGAAACTGTTTAAAAAGCATACCATCTCCAAATCCATAGCATGGAATCAAGTTATCCTCATCAAACTTTGCTAACGTTTTACCAATGATAGATATTGCGTGTTCATAGGGATTTAGACTGTTTCCAATATGATGCAAGCTCTTAAAGTGATAGGATCTTGTACCTAATTACATGATCAACTGTTAGCATGTTTCAACTCATTTGAAAAAATTTAAAAAGCGCCATGGATAGAAAAGTTACCAGTCCACTCATTGCTCTTAATAAAGTCAATTCCAACAATAAGGTTGGAAGACCGGAGCCCTGCACGTGAAAGTTCTTTAGTCACCTACACATAAAGTAGATGCTTACAAACTTTATATCAGAACCACAAGGAAAAGGTTGTTAAGGATTGCGTTTCATAATTTATTACTTAGATTATTGTGTTTGCAATCTGAAGAAACTTAGTTTCTAAAAGGAGGTGGCAATACGAAATCATCCAATCCAAACACAATCCATCTAACTAATCTTGCAGAACAACTCAACTGTAACCCAGTCACACATAATCCGTTTCAAAGAGGTTAAACATTTAGAATTTATAGTTTACTTTTTTTTTAATATTGTTCTTTTACCCACAACGCTGCCCGAGCACTGCACTTAATCTACAATCACCCCTAACCCATGACGGAGCTAGATAGGGGGTGTCCCGCAGTGTAACAGGAACCCGATGAGACATAGAAACTATGTTTGGTAATGTTAAATTTCGTACAAAACTATGATTTTCCTAATTGCAACTGGTACAAAAAAATTTTGTGACCTTATATTATGATTGAATTTTGTTGTGCACCCGGTCCCTTTAAACCTGGTTCAGTTCCCATTCCCTAAGCCGCATATTTTCGTGTTGTGTCGCACAATGCCACCCTAATTCTAGTGTTTAGATATAGTAAATTCGTATATGATTATTCAGGGGTTGTTTATATTAAATATTTGACTAATCAAGGGGTTGTTTATATTAAATATTTGACTAATCATATATAACTAAACACTCGAACATCTAATAGAACCACATCTAAACAATATATGGTACAGTTGAATAAGCCCTTAAGTCTCAAAATAAGCCAGGAAAAAGGCTTATTAAATATAAGTCGAAATCAAATAAGCTCATAAGCCCACATTTAAGCTTGAACAAACACCCACTAAAAGCTACATTGTAGTACCTCTAAAGTGGCAAATGATTCTTTAGCCATATTGTAATCCTCATGAACGGAGCTCATAAACAGCGAAGCTTCAAGACATTTGAATGCATGTGGGATCTCAGCCAAGTATTTAAGAAAACGCGAGTTGGTATATGTCACCATTATATAATCTAAGTTTTAGTTCTTCATCTTTGAGTCGGTGCCAAAAAATAAAAAAAATAAATAAATAAATAAAGTTGCAATGAGCTCGGCAGGAAGCTTAGTGCCTGATCACACGTTCAGTTCAAAATAAATAAAGTGATCAGTTGTAATGCATGAAAAAGCAACAAACTTTGTATCACCTTTTTTAACCGCATCAGACTTGTTCAGTTGTCACGTTCAATGCTTTTAAAAGAAACGCTAAATTCTATGATTTTTTAAGCTCAATAAGCTGAACGAACTTGGTTGGTGATTTTATGTTTTACATCAATCTTTGAACGTTATTTCTTATTTTGAGCAGCCACGTAGCCAAATAGACTTACAATCGTCTCCTCAACAAATCTGTTAATTAACAATACTTGAGAGCATATTTAAAACAAAATGCGTAGTGTAAAAGTAGCTTGATACCAAATCTTACTGAAATTATCCATCTCTAAGATGGTGCCAGACCATTAAATGGCCTTGAACAACGTTCAATTTGTCCTAGAAAAACGGCTTTAGGTTTGTTCTTGCGAACTGATCAGGGGTTTCAATCTTATCTCTTCCACTGCAAATCACCTAAGAAACATATACGTTAAATAAACATATCGAATTCAATGATTTTCTCACCAAAAATTCCAGAAATCACATTGTGGCCACCAAGAGCCTGTTCTCCATATAGAACAACACCATTATTTTGACTTGCCTAAGGTAGTGAGCCTCCAGCCTTCAAGGAAGCTGATGGCTCCCTGAACCCAAGGATGAACTCATTATTTTGGGCTATTTACCTGCATTAACCAAGTACAATCATTAAGGAGATAAACCTTTCAAAAAACATATCAATGACCACTTTATTTAAATGACTAATGGATGATTAAGTTAATCTTATCAAATTAAGTTATTCTTGGTAAGAGAACATCAATAGGTATGTATGACTCAAAATTAATAGTTTTGAATATGAAATAAGTAAAACTAAATTGTAATTATCGGTGAGAATCAAACTTCAAGTTTAAACTGATGAAAATTCCCTTGCGAGATGCACAACAAATCCCCCGCAATACGAACAATTTTTTTATGAAAACTCAAGATAACTCAAGAAGACTTACAGAAACACTATTAGATAACCCTTAACTGACAACAGTTTCCTCATCATATCTTCATAAACACTCACCATACATGAACTCTCGATTACCTTCTGACCCTTCCCATCTCATCCATCCTGCACCAAACGATATGAAAAAGAATTACAAACTTGACAATAAACATATAACATAAGCATAACTTCCCCTATGGCATTAACGTACCTCCCTCTTCCTGTGTTTAGCTTGACCATTCCATCAGCTAAAACCTCCTGCAGAATAGGAAAAAAGGTCAGATAGACCAAGTGTTCTTTTTACATAAGAATATACTAAGATAAATGGTTTACTAACCTTAAGTTGTACATGCAAGTTTATTTTTTTTAATTTCTCCAAAACTAACGACCGCACGTCAATAACGAACCTTGCAAAACAAAGTACTCAAAAAGACCAATTGGATCAACAAATATAACATATGGAAGACAGAGATCAACATAAGTGGTAGCTTTCACTTGGCTAACATTCCTAGACATCCAGTAACTATTCATAAGCAACTAAAGTTATTTAAAATTAGTTGAGTAATTTCAAACAAAGAGGAAAATAACTTACCAACTGTTACAATTGTGGATGTATACACAGAAAATATTTACCTATAGCCATGCAAGATTAGGTGTTATCACATGATCGTCAATTCCTGAAGTAAAACAAAGAGGAAAATAACTTACCAACTGTTACAATTGTGGATGTATACACAGAAAATATTTACATTTAGCCATGCAAGATTAGGTGTTATCACATGATCGTGAATTCCTGAAGTACCACGATTACCAAAGTTTCACAATAACTTTCTTGTGAAATTGTTGGCTCTGTGATTTTTGGTTGAATGAAGAGTAGGGTTAGTTGGATTTAGGGTTGCTGTTGTTGCTGTGATTTTGAATAGATTAGGGTTTTGATGATATTCCGAATGTTGAATGTGAAGAAATATGTGTTTGACCCATTAAATCCGGCTATAAACATGGTATAGATATAGTAAGTCATGATTCGAATTAGGCAAGCAGGTAATGTTTATGCCAGTATATAAATTGTGTTTTGCAATGATATATCACAACTTGTGACATGGTCCAATGGTTGAGACTCTTGTTGGTGGATGACTATCCCAGGGTTCGAATCTTGTACAATACTTTTTTATACGAATTTAATTACAATATTAAAATTATAAAAACTAACGAAATTTAATTATATAAAAAAAATTGTTTACATGTGATGACAGGGCTGATGACATGGCTGAAATTGAATTACTAGGCATTGACTGGGCAATGAGGTGGCATTTTCTTCAAATGCCTCCTGTTATATATAATGTAGAGATATATATATTAGTGATCATGGCCCGCCAAATGGGCGGGCATGCTTTGTGATTTTCACTAATCATGTAATTTTAGTTATATTTGCAATCATTTGATTTTACTTCTATTTGCATTTGTAGTCTTTTGGAAATTTAATCCCTAGGTTATCTAACTATATCAAAAGAAAGACAGTTAAATAGTTTTGTGATTTGCAGTTAAAGAAGAGTAGCAATGGGATTTTAAATTGTGGTATGAATGATGGACGGTTGAACAAAAGAAAAAAGCAAGCAATGAGTATGGTCTGACCAAGCCATGTGTTGATGAAGATCACCTTTCTTTGTCTTTGACTTAATAAACAGTTATATAGCCGCAAATTGTATCACCAATATAATTTTTAAATATATTTTTTACTGCTTTAAGTTTGACTAAAAAAGTCAAATTGGACTTTAATTTTGTATCATAGATACTAAATCTTCACGTTCTTGTATTAAACATGATGTAACTTTTATAAACGTTCGAATTGCAATTTGCATGTATATTCTTAAATGTAATTGTTGAGGCAACACTTAGTCTATGTTGCTGCATGTTATACACGATATACATTTCAAATGCATGCTAAATATTTGTGTTGGTTATGCATTATCAACATTGAGAATGATTACATCTACTTACACTATATTTATTATATTTAATATATATAAAGTTCAAGCCATTAATTTCATTTTTATAAACTAACTAAACACATAAACACTGCTGCCATTGTTTCTGCGATCATTCAGTTTTTTTTTTTTTTTTTTTTTTTTTTTTTTTTTTTTTTTTTTTTTTTTTGTTTTTCATTTTTTTTTTTTAATTTCTTGCTACATTCAACCATGTTTAATCAAGTTAAAATATTATGTTTGGTTAGTGGCATGTGGTTGGTTTGTTTTTCCCGTGAATATTTTCTTGTTATCTGATAAAAGAATGATTGGTTGTTAAAATAAGTGTTTTACATTGATTAGGATTTGTTTATTAATACAATATTAGTTTAATTGCAACATTCTTATATTGCATGTGTTGTTTGTTGATTGGTTCAAAAAGCCCCAAATATAGTAATTGGATCAATAGGTATTTTTTAAAAGATATTATCTTAGTTGGAAATGCGTGTGGTTATGGTTCCTAAAATAGATACCTTATGTTTCGTGCTTGTTTATAACTGAGTAAAACAGTAAGCAACATTTAGCATAAGATAAGTAAAAAATGAATTATATCTATTTGATATAAATAAATATAAACTTATATTCTGGAAAGACTAAAAATATAAACTTATACTCGGGAATGATTTGTGTAAATCATATATTTAGATAAAATAATAAACAAATTATTTGCATTTATTAAAATGATTAGACACCATTTACATGTGTTAGACACCATATACATGTGGAATATATATATATATATACACTAGCAGGGTACCCGTGTGATGCGGCGGTGGGTACCCTGTGACTATATTTTGCGGCGAGTAAATGATATTTGGTTACATACTTTTTCTAACAAAAACTGTATAATTGAATGATAATTTAAATTGAAAAAACTTTAAACAATAGCAATACAAATTATTTTATATCCGAATTACATAAGATCCAAACGAAGAAAAGAAAAGAAAATTATTAGCATATTTGAAACATAAGGTCCAAATGAAAAAAAATAGAAAATTATTAGCATCTTTGAAATGTAAGGTCCAAACAAGTACCCCGCGCCTAGCGGCACGACACCGGTGTATAGTTTTCGATAAAGTTTGATGTGTCGATTCTCTGTGTGATTTCTTTTTTTTCTTTTGCGTTAAAGGTACCATCGACTTTTGTTTTTTTGACAAACTATGTGGTTATGGTTTCGTTTGTTTGTGGTTCAACGACATTTCAATGTTGGTACTTGGGTGCAAATAAAGGATTGTAGGTTGATTCCTCAAGTGCAAATAAAGAATCGTACTTTTGTGCCTTAATGTTTCTTATGCATGTAGATTAATTGTTTTGTGTGACAATACGTTGTATACTTAAGAGTTAGTTCAAGTATTATATATGTTATTAAAATTGCAAAAATCTAGTATAGTTCTAATCTCAAGAACTTGCTTTGTGTGACAATACATTATCTCCTTGTGTTAAACTTAATATTTCAAATCCTCAAAAATAAACCCAGAAAGCAACACATGCAACCAAAAATCAATTTTTTAACAAAGACATCCATATTAACAAACTGGATCTAATCACCAAAAATCAAAGGAATGAAACTCAAACAAAACGTTTAGCTTACAAGATAAACCAATAAGGCAATAAGCAATAGACCTAACCAAGCACTAATTTGATGCCTTTGATAATTCAAATTGCACAACACATCTACCTCTCAAACAGCTGCTGAGCATGGCCACATCCTGTTTTCATAAATCTACCTCACAAGAACATCATTGGTCACAAATAAACAAATAAATACAAAAACTAACAATACAAAAACTCAAAAAATATACTAATAAAAAAAGGCTTACTCATATATTTTTTACAAAAGAGCAAAAGAACGCATTCTGCCATTGTTTCAAAATCACAAGTTGCAATGCCCAAAAAAAAGATCTCACACTACCATACACTGAATTTGCCCGACCAATTAACATAAAATCTCTAAACCTATATCATTTCGTAAATTTCATCAATCATCAAGACCTCTTAAGAAATAACCCAAAAACACACCCATAAAACCCAATAAAGGCAGAAATTTATAAATCTATAATATGGTTGTTACAACTTCATATTTAATGGGTTGTTACAAGTTTTGGGTTGTTACAACTTTATATTTAATGGGTTGTTACTTATAAACGGGCTGTAAATGGACTATTTAATTTTCAGGCCATCTACTTTTACATTTCAAATTTGAAATGGCCTGTTATTTTATGTTAAATGGCTTTTTAATACGTTTGCATTTGAAATTGAAAAGTATATTAATGTATTGAACTATTAGTTAAGACTTTTACTAAATGGTTTGTTATTTCTTATTTGGGAAATGTTTTTGGTTTTAAGAATTTTTAGACTTCCTCATTTAGAAGTCCTAAATGCATTAGTATGTGTATATATGTATATGTATATATATATATATATATATATATATATATATATATATATATATATATATATATATATATATACATATACATATATACACATACTAATGCATTTAGGACTTCTAAATGAGGAAGTCTGAAAATTCTTAAAACCAAAAACATTTCCCAAATAAGAAATAACAAACTATATATATATATATATATATATATATATATATATATATATATATATATATATATATATATATATATATATATATATATATGTCTATATCTATATATATATGTGTATATATATATATATGTATATATATATATATATATATATATATATATATATATATATATATATATATATATATATATATATATATATATATATATATATATATATATACATATATATAGTGTAGCGTTCAATGCAGAACCATTTTTTTGTACAGAACCTACAGAACCAGTCTTTTTACTCCTAATAATGCATGATGTACATCATACCAATGCAAGATGGCATTTTTGTAAATATTTACTACTTATTTTTAAAAAAGAAAATAGATTAAAGGGCAAATTAGGTATTTTCATTTCCAAAAAAATTGCATCTCATCAGTTACATATGAAACCACTAAATCACATATCTTTTCCTCAAGATCTAAAACCGCCTCCAACATCTCCACCGATCAATCATTACTCTCACCAAAAATCATTGTAACTCTTCCCTGCCTCCATCAAAAACCCAGATCGAATCATGAATCACCATAAAAAACCCAGATCTAGCATGGTTTATTAAAAAAACGTGGTGGTTTTTTAAAAAAAAAATAGTACTAGCAAATCGGTGCTTGTGAATGTAACTAGGATACGTATGCGATGTGTTTTAAACTCTTGGACGAAGATGACTAATTCCCCTACGTTTTGGGCGCTCGATTGTATCACACATCAAACCGTGTAAGTATTCTGATATGGTGGTAATCATATAGAAAAGAATAAGATTGTTGTTTGTAATAGTAAGTTATAGTTAATGGATATTTCTTTTTAAATTAGTTTCCAGAATCTGATAAAAGATATAATAACATTTTGGTTTTCATTTTTAAAATAGTATTTTAGTTTAATTCCCTCGTTTTCGAATTCGAAAAAAGGGATCAATTTAGTCGGTATAGTTTATCCATTTGTATGAAATGAGTAGCAGGCTACATTAAAATAGTTTTGAATATGGGCTTTTGATTTGTTCCTTATTGAAGATTTTCATTCGTAAGGTTTGTTTGATTATTTTATAAATTGTTGCATTTTAAAGTTTTTAGCTCTCTTATGTAGTATTCATATTATTTGGGTTATGAAAGATTGAAATTATCATAACTACAACATGTAGTATAGAACAGAACACATGGTCAAGTTGTTTTCAATGTGCAGCTACTTTTAAATGTTATAATAAGTTGTTGATGTGCAAGTTTAAGAAGGTTACTTTTGAATGTTCCGTAGTATTATAATTTTGTATGTTTTTGTCTATGTGTAGTTAAAGGAAAAATCAGGTGCTCATAAAAAATTGGAGTGTGCATATATGTTTTTTTTATAACGGGCGCATATGTTCAAATTAAATTGACGAGAAAGTGCACATATGTTTTTGGAAGACAGGCCCATATGTTCAAATGAATTTGACGAGAAAGTGCAACGTGCATATATGTTTTTGGAAGACGGGCACATATGTTCACATGAATTTGACGAGAAAGTGCAACGTGCACATATCTTCAAGTTTCAGTCGGGATGGCTCAATCATAAGAAAGACGGTGTGATGAAGATGATCTACGGAATAAGGCGTGCATATAGGTTTTTAGAAGGCATGCATATATGTTGTAATGATTTTGATAATACTTGTTTTGAATTGTATTTTATTTAATATAATTTTTAATAGTATTTATGTTCTTGATTTGTTACAAAGTTAGAGGTTACATGTATATGTTTATATTTTTTGTTATAAAGTTTGAATATTAAAGAATGTACACTCAAAACATATGTGCAATCACCATTTTAAGCAAAAAAATGTATGCTAGAAACATATGAAGTTTACAATATTAAAAAAGAAAAAAAAAAAAAAAAAAAAAAAAAAAAAAAAAAAAAAAACATATGCACTTGATTAGAAAAAAATGTATGATGAAAAAAAAATCCGAAAATTAAGGGATTTAAAAAAACGTTATTTAATTAAGAAAATTCAAAAAGAAAGTGAAAATGTGTTATTACCATTATTCCCTTTTGAATTAAATAAAAAGATTAAATAATACAAAATTCTCATTGGTCCAAAGTGGTTCTGTAAAGTTCTGTACAAAAAAGTGATTCTGCATTGAACGTGCCATATATATATATATATATATATATATATATATATATATATATATATATATATATATATATATATATATATATATATATATATATATATATATATATATATATATATATATATATTTGTGTGCACAATACATGTGTTTACTAAGCCATTTTTAAATAGTAATGTTAATGTGCCATAAAAATGGATCATAATTGTTTGTGTGATAAAGTTTTAGAAATTTAAGAATTATAAAAAATAAAATTCATAATTAAAAACAGTGAGAAAGATATATAATTATCTCGTATGAAAACAAACAATTCATAGCCACACATGCAACATTAAACAAAACTCATAGAATAATTAGTCTAATGGGAAAAGAATAACATGATTGTTCATTGGTTTCTCTTTACTACTAACAAACATGAAATATTGGGATTTTGAGAATTTTGTCATCTAGTTTTTGAACTTCATAACGAACCAGCTTTATGCACAACATTTTTTCTTTTTCAAATCCGCAATCTTGCCTAAATTGATACCAGTTCCCTTCCAATACTAACACTTTAATTTGAGAATGGTCTTGTTCATGTGTAACAACATGCAAGTTGACTGAGTAAACCCATATTCTGTGCATGATCTCTCCCTTTCAGTACTTTTGCATCCCCAAGTCGTTCCAAATGTTGATTCGATTTTCTGTTTCGTAAGAGAGAATACGTTAATAATTTTAAGTATTATTAGGAATTTAAAGTTTTTGCTTTAATTATTGTTGTCTTGTTCTTACCAGTTGATAGTAATAACCAATATTGGGATGAAAAGGTGCGTAAACAACCATGTCGTTATATTCATGAGCATTGTGATTCTACCAAGTGCAATTGTGTTGCATTCTGTAATCTGCATCATAGGTATGATTGGTTTTTTTTGCATTTAAAGAATCCATATCCAACTTCAATTGCTCAGATACATCATCTTTAAAAGAGGCCTGCGGTTCAACATAATATTTATTTTCTCAGTTATATAGTAAGTTAGAAAATTTTCACAAAATGATTTATTTTGAAATTTTTCATAATCATACAAAAATATATATACCTCTTTAGATGTGAAAGTATATCCACCGTCAGTTTCATATTCAAAGTAATCATCAAGCTTGCATATATTTTTACCCCTTTCAAATGTTGATTTTGAAAATCCGTGACTGGTGCCAGCAAAACAACACACCTATGCATAACAGATTAATATGTTATCTTAAATCATTAAAATACATTTTAAAAATATGTATTTCTGCTTACAACAATTTTGCACATGTTCGTAAACGTTCCAGAATTCGTCCTCGATAATCTTCGATTGTTATGTGTCAAACAAACAACCTAAAAAATACATAAAAAAATAAACTATAATATAAATTTAATGTTCACTACAACACAATACGATACGTAACTATAAACTTAAATAATACCTCATTATCAGTATCATGTAAGTCAATATCATCGTCAGATATGTTGTATCATATTGTTCGTTTTGTTTTGGCTTTTTCCAAATTGGAGCGCTTCGATAACCATTTAGACCAGCCTCATAAATCTGCATATGTTTCGTGTATAATTATTTTCGTAAGTATAATAAAAATAGATATAAATAATAATAAACACATTCATCATCATCACTATTAACAAAAAAATTGTTTAAAACATTTTAGGAAATGTACAATTTATACGTGTTAAATTTATAATAATACCTCATCCTCATCGTCTGATATGTTAATGACTGTAACATCACATGCGTTTCCGTGCTTAAAAGTTAACAAATCACCATCATCTATAGGAGCTGATTCCGAGGATTGTCCCTTGAAATGATTTTAGTATTATATAATCAAATAAGGTTTGCAATTGCATGATTGTTTCCCATAATTTTATAACTAAACACTTAAGTTAAAAAGGAAAACATAAAGTAGAATTTTAAAAATTCAAAACTACTTCATTAGCAATGCTGTCATCTTGATCGACAATCCTGGATTTTGTGTTACATATTTTTTTTATCCAGCAACCTATTTACAAAGATTAAACACAAATTTATGTTGTCAAGTAAGGCTTTTTTTTTTTCTTTTTCTTTTTTTTTTTTTTTTTTAACAATGAAGCAAAATTAAAAAGGTGTATACCTTCGTTTGAAAGATGTTATTGCAGGAATATTTTCATTGATAATAACATTGGTGCAAAAAGGAATGGTTGAAACCTCGTGCTCATCTGGTGTAAAAAACCTGAAACATAACGTGTAATAATAGATATGAATAATTATAGTAATTTACTTTATATCTTACTTCACCATGTGTTGATTTTTGCAAGTTGAATAACCAACACAACTAGCTCATTCTGAATATATTCCTGACTTAAGTAATTGTCCAATTTGTCATCATTATCTTCCCATAATGTAACGTTAACTTCATCACCACTGTTTAATATATAAATAATGTTAACATAAATAAGATAATACGAATAAAAGCGTTACAAATTGCTCTAAATATTATCATAATTATAAACAATAAACATTACTTTAAATTTTGAAGCTTGAACTAGGAAATTATTGCGGTCTTCTTCCTGTAATATATTGCTTTCAATACTGGTTTTAATGAAATCAAACCAATAATATCTACAAACACCACGTTCATCAAATAAACATTGCATGATATAAAATTATTTTAAATTAATGTAACATAATTTTGTGTGTAATTCTTACCAAACACAAGCTTGTTGTATTTTTCGTCGGTGATGATATCATGATATTCAATGAATTCGATTCCATCATGTGCACAATTAAAATCCTGAACCACACTTATGGATGTATTATTTTTAAAGTAAATCTTGCCAGCATGATTTGTTAGCTGCATGACTTCCAAGTTCCAACCCGGTATACAAATTGAAATTCGATAGAAGTATACAATTATCTTTCTTTAGCATTGGTTGACACAACTTGAGGACGTAATGATTTGCACAAGCATGGATTTTATTGCCCTACAATAGTTATTGAAAAACACAATACATGATCTTTTGAGTGTTGGATCAATCTAACTTACATATCTAAACAACAAAAACGATAATATTGTAACATAAAAGCAATATAATGCATATAAACAAAATTTAAATATCAAATAATTAAACATTACCTTTTCGTATATTAGTAGCATGTTAATGTTTTCACCCTTTGAATAACCATCCCTAAGAGTTGTTGTTGTTTTCCAAATATGTATGATTTTCACTTTGATAGTTGAGCATTGTTCATTGTTTGTGATCTCATCTAAATAAGAGATGTCGCAATTGAACATTGGCGTTAAGGATGAGTGTTTTTGCTTTTTGCGTCTACCTTGCAAAAAAGTTTTTGGATTAGAATTCGACATAGTGGTTTTCTGATCTAGTTAATTTCCAAATGGAATAGAGCTTTGCTATTGTATCTAAAGTTATATTTATAGGCATATGTCTTTGAAATAGGACATAAAATTTCGTATTATCGTATTTATTTTAAGCTTAAGTTTATCCAATACTATTTTTTAGATGATAATTTAGGTCTTGGTATATTATATTTTTATTTCACATTTTTTTTTGCTAATATTATGCGTTACTAATAATAGTGATTTGGATGCTTAGACTTGTAGATCACAATAATTAAAAGTTCAAGTTAATCCTATGTTCAAAGAATTCTAATCGAAAGTAAATTATACATTATTAATATAATGGTAACGATTATTATGAATGAATTAGAAATATAAATACATTAATATCAAAAGCTTTAATTTACATGACTACCAACCTTTAACTTTATTGTTTGTTGTGCAAGATTAATTATTAACATTTTTATAGTTTGATATCAATTATAGTAAAGATTTTGTCACAATAGAACATAGCAAAACTTATACTCAAAAATATTTGACTTAATTATTTATTGTTTGATAATTTTTTGTTAACATATATGCTATTATATAGTACTACACCCGTCCTAAAATTATTGTCCCCTATTGAATTTTCGGTCTTTACTTTTCAACTTTGACCTTAAGTATTTTTGTTTATATTACTTAATACTTGATACAAAATATATGAACGAATTGAGTTTTAAATGTATTTTCATTTGGTATAATTTTTATCAAAAAATATATAACACAAACAAAAATATACATAGTCAAAGTTGAGAAAGAAAGACCGAAAGAGTCAATATGGGACAATAATTTTGGGACGGGGGGAGTAATATTTAGCTATGGTATATCATATCCTGTTTAAATTTAAAATATCACATCCTTTATATATTTCACTTTAACAAATAAACTCTTCGATTTTATTTAAAAAGGTGATTTTATAAAAGTTTAAATGTTGATTTCGTTAATTATATTAAAGGATAAATTTACTTAACTAAATATAAACGTATATACTTTAAAGAAATCCAGAAAATCATGGCTAACATATAACATGCATTTAATAAACGTGGATCAAGCAACTGATGGGACAAAACACACATTTTCAAAGTTGCATGTATTGATAATATAAATGAAATCATGCTGTTTTTTTGTTTTTCTAGATATAAGTAATAAACAAATGAATTATTCCTATATGTATAAAAAAATTTCCATGCGACAATTCGTACAAATTGTGGTATGAATATCCAAGTCACATAATTTATTATAACACGAATACCTTGCTGGAGTTTAAGTTTTTGATTATGCTGATATTGTTACATAATTTATTATAATACAAATACTTTGATGTAGTTTAAACTATACACTTGTTAGATAGTATATTTTAAGTCTATGTATTTACTATTTATTTTTTGTTTATTGGTTTTACGATGTAAATTTCTAAGATTGTTAACATAAAAACTTAAATTATAAATTTCATAATAAACATAAACATAATACTAATTTTTTGATATTAAAAAAATTAAAACCAATTACATATCAAGTAAAATTAAAATAGACTTATATGTCTTCTGATGAGAATGCCAAGTGCATTTCATCATACGAATAGATCTCTAGATCTTCTTCATCTTTATTTTCATTTAAAACAGTATTTGTTTTGTTTTTATTTGCTTTTGACTTCCTATATGCAATGTGTTAGGTCACCATTTTACAACACAATCACTAAGATATCTAGAGAGAGAAAGTAAGTAGAGAGAGAGAGAGAGTGGAAGGAACACCTAATATGATAATAAGAGACTAATGATATTACTAGTGAACCAACCACCTCAAATGAGGTGTTACAAGACTATTTATAGGTAAAGATTAGGGCTTCACTATACTTAGTCAATATTACAACCTTAGCCCTTAGACTTTCTCCAAACCTATAAACTTAGCATAAAACTTAATAAAACATATAAAATAACTAACGTAATAACTAAATAATGCAACCTATAACAAAATTCAATGACCGACACTTGAAATAATAAAGTCTATTCCCAACAATCTCCCCCTAAGTGTTGGTCATCAAAGGTTGCTCGACGTCGTCATCTTCTATACTTTGACATTGTAGTTGATGTCCTAAAAAATAGTTAGCAAAATCTTTCATCGTTCTTTGTACTTCGTTCTTTGTTGATGTGATGGTGATAATGTTATGAAGTTGTCTGCCGATCGTCACTTCTGTGTCTGTGGTGGTTGTCCGCCATTCCAACATGCTCATACATCTTAGGACTTAGACTTTCGAAAGCACAAAGTTCCTTTGCATACACTTTGATCTTTAGTCTTTATACTTTGTAGATTCTTCTTTTTGGCGTAGAATCTTTCTTTGAACTTTGTGGTGCTAAGATCTTTGGGGGAGCTTTCATTTGCATCAAGATGTATGTATGAGCATGCTGGAATCTACCATCATGGAGGTGATGTACCTGCAGGTAAACAGTTAGCAATAATCAATCGGTACTTACAGATAAGGAATTAGAGCTCGTCAACAGCATAGTGTGAAGACTCCTTCTAATCCTTATCAAGGCCGTTCCCATGTCAGATACTCCCGAAGGAGCTTACGAGACCTACTAAGTAGCTCAATGACTGGATGAGTCGCTGGGGATCACTCCACGACTGTAGACCGCTAAAGAACCACCGCGAACACTAAGCGTAACCCTTGTGGGGTTACCGAAGTGACCTGCTGTCAGGGCTGTTTGATGTTGACCCTGGCAGGAATTTCCGTTCAATCATCAAGAAATACATATGTAATGCTCTCATAAACGTTCTCGGCAGATTGCTAAGATCTGCGAAGGACTCGATAATTTACAGCTGGTGCCCATTGATCTAGAACACCAGTTGTAGAAATACTAAGTGTTCCTACGAGATCTTTGATGTATGTCATGGCTCTAGACTCGATAAGTGCTCACTTAGGTTTCCTATATGGAGACTAGGGAGGGGTCTCCTGCTTCAATATCAACTATCTCTAAGAGATAAGTCGATAGATTACACTGGTTCCCCGTGAGAATGAAACAAGCTCTTTTAAGAGAACTTGAGTGGTTAAGAAGGTTTAGTGCATTGCGTCACTGGGTCCATGACGACTTTATCTTCAATACCGGTGTTGCCTTAGCAACGACCAGTAGCATATGAATTGAACCCGGCGTCTGCCCTAAGGTTGAACATTTGGAGGGCTATTACTTTTCACCCTTTTCTTTACTTTTCTGTTTAATTCTTCAACTCCTTCTTTCCCCTTTCATTCTTTTCTCTTTTTTCGTATCATACCTAAGGACTTCTAAATCTAACTATTGGAGATGTCATTGGGTAGATCCCTCCGGCTCTGGAACTCCTTCTTTCCCCTTTCATTCTTTTCTCTTTTTTCGTATCATACCTAAGGACATCTAAATCTAACTATTGGAGATGTCCTTGGGTAGATCCCTCCGGCTCTGGCGGATCATAGGACGGTTTTTCCTATCTTAATCACCTTATAACTCCGTGATTATCCGACAATAGCCAAGAAACCTTTGAAAATCTATCAAAGTGTTTGTGATTATCAAACATTTTGTTTAACACTTTGAGAGTTTTGTGTTTACTTATGAAGGGCTCCCCCTTCACACGTGCTCACAAGTATTAAATAAATTTGCACATGCGGGAGGAGCGAGCACTTTTAGAATTGATCCACTTTCAATGAACAAGACTGATTCGAGACACGCTTACATAACTTGTTAGACTAGCTTGAAATTATTACCCGGCCAGGTCAAGTCCACCAAAAGTTTCTCGAAACGGTACCTTTCTACTAAGACAAATCCTTTTCGAGACACGCTTACGTGGTTAGTTAAAGAGTTCTATTGTCAGCTTTTAGGTGACAACTAGCTCTAGTAACTAACTTGATGTTATTACCCGTCGAGGATAAGTCTTTTAGAGTTTACTAACTTTAATGTTTCGTCAATTCCTGGGTCAATTCTGAGTCTAGCTCGCACAAGATATTTGACTTTAATCAACATTGAACTTTCATATTTTAATCACTTTCACTTTTCTGCCCCTCAAAAATAGCATATGAGATGTTGTTTTTGATAAACTTTTGATTAAAATATGCTTTTTGAGTCTTATGGGGAGATAGCAACAAGAACTTTTGGTTTTCAAACAATGAATTTTTCAAGTGCTCCCCCTCAACAAGTGAATACTCATTAAGGTGAAATACTTGTCTTTTGAGCAGAATTATGAAAATCAGAAAATGTTTGATTAATTCTACTCAAAAGTAAGAAGCCTTCGCTCCTTATATAAGGATTGAGGCACTGATGCATACCTCAGGGTCCTTTCATTACAAGTGCAGGTTGTACATTGTTATGTGTGCACAAACCATAGTTATAGATGATGAAAAATTATGATGAAACAAAGTTAATGTTATACCAAAATGATCATGCTCGAGGAGTATCCGGACGGCGGTAGGTGAGAATGTCAGGAATCGGTTCCCTCGCTCCAATCAAGCTCTCCAATCTGCGTATCTGATCCCTGAACCTTAACTTCTGATCAATCCTAGCCATGAACTTGAGTGCTTCCTTCACATCTCTTCTATTCCATCCCACATTAATCCCACTGTTGTGTTGTTTGAGTTTTTCATTCAACTGAATTTTGACATACTTAAGAGTTTGATCCCCAAACTTATGAACCTCTTCATATCTCATGAGTCTGAACCTATCCCTTAACGGATAAATAACTCCAAAGGGTTTGTTGTTGAAGGTTAACGGTCGAGGGTTCCTGATGGCATGAGTAAGTTTTTGTGGAGCGGTAAAGTTGAGGGATGTCTGATAACTTTCGACTCCTAATTGTGCATCTTTTACTCTTGCTTTGATGATTGTTTGACGCATAAAAAGCAAGATGGAGTTAATGACGTCATACTGAAGGCTGCCGGGCAAGTGCTGAAGTTTGCCTTGAACCTTGAGTAAGTATATGTCAGCAATATCATTGAGGTTCAACCGATGATAGTTTGCTTCACCGAACTTATAAATTTGATTATCGATTTGTTTGACCTCAATTTCATCAAGAAAATTATACCCAAATCTTTTCTCTGTTCGTGGAACGGCTGTGATGGTGAGAATGTGAAGATTAGAGAAGACTCTGTGGTTGGATCGGAATGTCAGCTTGTATTTGTAAAACCATTTGCGCATCTCTGGCCAGTGAGAGTTGCACAGAGCTGCTTCAATGTTGTACTTGCTGACAGAATCAGAGTATAGTCCTCTCATTTGATCATCAAGTTCTTCCAGAGGATATGACGCAGCTTTGAACTTTGTGAGAGATGTAGCATAACGGTGACCAGGATTCGTGCTTCCATGAATAAGATAGAGAAGGTCGTTGTTGACGAAGTATTGCTTAGGGAGCTTAGGATCACTTGGAGGACCAACAAGGGGTAATGGTTGAGAGAAATCTTGAAATTTGAAGTCATCAGGTTTAGTGCCATAATATATTTTGTCCCAAGATGGTCTCTTTTCCCAAGTAATGTTTTCTGACAGAGCTCTTGCAACCTCATCCACGTTATATTTGAACTCAAGTTCAGTTGTTGTGCATGTTTTGAACTCTGTGAACCCTGCTTTGCGAATCTTAACCAAGTCAGAAAGCTGAAGTCTTTGAGTCTGCATCACCTTTTTAATTCTTTTTGTGAAGCTTATAATAGATCCTTCAGTCATTTCTTCAGCTTCAGTGTCATCTGGGTGACAGGCCGTTGGTGGTTCCTTTGGTGGTTCTGTAATGGTTTCGGTGATAAGTGGAGGGATGTCATCCATATCTACATCAGCATCTTTGGTAGATTGTAAGGGGTGTGGATCCTCGATTGAGTGTGGAGGGTTTGGACCAGCAGAAACGTTAACGGTTGCGGTTTTAGTTGGAGGCCTGGAGGTGGAACCGGACACTTTCTTCCTCTTTTCTTGTTGTGGCTGATCATCTGGGTCGGAATCATCATGTCGACGCTTGGTAGCTTTTGTCTTTTTGCAGGATTCGCTTTTCTTTTTAGGTTTCTTGATTGACTTGATAAGTGCCTTGCGTAGATCATTTTCATCCGGATCATTCACAACTGCTTCCAATAATTTGCCTTTGAGATCACTTACGGAAGGTTTTGAAGGTAAAGTCTGAACAGTGATTGGTGTAGTTTGAAACCTTTGAGAAACAATCTCTGCAAGATTATTTTTGACATAGTGTCTCACAGCAGAAGGAAGTGCCTCCTGAACATACTTTTGAACTTCCCTTGGTAATCTCTGTTTCACCTGGTCCTCAACTGCTGCTTCAACATTGTAAATCTTGAAAGCTTCAACATCACGCTGTTGTTCATTAACTTGCTTTTAAAGCGCGTTGTATTGGTCATGTAGTGATTTCAGCAAGCTAGAGTGAACAACTGTTGTAGGAGATAAAGGTTGTTGTTGTGGCTGAACTATGGATGGTCCTTCATCTATACCTACAATGTCAATAGAAGTATCAATACTCGTATCAGGTTGTTCATCCTTACTATCACCATCCGAATCATCATCACTTTCATCAGTCTTATCTTCTTCATCATCTTCAGATTCCTCAGCTTCTTCACTTTCGAAATTCTCTTCTTCTTCACTATTTTCCTCATCATCATCATTGCCTTTAGAGGCTTTTTCATCTTCATTAACTTCTGGTTTATCGATGGAATCTTTTGGTTCAGAACTGGAGGAGTCAGCTTCATCATCTGAGTTATCATCACCTTGTTCAGAGGATGATGTTGTTTGAGATTGTGTTTCATCAGATGATTGTTTTTCTTTTTCCACACTAGGAGTTGGTCTTTCCACAGCCTGAGTACCAGATCGTTCACCTTTCTTAGTTAATCTTGCAATTCTGTCCTCCTCTGATAGTTTGCTTTCTCTTAAGGTAACTTGCAATTCTTCATCTTCTTCAGATTCAGACATTGGTGAGGTAACAGATTCTTCTTGAGTTTCTATAGCTTTTCCCTTATTTGCCTTCTTTCTTTTAGTCTGTGTGAGCTTTTCAGTTTCAGTTCCCTGCTGAGCATCTCCTTCATCATCCGTTGGTTCATCTCGAATTGTTGTCACTTTCTTCTTAGGCTCTATTGTGACCTTTTTGATTCTGGATTTGGGAATGGTTTTGATTGTAGAAGCAATTTTTGAAGTTCTCTTTTTCTTCGGTTGAGTCAAACCAACTTGATTGTTTCTTTGAGCTTCATCGTATACTTTATATGCCTCAGTACTCTGAACTGCTTTAGGTATCAAATTATCAGGGATTCTCATTCCTTGTACTTGAGTGTTTGTCTTTTGAATCTTGGTTTTAGAATACTTATGGTCTATGACAGGCGTGTGTTTCTTATCTTCCAATCTACGATCAACATCTGGGTTAGTTTCCATGAAATGAGCAATGAGGCACTTTGTGAATCTGTAGAATGGAATTCTAGATGTGGAAGATTTCAGAAACTGTTTTGCTTGATATATCATTTCATCCCAGATAAGTTGAGCATAGTCAATGCTTGCTTGATTGACAACCCCCCAGAAAATCTGCATCAATTCTAAAGAAGGATGTTCATGCCCAGTTTCTTTGCCCGTTAAACTGTTGGTAAGGATAGAGTAAAGTGTGAGCCATGGTTGTGGAAAGTATTTCCTGTCGACATGGGATATTTTGTTGAGTTTGACAACTGATTCATCATACTGCAGTTTTCGAAGAAGTCCAATAACATCTGATAAAGATGGCAACGGACTGAATTTCTTGACATTAGATGGTAGGTTAAGAACAGTACGGAGAGTACACAATTAGTTTGTGATCAAGATGAACACCCAACTTTTTCTTATCCTTGCTAATTTCAATAGATTCCCAAAATTGTGTTAAGTAGACTTCTGGTACTGTAGTTGTGATGGTGAGAAGGTTAAATATAAAGTGTTCTTTGAGTAACTCTAGGATGATAGCACAAGTTGGATGACATGTGATTGTTTCAAAATCTATCCTATGGTTTGTCTTTGCGATTATTCTTTCATCTCCTTGAATCAATTCGTGTCAGGGTGTTGGTGTCTTAGCCATTTGTGTACCTGAAATGATTCACAAACCAACAAATACCATGTGGTAATAAGTTTGTTAGTGTTAGAGATAACCACGACTCCCATGATAGATAAACCATCACTTAAGACAAATTCATTCACACATACACATCACTTGAGACAATCAAGATAGAGAACCACATTATAGAGTAAATCTCATCACTTAGATACATATAACACTATCACACATATCCCTTAAGTCTAAATAGACAAAACAACCAAGTCTCGATAAATTTTGGAAAAATTTCGGCAGCATTTCTTTTCATAAAAAAGAGAAAATTAGAACCCATACTGTGATGGTTCCATTTGAAACTCCTGACTCGGAGTGAAAAAACCATGATACAAGCAAGTCCACAAAATATTGATTCATAACTTGAAATAAGTATGTAACTTGATAACTTAAGACTTAACTCGAAAAACATTTGACATAACTCGAAACAATGTGACTTAACTCGAAAACTTTTAGACTTAACTCGAAAAATTTGACTTAACTTGAAAACTTTTAGACATAACTCGATACAATGTGACTTAACTCGAAAAACTTGATAAGTTTCAATGTCAAACTCGATAACCACAAGGTTAAAGCCCAACTTGATAACCACAAGGTTAAAGCCCAACTCGATAAGCACCAGATTAAATCCAAACTCGATAAAGCACCAGATTAAATCCAAACTCGATAAGCTCAATTTTAAATCCAAACTCGATAAGTTCAATGTGAAAGCCAAACTCGATAAGTTCAATGTAAAAGCCAAACTCGATAAGCATTGGGTTAAAGCCAAACTCGATAAGCATTGGGTAAAAGCCAAACTCGATAAGCATAAGGAAAGCAAACTCGATAAGCATACATCTCCAAACTCGATAAACACACATCTCCAAACTCGATAACCTAGAGATAGAAAACTCGATAACCAAAAAAAATTCAAACTCGATAAACCTAACATAGGCTAACTCGATAACATGCATAATTGAAACTCGATAAGCACATGAGGAAACTCCAAACTCGATAATCCAAAGAAAAGATTCAAACTCGATAAACATTAAGGTTTCTAACTCGAAAATCATTCAAGTCCTAACTCCATAAGTTTTCTAACTAGATATGCATCAAACTCGATGAAAGTATCATTTAAACTTGATAATCCACCTCATAATCTAACTCGATACACATAAGCCCTACAACTCGATAAACCATCATATAAATCGCAAGAATCAAACACATTTAGATAGATTACATATGTAAGACCTCAAGTAGATGACATATCGACTTTTAGCAACAATCTTATGAACATATTAGACCCACAAACAATATTATAACCAAATAATCACAAACCCAGTGGAAGCCTAAACATATTCGAGCTTATGAAACTTAAATCACCTAATTATCGCTAGTATGAAGCAATAGAGATCAAGGCAAAGGTGGAAAAACACATATTAGGACCGGCCGCAATTGGCCATAAGCATCAATCGACCTAACACTATCCATCTTAAAAACACCCAAATTCAACAAGCATGAACCCTAAAAACTTCGATTACAAATAAGTATAATCAAATATTGTAAGAAAATAATTAGGGCGAGTGAAAGTAGTAATAAAATGATAAACATGACCACTCACATTCACTGAAACTTGTAAATCTTGAAAATTATGATTTTGGAAAAATTGTTAAGCGTGGGGCGTATGTCTGTTGTGAAAAATATGGAGCAGATTTTGAAACACTATAGTATATTATATGACTTTGGTGAATTGACATAGTTGGTCCTTGTACTTGTATTACCAAACAAAGTATAAACCATTAAATCACATTTAGCCCTCCAAGTTTAAAGAACCTTACGACTTATGAGATCGTGGAAGAATGTTACGAGTATTAAGAATGTGGCACCCTCTTGAACCAACCACGATATGTAATTATGAAAAACTTTGATAATCAATGGTTTACGGAGGTATCGAGAAAAAATGTAATTGTGATAAGGAAAAATTATTGAAGTAAAGAAGTTGAGAAAATTTTCTGTTGTCTCCCCCTCAAGATAGGCATTATAGAATAAAAAACGTTGTGAATGACATATCTTGAAGGTTTTTTTTTTTCTTTTTCTTTTTTTTTTTGATAATAATAAAAAAATGAAAAATCTTTTTGAGTTTTTGTAGGTTTTATATTTTTGTATTTTGTTTTTGAAAAAATATTTTACAAAAGATAGTTTTGATGTTTAACCGTTACTTGTGTATTAAAAACTTTTCCAGGTCATCTGGAGTCAAACATCGCATACCAATTTGGTGAACTAAACTAGCAAACCTTGATGGAGCTAAGGCTTTGGTAAGTAAGTCCGCCAATTGGTACTCAGTTCCAACAAAATACAATTCAACTGTACCCTTTTCAACATGCTCCTTGATGAAATGATATCGAAGATCGATGTGTTTTGATTTGCAGTGATGAACGGTGTTGCAAGAAATGGCAATGGCACTTTTGGAGTCGCATTAGATGGGAATCTTATTAAATAGGTAGCCATAGTCCTTAAGTTGTGATCTCATCCAAATGACTTGAGCACAACAAGCAGACATAGCTACGTACTCAGATTCGGTAGATGACAGTGATGTGCAGTCCTGCTTCTTAGATTGCCAGGACACCAGTTTATCTCCCAAGAACTGTAAACCACCAGATGTACTTTTTCGCGTGTCTAAGCATCCTGCATGGTCAGCGTCTAAAAAAGCGATTAGTTCAAAACCAGAATCCTTCAGATACCAGATTCCCAAGTGAATGGTTCCCTTTATGTATCGAATGATTCTTTTAGCCTCATTGAGGTGTTTTTCAGTCGGTTTGGACTGATAACGAGAACACATAAAGACAGCAAAAACAATATCAGGTCTACTAGCTGTGAGATACATGAGGGACCCAATAATACTTCGGTATTTGGTAGGGTCAACTGGAGTCCCATGTAAATCAGCATCTAGTTTTGTGCCAAAAGCCATTGGTGTGTTATAAGTATCACAGCTCATCATTCCATGTTTCTTTAAGATTTCCAAAGCATATTTGGAATGATTTAGAAAAATTCCACGGGGTGATTGATGAACTTGTAGTCCTAAGAAGAACGAAAGTTCACCCATCATGGACATTTCAAAATTATCTTTCATTAAGTTTGCGAAATCATTTGAGTAACTTCTGTTTGTTGAAGCAAAAATAATGTCATCGACACATATTTGAACGATTATCAAGTCCACCCCGTATGTTTTTGTAAATAGTGTTGGATCTACGGATCCTTTAGAAAATTTATTGGCCAGTAAGAAAGTTGATAATTTGTCATACCATGCCCTTGGGGCTTGCTTGAGTCCGTAAAGAGCCTTTTTGAGTCGATAAACATGGTTGGGACGCTCAGGATCAACGAAGCCTTCTGGTTGGCTGACATAGACCACTTCACGGAGTTCACTATTCAGAAATGCTGTTTTCACATCCATTTGATAAACAACCATAGTCCTATGAGTAGCGTATGCCAGAAAGATCCGAACAGCTTCAAGTCTAGCCACTGGAGCAAAAGATTCCTCAAAAATCAATTCCTACTTCTTGGGAATATTCTTTAGCAACCAAGCGTGATTTGTTGCGTATGACAGTGCCCTCTGCATCCAGTTTGTTTTTCCAAATCCATTTAAGCCCAATGACAAAGACTCCGTCAGGTCTTTCAACTAATTCCCAGACTTCTAATCTTTTGAATTGCTGAAATTCCTCTTGCATAGATTCAATCCAGTTATCATAAGTCATTGCTTCTTTAATGTTCTTAGGTTCTTCTTGACAAACTGTGAGTGCATAGATACAAGTTTCACCATCAGTGTGAAGGCGTTGTCTTGTCATTATAGGTGCGTCTGGATGGCCAATGATTTGAACTAAGGGATGATCTCTAGTCCATTTGTGTGTCGAAGGGTGTAGTTGATAGGTATCGCGCATATTAACAGGATCCAAATTGCGTGTAGAAGATTAAGCCACTTCAGGAAATGTTGGAGCCGGTGCAAACGGGTTAAATAATGCATTTGGATCATACTCTGCGGGTTGTGGAACTGATTGTGGTGTAGGATCTTCAGCTGATTGTTGTGAGTTGGAAGCGATTTGTTCTGCTGTTACGGGAGATGCAATTGGAGGACCGTCTTTCTCAACAGTTGTTGTAGTTTGTTGAGGTGAGTCAGGTACTTGAATATTATCAGGTTGTGCAGCGGAAATTGGTGAGACCTCAGAAGAACGGTATTCAATTGTATCATCAAACAGTGGAGCAAACAGGGTTTCCAATTCTTTGCGGTTAAGAGGCAATGGTTCAGCCGAAGAGTCCAGAAAGTTAAGACGGTTTCTTTCAGGTCCTAAGCCGTTTTGCTCAGAAGCCATTTGAGTGAGTTCATCGAAACTAGCATGAATTGTTTCTTGAATTTCTCTGGTTCGACGATTCCATATTTGAAAGCCTTTTGAATTTTCACAATAACCAACGAACACTCCGATGTCTGCCTTTGCTTTAAGTTTACCTAAATCATCATGATCATTTTTCGGATAAGAAAGTACTCCAAATACATGAAAGTAGTCGATGTTAGGTTTTCTTTTGTGAACAATCTGATATGGTGTTTTGTGATGGCGTTTTGTGATCATGCAACGGTTTAGAGTGTAACAGGCCGTTGAAATAGCTTCCGCCCATAAGTAATATGGTAATTGAGCATTTATCAACATCGTTCGAGCATCTTCCACTAACGTTCTGTTGCGTCTTTCGACTACTCCATTCTGTTCGGGTGTGCGTGGAATCGATGCTTGATGATCAATTCCCACTTTCTCAAAATACGACCTTAGAGTCTGATTCTTAAATTCTGTGTCATTGTCAGTTCTGACCATTCTGACCGTGTTGCGTAACTGAACTTGTATTTTTGTGAGAAAGGTGATGATCATTTGAGGAGCTTGATCTTTAATTCAAAGAAAATAAACCCAAGTCCAGCGAAAGTAATCATCAACAATTACTAAAATGTAGCGTTTACCGTTGATAGTTTGAACACGCATCGGACCACACAAATCCATATGAAGTAGTTGTAAAACATGATTAGTACTGTGTTCTGGTTTTGAGGCAAAGTGAGCATGGGTACTTTTTCCTTGTTCACAGGCAGGACATAGGTGATCTTTGGCAAAGCGAAATCTTGGAAAGCCTTCAACTAATTTGTGATGAGCGAGATCAGTCATAGTTTTGAAATTCAAGTGAGAAAGGCGTTTGTGCCATAACCATGATTTAGTCGATTCAGCTTTGGATAGTAGACAGATAGGAGATGAAGCGATCATGTCAGACATTGAAATTGTGTAAAGGTTAGTGCCACGTTTGCCGGACATCAGATCGTTTCCATGTAGATCGCGAACAAAACAAGTTTTCTCACGAAAAGCAACTTCTAGATCCCCATCACAAAACTGACCGACAGAAAAGAGGTTGTGACCCAAGCCTTCAACATAATAAACTCTGCTAATCTCAATATTTCCATTCACATAGTCTCCGTAACCCATGATTAAAGCGTATTCATCATTCCCGAATCTGACAGTTCCGATAAACTTTGAGACAAAGTTAGTTAACAGTTTGAGATTGCATGTCATATGTCGGGTGCAACCGCTATCAACAATCCAGAGAACGATCTATACCACCTACATCACAGATAGATGACAAAGATGGAACAGAAGTAAGGGTGGAACCCGAAGAAATGGTGGGTTCCTGTTGGTTAGAAACACAAGTATTCAACAGTTTAGGTATCCATTTAAAATTTGGTTAGTATTGTAACCAACGTTGCCAATTCCAACTAGTTTTTGCTTTGTTAGTTGTAAATACACTAGCTTTTGGCGTGTTCCTAGATTTGTTAATTTCTGCTCTTGGGTTGACTACAACATCAATTAAACCAGTAGTTGGCGTTTTTTCAAAGATAGACTTAGAGGCAGTAGTGGTCCTATAGAAAATGCCTGATCTACGTTTCTTGTGACGATGTAAGAGATTATTAGCTATACATTTTGTATGATCACCAGATAACACACTTTGACCACAAAACACACAAGATGCATTAATATTTAAAACATTTAAAGGTTCAGCATTCGTTACATTAAGATTTTGATTATAATTTGCCAAGTTAGAATCTAAATCTGATGCAACATGAGTTTTATTCAAGTTCCTAAGGTGATCTTCTACTTCTTGCACTTCTAGTGTTCCTCTTCTACGTTGCCAGAGCCTAGTCTTGTTGGTCTTCTTATCGCTTTTTGGCTTTGGGCTGCTAACGCTCTTAGGGGAAACTAGTCCTGTAGAAGTGGAAGAACTAACATTAGAACTCTTAGCATGATTACCCTTATCTGTTCTGTCTATTTGAAACATTCCTGGTGCTATCACTGTGGTGTCAACAAACTTTCCTTTTTGAAGTAGCTTAATTTTCTCTTTCAAATCAATGATGATGTGATTTTTATCCTGAATATCAGACTCAAGTAAACCATTGCAATAACGAATGTCATCGCGGTTTTGTTGCCATTCGACGTTTTCAATTTTTAACTCCGCAATTTCATTTTCATATTGAAGACATTTGTTTTTGAGAAAAGCATTTTTACTTCGTAGTTGCAATTCAGTTTCAATACTTTGAGCTTGACACCAATCAAGTTTTTGTTTGAGTTGACAAATTTCATTTGAAAGTTTGTTTTTCACATCATCACTGTTTTGACGCAACGTTTCATATTTATGTTTCCATGTTTCAGCTTTAGATTTCAGCAAATCAATATCAACACAGTAATCTTCAAATATCGCAGCATTACTGGAATAATAGAGATCATTCATGATGAGAGTATAAATATCAGCATGGAGAAGTTTTTCCAAGAGTCGATCAGAATCCGTTTTCAAAAATCGATTTTTTCGTTGTTGAACCAAAATTGCATTTTCATTAAGAGCGAAAATGTTTTTCATATCTGTAACTTCTTTTTGGAGTTCCTGTTCCCAACGAGTAGCACAATAACGCAAATTTTGAACTAAAGGCAGAATTTGTTTTTGAAAAATGTCTTGCTTTTCCCGCTCGTAAGCTGATTGAAAAGTAACAATTTTAATTTCCGAATGATGTTCAATTACGTTTTCCAAGTTTTCGATGCCTTTCATGAATGTTTGAAAATAGTCTAAAACCTTACAACATGTTGGTAATGGTGTCACAGTACCAGAAGATGGTAATGGACCATTTACTTGTGCCACGGGTTTGACAGGAGCCCCATTGGAGGATGAAACATAAGACTCAGTTACATACCATGATTTCTCAGGTATTTCTCTTGATGGAACAAAAGATTTTGAAATGTGAGGAGCTTTTGAGTAATCATATGGTTTGCAATATTCAACTTGACTCACTTTTGATCGACTCTTTTCTTCAAGTTCGTATTCTTCCTCAGTATTATGTACAATAACACGCACAGCATTATTATCCATCAACTGGTCCATACTGTAAAGCTTAGGAATTGTTTTGAACGCAGTGTGAAGAAAAGTGGATCTGTAATCGCCAATGGCAAAACCTTTATCGTGTCTTGGTTTTAAAGTAAACTTTTGAATTGTCGTGACATATTCTCCATGTTTATAAACGATATTTTGAAAAGCTTTAATTTGACGTTCGAGAGTGAGGTTTTCATCAATTAAAGAATTTTCTCTTTCTCGTTTTTGCACTTTATGTTCATAAAATTCCTGTTTACAAGTTGTCACCTCATTTTGTGTTTTTGAAAGTTCCTTTTGAAGTTGTACAACTTGTTTTTGAAGATCATGTTTTTCATTTTCCAGTGTGGAAACCAATTTACTGTTAGACTCAACTATGTCATATATTTGCTTTTGAAGATTTTGTTCTTTTACATACGATTCCTGAAATGACTTTTCAAAGCACTTTTCACGTTTAACAGCATTTTGAAAATGTGAGTTGTATTTTATAACATTCATTATCCTTTTTCAACACTGCATTTGTTTCTTTCAAAACTGTATTTTGCTCTTTTATTTTGAGATTAAGAAGGACTTGTTTTTCAAGGTTTTCGGACACGGCAATATATGCAGGATCTGGATCAGAAGAAGGTTCATGTTGTTCAACATGGTCATGTTTGTCTTGCTCAATAGGATCATCAAATGAAACGACAGTGTCATCATCAAATATAACAACTGTGTCTAATTGTTCATCCTCTTGAGAAGATAAAAATGATTCCGATGGAACAACTTGCGCCTTATCTGATTCAGAAGCAGAGGGTGATACATTAACTTGTATAGAGTAAGAGGTTTGATCATGTACCTGAGACAAACCGTCAGTGTTGAACACTGGGCTTGAATCATTCAACTGATGTTCCTGCATGTTGGCCATAAGCATCACAGCTGCATTGGCTTCAAGATCTTCCATATCATCATCGTTGTAAGAATTAGCAAAGAAACTGTTCTCTTGCTCGTTGAAAGCTCCTTCCTTTTCATCTTTGAGAGCCATTAGTAATGCCTGCTTGTGAAACTGACTGCCGCGGGTTCTCGGTTTTGGACATGATGTTGCAATATGACCTTTTTCGTTGCAGTTGTAGCACCATATCGCATTCCCAGATTCTGTATTGCCATTTGCCACATTGTCATTTCTTCTCTGAGGAGCACCTGAATTGTTTCTGAATCCCCCATTGTTGTTGAATCTTTGTCCATACCCAGAATTTCCAGACTACCCTCCTGAGCCTGAACGTCCAGGATTACGGTTCTGAATCTCAACTCGACCATCTTGAATGACAGCTTGATTCCTTGTATTTGATGAAGAGCGAAGATGGTTGTTGGTTTTGTTAGAGAATTTGCTAAAAGCACGAGCAATAAGAGCAAGTCCTTGATTCAACGTATTGACGTCTTCATCATCATCTTCAATCTGATTAGAATAATACATGCTATCATGGTTGTCATATGTAGCAGGTTGAGGAGAAGCGTGTTGCGAGGATGATTCATATGGGACCATTTTGTGTGAAATAGCCGGTTGCTGGTAACTGAGATAATTCTGGTCCTGATCATAAGCATGATTAGTCATCGGAGGATGTGCATCATTAGATTGAGCAACGAGTGTTATGGGATTAGAAGTAGGTGGTGGTGAATATCTTCCTCGTGCGGCTCTATCTTTTTCAACTTCAGACTCATAGTGCTTGAGATAGTCATACAACAAACCATATGGATCTCTATGAAGATTCTTAGCTTGTCTCACAAATGTCACATACTTTTGCCACTCAGAACCCAGACTACTAACAAACTTTGTATTGACAGCAACCCTTGGAAGGTGTACTTCATGTCTTTCTAAGTCGTTGACGACATTGGTGAAACGATGAAAGTAAGATTCAAGTGATTCCCCTGGTTCGATCATGATATTAGTGTATTCCAGGTAAAGTTTAGATTCCATGTCTTCCTTGTTTAGTTGTGTGCCTTGCATAAGTATATGGACGTGTTCCCACATAGCTATTGCAGTTGTCTGAGCATCAACACTTCTGAATATGATATTTGGTATTCCCTGAAGTATGTAAGACATAGCATACTCATCTGCTTCACGATGGTGGTGTTGTTCAGCAGTAAGTGAAGACTCAGGAACTAGCACATTAGTTGGAGCTACTGGAGGATCAGCAGATGGGTCACCGCCAACGTAGTTAACAGGCCACTGAAACGGTCCTTCAAGGATAACTTGTTTCATGTACTTACCATTGGGTTTCTTGAGTTCTATAAAACTTAAGAATCTACTTGCCCATTGAACATAATTACCCGGTGTAAGCATTGGTGGAGTGTCAAGAGATCCTGCTTCATGTCTGGATTGTTGAGTTGAGATGACTTCACACATCCTGTCAAACCAGTGAGTCGGTTTTGATGAGAGTTGGCTTTGTTTTTTGTGACATTGGATAGGATTATTGCATTGGAACCATCTGATGTTGTTACATGAGAAGATGTTGTTGTGAGTAAACCGGTTGTTGATAATATTGTGGTGATTGTTGATACTGTTGATTCTGATGTTGCTGAGGATGGTTAAAGTTGTAGTACGGTGGTTGAGACATCTTTTGTGATTATGATAAACTTTGATCGTTAAATATTAATACAGGTTGTAAGTTTAAGTTGATTATAAAAAACTTAATGATATAAGTGATTCAAACTCGGTATGTCTTTAGAAAAAGATCCAAACTCGGTAAGTTCTTAGAAAAGTCCAAACTCGGAATGGTTGTAGTGAAAGTTCCAAACTAGGTATGTAGTGAAAGTTCCAAACTCGGTATGTAATAAAAATTTGAGCAGAGTTTCCCCTAGTAAGTAGCCACAAATATCCTTACTCGATAAACGATAAGGGAAAAAGGCTAACTCGCCAATAATAGAAATTATCAAACTCGCTACTAGGAAAGTAACCTAACTCGCTAAAATTTTTAATTTACCTAACTCGCTGAAAATTGAAAAACCTAACTCGCTAGAAATTAATTCTAACTCGCTAGAATCCCTAACTCACTAAGTTTGAAATTTCCTAACTCACCAACTGTGAAGTTACCTAACTCACTAAGTATGAAATTTCCTAACTCACCAACTTTGAATATTTGATATGAACAGTAACCGTATATTCCACAAAATCACTTTAAAAAACTTAGTTTTTCTACCAAATCTAACCTAAATCAACCTATATTATCCCTTGGCGAATGATACCACTTGTTAGATCACCATTTTACAACACAATCACTAAGATATCTAGAGAGAGAAAGTAAGTAGAGAGAGAGTGGAAGGAACACCTAATATGATAATAAGGGACTAATGATATTACTAGTGAACCAACCACCTCAAATGAGGTGTTACAAGACTATTTATAGTTAAGGATTAGGGCTTCACCATACTTAGTCAATATTACAACCTTAGCCCTTAGACTTTCTCCAAACCTATAAACTTAGTATAAAACTTAATAAAACATATAAAATAACTAACGTAATAATTAAATAATGCAACCTATAACAAAATTCAATAACCGACACTTGAAATAATAAAGTCTATTCCCAACACAATGACTTCTTTTAAGAGCTTCATTTGTTTTTTTTCTTTCAGCTCTTTGCTTCAATTGTTTTTCTTCCCATTTTCTTTTCTTCCTGGCTGCTCTCTCTGTAATCATCCACTCGTAGATGGAGGCTATTGATTCTGCTGGAGCCTCATTAGGGTTAACTTCTTCAACAGCTGGATGCATGATAACAAACGTTTTATTAAACACAGAAATAATCTATGTAGGTTACATATTAGAAAACAAAGATGATATTACCATACCTATGTTTTGATTGATTTGAGCATTGTCATTGTTAGCAACCATTTGGATGTTATTGAAAATTAAAATATGCATGCAACGAAGAAAAGAAGCCATTTCAAGGCTAAATATTAAAAATAATCTCGCTACTGTGAAACAACTTTTTTGAGATTTGACACAACCTAAATAAGCCATTTCAATCTTCTCATTAGTAGGTGATGAAACGATTTGTTCTTTGTTTTTTTGTTAAATAATGCAAACAAATGGTATATGTTGGTCGCAGCAGTAGTCTATTTTAGTTTCTTATTTCCAGCTTATCAACTATCGAGTAAAAGATTAAAAGGTCATAAAGAATAAGCTAAAACCAAATATATGATACATTAGCTAATGTTTGGAATGAAAAGCATAATGAAGATCTTATCCAATTCATTTTGTATATAACAATAACATGATTACTTTGAAAATTTATCAGACCTTATAAAAAGTAAACAGGATGGCAAAACATATACCTTGAATCCTTTGCTCCAAAATCATAAGCAAAATTTTCCAATTTAGAGATGTCCATTGTTGAGCATCTGCCACCAATAGCCTTCTCAAAGGCAGCGTCTATTCAATCTTTCAATGCTATCAACCATAAATCAAATGATTCGAGTAGTTCATTCCTATAATAGAAACCACAAAATATGTTGATTCAGAAACTATATTACAATGAAATGTGCAAATGAAAGATAATCAAAAGGACGCATACTTTGAATCGATTGATGTGATATCAACTTCCACCCTGTTAGAACACAAACCTTGTATCGGTTACTTCTAGGTAATATTTGCAAAATCTGTTGGAAGGGTATCAAGGTCATAAAATGCATAGAAAACCATTCTCTGTTGTCTCATTTTATTTCAGTATATAGAATGCATAGAAAACCATCTTGTTACTTTATTCAAGATAAACATGCGACCAACAAAATGAATATTTAATATGATGAAAACTCAAAGCCTCAAAATCTTACATATGTCCATCCAACAACTGATCCAAATTTGACACACAAAATGTCAGCAACAGTGTGTAATCCTGTCATCATCATTCCATCTTCTGTAACTCCAACTGTCACATTTGCATTGCAAAACATGAAAAAAGTTTTGTAATATAATAACATGCGACTATTTGAACCCATTCATAAGATCATCAACAAATGATGTGGTGTCTTCAAATACGACTGTCATATGCAAAATATGAAATAATGTGTCCAAAGTCCAAACTTCACATATATTCCTAATTTAACAGTCAAGCCGTCGTGCCTCAAAGAAAAAGAAAAAAAAACAAAGTGGAATTGGTCATAAATCATAAAAATAATCAATAACAATTTCCAAAGAGGGTATTTGGGATTGCTTATTTCTAAAAGGGATAACCAGCTTATAGTGTTTGGATAAAACAAATTTCTTTCACTTATATGCTTAATTTCGGATCAAATAATTTGTCTGGTAAAATAACCCGTTATGACCTACTTTTATCAAAGTACTTATATGAGCCGAAAGCATAATTAATCTTTTACTTTCATATCTAACTTAAAACACTATAAAATTACATATAACAGACAATGATAATTATAGGACAAGACAATAGCCATTACTTGCTATGTGAATACAGAATCTGGATATAGATCAGTTACAAAGTTTCCTACAAAGAGACATAAACTTCAAGATATAAGAAAAAGGAGAGGAACATTATACCTTCGATAGTTTTTTCTCTCTTAGGAAGCATAAAATCAAACACTTGTTAGGCACTTCATCAAACACCTTTTCAATAAGACATGATAACGAAAATTAATCATTACTTATGTAAATAAATTAACATTATAAAAATACACTTTTTTCTTGTAGTTATAAATTACAAAGAACTCGACAGAATTAATCATGTCTATTCAATAGCATTTCTCAAATCTTAATTTGGAAACAGTGATACACAATGGATAAAAAATGATATTCGCACTCTCTGATTGACAAATCATCGACTTCTAATAACACTACATAATTATATAGGTTACAACTATCACAAATGAAAACATATTAACACAATCAACATTCTAATAACTAATTGCAGAAAATTCTTACCGGTGAAGATGAGTTTTCTACTACAATTTGACCGTCGAATCACACCAACTTTGTTTCGCCTTTTGCCTTAAACAAACACAAGATTCACAATATAGTTGATAAATTATCAATTCACAGATGTATTAAGGATTTTTCTGAAATAAAAAACAATTGATCTACAATTGCATACACAACTAATCCCTAATTCATTATAAATTAAAAGTGTTGGCTAACCTAATTCATTGAATCGAATCAAAAGTTAAAAATAACAATTACCTTAGAAAAATTAAGAGTCTATTTGATTTATGAAAGAATGGAGAGACGTGATTTTGAATTGGTTTTTGAATTCTGTCTAGAAATCCAAAATTTCCGAATTAAAGAATGATATGTTTCCTATTTTAGCTCCTTGTTTTTCTCTGGAATTTGTTTCAAAAAAATTTCGAAATCTTTCTATTAGTGGTGTGGTTTTCAAGTTTTTTTTTTTTTTTTTTTTTTTTTTTAGGAGTTTTGGAGTGATTTATTGCCTCTAAAAATAGCAATCAAACTTGTGTTTTATATAGGTTAGGATATATATATATATATATATATATATATATATATATATATATATATATATATATATATATATATATATATATATATATATATATATGTAGGTGCGCTTGAAAGAAAGTGGGTGCGACGATCTTCAAATTTATGAGAGAGCCAATCTCGATTTTGAAAAACAATTTAGTAAAACTTTCTCGCATTCTAAAGCGTGGCACATTCTCAAAGATCAACCAATGTGGAAAGAACAACTGTTGGTTAGTCAGACTCAAGAATCCACGGGATCGAGCAAGAAAAGAAAGTCGTCGGAGTCAAGTAGCGTTCAAACGCCAACAAACGTGGAAGATTTCGAGTGTGACTTACCGAACCTCAACGAGAACCCAACTCCATCACGTCAATCGAGAGGCAAAAAAAGGTGAATTATGAACATTCAAGCCGTATTTCGATGCGTGATACCCTTGCAAGTTACATGGCCGAAAAGAAAAGTTTAATGCTTGCGCAGTTGGAGGTGCAAAAGAAAAAAGACGAAGAATATTTCAACTTTATTAATGGGGAGGTCTACAATCGTGAAATGAAATTCGTTATGGACCCGCACGACAATATCCCGGACCCGGCTTTTAAGCAATTCGTCATCACACGGAAACGCGAGATATGCGCCAAATACGGGTGGCCATGTAGTTTGTAGGATTTATTGTTTTTAAGTTTAGTTTTAATGGAATTTTAGTTATTTTATGTTTTTTTAAAATTATTATGTAATGTTTTTTTTAAGTTTTAATGAAATTTTAGTTTTTATATAATTTTAATAGAATTTATATATATAAAAAACATGAAGTGAGTGAAGGATGAGTGAAGTGTTGTCAGTAAAAATATGAATGAGTGATGGAAAAAGTGAATGAATGATATGACATAAGGGTCAACTACTCCCTCCCGCAAATGAAAGTGTATGTCCACAGATTTGTTTATCGCTGTTCGTATGATGCATGTTTTCCTTTTAAAGAATCTTCTCTTTTTTCTTTTTTCATACATGTTACGTCAATAAGATTGATCTAGCTATATTCGTTTCTTTAAATGATTTCTTTTAATATTCCAAGTGTAAAGTAGCATAAATATCAGCATGCTCGTAGACTTGTAATTTATTTTTGGTGCACATGGTTTTAGTTTAGTGATGCCAATACGTAAACAAAAAGTACCTTTATATATTATAAATCACAATAACTTGTTTATTTTATATTTTAAGTATTTAAACACTATACACATCACTACGTGTGTAACGCAGGGTAACGTATGTTTGTTAAAAGTAATATCATTGAGGTGTGAGCAGTAGTTATAATTTATCGTTCATAACTCACAGCTTATTAAAAAAATATTAAAAAAATAAACATTTTAAAAAAATAGCAAAACTCTCCGCTCTTTTGCTAAACAACTATTAAAAACTTAAAATGCTCATTGCTCATCGCTCCAAAAAGCTCTACACCGCTCGTACCAAACATCCCCGTATCATTTCTCTCGGCCTTGATAAATTTAGCCTTTTGCTATTTTAAGAAACTTCGTTTATCACAAGAAAAAAATATTAAAAAAAAAAGTCCAAAAACCAATCCAGAAGAGACCGACTCACGTAGTACACAATTATTTATTGCTAGTTACTACACAATTAATAAAAAAACGTACACATATATTCATTTCCATCTTCACCCCCAAGCCACCACCATCTGACCACCATATTACCCGACAAACATCCAACAACCCACCGGCCCCACCTCTTCAAAGACCTTCAATATTCCACTCTATTATCACTTTTCACTCACACAACTAAAACACACATAGCACATCACCATGTTCTTCCTTCTATTCACCTTTTTACTACAACTTTCCATCCTAACAAGTAAGTTATATATTCTTAACTTTACATTAATCCCATCTTTTTACTAATTCAATCTCTAGTTTAAAATATTAGTGACACTAATACACTAGAGATACCATTAGAACTCCGCAGTTAAGCGTACTTGAACAAAAGTACTATTAGGATGAGTAACTCGATCCTAGGAAGTCACCTTTTTTATACTAAAATGTTTTTTTAGCTCACTAAGCCAACAAAAACTTTTAGTTAAGCGTGCTCAAGCGAGAGTAGTACTGTGATGGGGTTAAGGGGAGGTAAAATATAGACGGATCCTACCCCTACCACCAGGATAAACCCGACAGTGCTTCCGCCTTTTATTAAATATTGTTTGTATAATTGTATTACAACTTTTTTGTAGGTTCACAGTCATTTATAGGTGTGAACTATGGACAAGTGGCAGACAATCTCCCTGCACCAGAAGCTACAGCGAAACTATTACAAACAACTTCAATTGGGAAAGTGAGGATGTATGGTGCAGACCCTGCGATTATTCGGGCATTAGCGAATACGGGTATTGGAATTGTGATCGGGGCAGCTAATGGAGATATACCAGCATTGGCTTCGGATCCGAATTACGCGACTCAGTGGGTTAACTCGAATGTGTTGGCTTATCCGGATAGTCACATAATTGTTGTTACTGTTGGTAATGAAGTCATGAATGCTGTTGATCAAAGTCTTGTGCCTCTCTGTCTGCCTGCCATGCAAAATGTCCAAAATGCCCTTAATGCAGGTTCTATTAAATTTCTTGTTTTTCATGATTAATAATTTGGTTTTAGTCAAAAAGGTGAAAATGAAATGAAAAAAAAGGACAAGATGGATTTTTATTTATTTATTTATTTTCTTTCTGCAATATATGTGATAAGTAGTTAATTTAAAAGGTGAAAAGAAGGACAAATTGCATATGTCTAACTAGATAAAACTTGCTTAATAGATAATGTGTTACTAGTAGCATTTATTTCGTCTTAATCTGGATTATATGATATGAATATATGATATATTAGAAAAGATTCTATATGATATATGACACTTATTTTAATATTTATAATATTCTTTTGTTAAATAAAATAATAAAAACGTATCATTTGAATAAAAAATTTAGATGCTCCAAAATCCAAATATAGTTAAGATCCTCTAGTACACAGTACACACGCTCCTCTGGCTTCACCACTCCTGTATATTTCTTTCAATTAACTATTGGGAATTGATATATATATCATTTTATTTCATATACATAAATTTTTTATTATTTATGTGTACGAAGTAAAATGAAATGTGTGCATATCACTACCTTAACTATTCAGCCGTCTCAATTTTATTGTTCATTTTTTTAGGTTTGTCCCAAATTAACTATCCACTAATATATATAAAAGTTGAAATTACTTAAGTTTACTATATTACCCCTAACTAAAATTGTTATTTGCAAAACTATATGAAAATATTACTAGTAGATAATTGTCAAAGGGTAAAACCTTCTTTTTGTGGCTTTTGCAAAAACCTTCTTTTTGTAATAAATGCATTTTTCTTAAACCGCGTGTTTTTTGACTAATGACAATAATTTTAGGACGGAGGTAGTAGCATTTTAGTTACAACTTAGCATGTGTTATAAATGGTACACACCGCTCCGGTCCAGCAACTACTGTTGCATGACAAAACCACAATTGGGATAAGTTACTTTCATTCCTTATAACATTTAAGTGTTGGTAACATTTGTTACTGTTAGATGGCCTAAGTTACTCAAATAATGACATACACGTTTTGAATATACAATGAATTAGCTTATTCTGCAGGTTTATTGGCTTATTGAGATATGAAAAGGCCGATTAGCTTACATTTTTGGGCTTATGAGCTTATCGACTTTGAGCTTATATAAGCTCAAAGAACTAAGTTTATCAGGTTTTCCAAATTCCAATAAGCCCATAAAACAAGAAAATATAATCTCTTAACACCTATTTGAAGATGCACTTTTTATCCCTTATAAAAGATAATGAGTCGGTATGCAGATACCTAAATTCTATATTTGCTTTTACAAAATGCAATAATCCTTGGATGAGCTTACCCAAACACCCCTTTATTAACATGTTGTATTCGGTCTAATTGTTTTTTTATATCACTTGTTCGCTCATTGCTATGTTGTTTTAATCAATATACTAAATAACTAAACGACATTCAGTTTTAGCCTAGTTTGTTTCACTCTCAAATAATTAAGTAGTTATAATAAGCAATCCCAAACAGCCCGTAAATGTATGAAGTATATATGCAGCATCATTAGGTGGAAAGGTCAAGGTATCAACGGTGCACTCGATGGCAGTGCTTGCGTCCTCAGATCCACCTTCTTCAGCAACTTTCAATTCTGGGTTCAGCGACACAATGCGAGCACTGTTAAAGTTCCACAGTGAAAATGGGTCGCCTTTCATGATCAACCCTTACCCATTTTTTGCTTATCAGAGTGATACACGCCCTGAAACGTTGGCGTTTTGTCTCTTCCAGCCCAACGCAGGTCGAGTTGACTCTGGCAATGGGATCAAGTACATGAACATGTTTGATGCACAGGTCGGGTTACTCTTCTTTCCCTTTGAAACAATGTACATATCGTGATTCAAATATATCACATTTATAATTTTATGACATCAACCGTGGCGAAAACCCATAAAATGAATGCAGTACAAATAAATCAACGTTTTGATCATTCATAAGACAATGAATGATGCTCAACAATTTTTGTTATTGCTATAATAGCATTTTGTTATTGATATAGTTTTCTGTCTAAAACCCAAAATTTTGGTACACATATGTCATTGCTCTTGGTGATTAATTGACACAAATATGACACCATCTTTACGCGAGTAAATCTGCAAAGTCATGTCCTTTTTTTTTTTTTTTTTTTAACTCGGGTAGTCAAACATGCTTTCTTATAAAGACCATGCATATATTCTTTAGTGATGGATATAGTTATAAAAAAGTGAATGGAGTTAAGCATCTTATTGCAAGAATAAGGTTCCATGTGACTGATAGCATTCAATTCCATTAATAATTTATGTTGCTGAGGACCTGAGGTAGAACACTCATGAAAAAAATCAATATTTTTGTAGAACTATTTTAAAGAGTATCAATAAGGAAGGTCTATTTTTACCTGCAAGAGAACAAACAATCCAAAACATTACAAATTAACGTAAGAGACTATTGTATAAATTACATATGTGCTTTACCGCATTCATTTTTGGTGATATTGACATATCGTGTCATTTTATTAATTGAGTGTTTGACAATATGTATTTGAACAATTGATATACAAAATTTATACATTGACTGATTTATATATATCCAATAAACACTTTGAATTTGGAAAAAGGTAGTATAAACTACGCTATATGCCAATGTACTAATTCAGTGTGAAGTTTTACAATATAGGTAGATGCTGTAAGGTCTGCTTTAAATGCAATGGGGTTCAAGGACATCGAAATCGTGGTTGCAGAAACAGGGTGGGCTTACAACGGTGGCCCAAATGAGGCAGGAACCAGCGTGGATAACGCTAAAGCCTACAATGGTAATTTGATCAACCATCTAAGGTCAAAGGTCGGAACACCATTAATGCCCGGAAAATCCGTCGATACCTATATATTTGCTCTCTATGATGAGAACTTGAAGCCTGGGGCAGGTTCTGAGAAATTTTTCGGGCTTTTTAAGCCTGACCTCTCCATGACTTATGATGTCGGTCTTTCAAAAAATAGCCAGGTTATAATTTTATTATGTCATTATTTTCTCATCTTGTTACACAAAGTACAGCTTTAAAACAAAATCCAGAAAACTCAGCGGAATTTTTGAATATTAAAACCTTGAGTTAGTGCCTTCTTTTAAGTCTTTAACTATTAGTTTGAAAAGTTAATCACTTTTAAAACACTCCTAAATGTTGTACACTAGCTTTTGCATAACACAAACAGTGAATGATTCTATGAACCTATGATATTTTTCAAAATCAGCCATTGTTTTTACAGAAATGCAAGGATGGAACCTCTCTTTAATGAAACTGATTAACAGTATTAACATATTTTTTGACAATTGTTTTTTTTTTTAAAAAAATTTAAAAATAATAAACAGGGCGGAATCTTTTTCCGACGTGGTAGTAACATATTCCTTTTGGTTGTTGTAATCTCAACTAGACTTCGACAACTCCAACAACACCAACAACACCAGCAACACCAGCAACACCAGCAACACCAGCAACACCAACAACCCCTACAACTCCGGCAACACCATCACCGGTGCAAGCAGCAGGGTGGTGTGTGCCCAAACAGGGCGTATCAGATGCAGAATTACAGTCAAATCTAGACTATGTATGTAGTCAAGGTCTTGATTGCGGCCCTCTTCAACCGGGTGGTGCCTGTTTTGAGCCTAACACAGTAATATCCCATGCTTCTTATGCAATGAACCTCCTATATCAAACTGCTGGTAAGAACCCATGGAATTGTGACTTCCGTCAAACGGCTACACTTACATCTAGTAATCCTAGTAAGTTTCTTTCCTCTGTTGCCAACTTTTCTAGAATTCATGATTGTTGAAATTTAGATGATTTTTACATGCATGGTAAAAATTTAAGGACATTCAAGTAATTTTTTTGGTTGCTTTAATGTGACAACTGATATCTGTGACCATAAGTTTTCCAAATGGAAAGGAGAAGTTTAGGCTCTTTAGCCAGTGAAAGTGGCGTCAAAAGAGTTTATAGCGCCTTTGTGAATCGGATCTTAGATATTCTAAATCTTAACCTTTGGGCTAACCTTTTTGGGATATTCAGTAGTTTGATACTTTGATGTCACTTACAGGGAAATGAAGTATAATGATGTGAATTTGTGATTGATAATTTAAGTTGAGATACAGAAAGGAAGAAAATCATAAAAGTTCAGTAATCACCTTTAACAATGAAGAAAATCATAGTTCTCAATATATATTTTACTCGATGCTGCAAATTGTAACATAGCTTTTTTGGTACTTATGCAAAAGATATTGTTGGTTCTTAGCAGAAACCAAATATCATAGAACCACTTCACTATTTTCAAATTGGGTAAAGCCATTTAATAGCAATGTACTTATCTTGGTGTAATTGTGCTATGCTTAGTAACAATTTAGGCATAAGACGTGGTTAAAGTGTTTCGTCATTGTCATTTAGAATTGTGGAATGCTTGATAAAGTGTGCTTGCTATTTATGACATCCAAAATGACAAGAATGTAGCGGTTTTATTTAGTTTACCGTTGTAATAAACTCGGATCAAAGTATAGTGACCAACGTGAAACACCAAGATAATTGCATTGGTTGTTATAACATTTGTTTGACTTCCTGATAAGAACCATATTAATATTCTGTAATCTATTAGTAGTTTCTTAATTAGTAACTAGTTTCCTTTATAGTATTTTCTTAGGGATTAAGTTAAGTATAGGGTATCTTTTTCTTATATAAAGGGTATTATGATTGTAATCGAGAAGATGTGGAATGAATATGAAATATTGATTTGTTAATCAATTGGAAGGTCGGTTTATCTCATTAATATAAACATTGGGGAGTCGGTTTATCCCATTAACATAGACTATTTATCTTGTTATTTGTTCTTTTCATCTTATTATCGATTTGGTTCTTATCACTTTCATTTGATGATAATGTTGCAGTATACCAATACATATTACCTAATAATCTAACTCTTTTTCTTCTTGTTTTTCTTTTTGTGGCCATATGAATTCTTACTCATTATGTAACCTATCGACACATTCTTATTTTGTTTCCTACCATGTAAAATTTATCTCTTATTATAATGTTTTATATAATTTTTGTAGGTTATAACAATTGTATTTATCCTGGTGGAGTATGAAGTTTTGGGTTGTTTCTTAGGAAGAGATTCTTTAAACCCATGATATACAAGGTATCCCTAAGTGACAAGCTAAATAACATCCAAGTTAAAAGGCTTGGTGGCAGCTTCTGTTGTGGTTGGCAACTATGGTTGGCAACTAAATTATGTTAATAACTAATAAATTTTCATTTTAAGTTGAAGATTTTTGTATATTTATTATTGCAGACGAAATTGTGTTTATGAATGTAAGAGCTGAAATAAGGCCAAATAGTAGATGTAATGTAACTATTTGTTAATTTTTATATATATAATATTGAATTGAATTTACATTCTGGTGGAAGGCAAGCGAGCAACAAGCTGCGCCGTTAGCCCTTTTTGAATGACAAAACTAATTCTCTTAAAAACGACATCTGTGGATCTACGTGTTATAAGTTATAACATTACTATGCATAGCACGTTGAACTCTGTTGTGTAGCTCCACTGCCTCAGGTGTAAGAAAATCAAAAATATCAAACGCGAAAGGAATAAAACATGCTGATTTTAAACTCACGCTTTCTTGTGTTTTGCCATTTTATACGATGCGGCTTTCAAAACAGCATGTCCCACTGTAAAATCCCGGCTACTCAACCTCACAAGAGGAGAAACCCCGGTTAGATCAACACACGCATGTAACTACGATATCACAATAATTATTTTTGTATTATTGTATTTTTATTTATGTGGTTCTTCTAGGATTCTGTACTATTATTATATCGTGATGAAGTTTTGTTATTTAAACAGCCCACATGTCTTACGAATTCGAATGCACTTTCTTGAGGCCAATAATTTATGTCCAAAAAGGTTTCTGTTAAATGGATGTGAAGAAGTTTTACTTTTAAATGTTGTATATGTATTTAGCAGTGCAATGAGTAAACATAAATCCATTGTCGTCCAGCGGTTAGGATATCTGGCTTTCACCCAGGAGACCCGGGTTCGATTCCCGGCAATGGAACTTTTTTTTTTTTTTTTTTTTTACTTTACACATATTTTTCCTTTTAGTCCCCCAAGGTTATGAAAGTTCATGTGTTAGCCACGCAAACTTCAAGCACGTTTGCAAGAACAAAGTATCAAAATCCTTAAATACTTGATGTAAACCAACTATGTCAACACCTTGATCGTTGCTTACATCATTAGATATGATGTCTCACTTAATGCACAAGGTATAATGTCTTTTTTCTTTGACGTTAACATCCACAATGCTTCCTTATAGTTGACTTTATAAACCATAGTTGTGGCAAATTGCAACAAGCCAACAACAATTGGAAACAAGTGTTTGCGTGTATTTTGTTCTCCATTTTATTTTTAATTAATTAATTTATTTTTTATTTTTTATTTTTATAAAGTGGTGTTGATATGATGACACTATTTGCTAATTTCGTATTACAAAACATGATGCACTTATTCATTAACTCACACAATGAAATTTTCAAGCTCATCGATCAATCACAAACAAATATTAACGAGTTACAAGTTATTATGGCCAAATATTTTCCCTACTCTAACGAGACATAAACAGATCTAGCAATAACTAAAAGAAAATGACTGAAATACCTAAAACTCATGATTAATTTCGATGTGATGTGAATTATTATCACTTGGAGACACAAAGTTAAAAATGTCTCAAATCACTTTTCTAAACTAGATACAGGGCCGGAGTTGGGCCTGTGCAGGCTGTGCAACTGCACAGGGCCCAAAATCCTTGAGGGCCTCCAAAGATATTTCATACCCAGTTTGGCAGTTTTATTTTATAGTACTTAAAGCCTATTTTCAAAGCTCGTTTTGTCTAATTCTCCTTTTTGCTCTAGCCTGTAGCAGATCACATGAGAATAAATTGTATTCTAGAACTAAAATCGAATATATTGCTGTTATAACAAACAATTTCGAATTTTCATTAATTGCCCTGTTCCAAGCATTTTTTAAAAAATAGTCTGTTTCCTCTAGGAATTGGAAATTTATATTTGAGACCTTTCTTCTTTTTCTTTTTCCTTCAAATATTGTATCGTATGATTTAGCATTATGGGAGATATAAAACACTTTGCTAGCATTTTAGATTATAACAAATTTTCTTACGTCATACAAGTACATAATTCTACTTATTTGAGGGCCTACTTTATGGTTGTGGCACAAGGCCTCAAATATCCACGAGACGGTCCTGACTAGATACATAAAAACTCATTGCGTGTCCTCAAAAATGGAAGAAGTGGACGTTTGCCCAAAGCTTCAATTTTTTAAGGCCTCAAAATTTTCGATTTTCGTCCCGCCTTACGCTTAAGCTCAATTTTCAGTCCTCGCCCGGGGCTTAAAAAAGGGGCAATTGCATATATACCCACTAAAACTTGCATATTTGCATATATACCCAAACCATGCTTAACTTGCATTATACATCATGCATTGAAAACTTGTATTTTGAATAAATATACAAGTTTTTGAGTTTTAGTGGGTATAATATGCAATTCTCCCCTTAAAAAAATTCGAGAGAGGCACGTCATAACTAACAAGATAATTTAAACAAGACAAATATTAAAGCATAGACTTACGACTAATTTGAGTTGAATTAACAGAAATCCAAATTTAACTAAAAAAGAACAAGTATGATGTGACACCTCCTCACCCACATCACAACAAGTAGTGGTCCCTCCTGGCGGCTCTAGTCAATTAGCAACTCCAATCTTTCTTCATCTTAATCCCATTTCTATTCACACCTTTTTTATTTTTCTTTTTTTTATATAAAAAAAAACCCCTGATTTCCAAATCACAAATATCTTTAAAAAAAAAAAATTAAAGTCACAAATGCACACAAATTCCTGAATCTAATTAATTTGAAAAGAAGAATAAAAAGATGTCGTCAGTTGCAGAGCTTAAAGAACGACACATAGCTGCAACTGAAACGCTTAATTCATTAAAGGAGAGGCTACAAGCTAGACGTCTTCAGCTTCTCGATACCGACGGTATATTTTTATTTCTGTTTATTTTAAAATGTGGTTAGATCTGTTAGGTTAATCTGATTGTGCTGTTTTTGTTTTAGTGGCGAATTACGCCAAAGGTCAAGGGAAGAAACCGGTTGCGTTCGGGCCCACCGATCTCGTTTGTTGTAGGATTTTGCAAGGCCATACTGGCAAGGTAGTTATTACATCTTTTTTATGCTATTTTTTTTTTATTAGTTTCGCGATAAATAGACGTGTTAGTTGAAGGTAGTTTAGTATATTGTGTTATTGTATAATTTGTTCTAGCGAAATGTCGATAACTGGCCCACACGCCTTGCTTAAGAAAATCGTATGTCAAAGGCAATGTTAAGACTAACGTAGCGTTTGGTATGTCGTAATCAAAGAGGGAATGTAAAGGATTATTGCGATGGAATGAGAAAATGTTGTTTGTTCATATTTATGTAATGTAATAATTCATTACAAGGAATGACTCATTACACCAAAACCATTCCTTAGGGGTCCCCTACTTTTTTTTCATTACATCCCGTAATGGAATCAAAATTACATAAAACTCTACCATTAACTATCCATATTAATGAAACTTTTCATCAGTAATGGGCATTTTAGTCTTTTTATTATGATTCCATTACGTCTTATCATACAAACCAAATATGATAAATAATGGTAATGACTCATTACATTACACCAGTTATTCCATTACATCGGTCATTCCATTCATTTAACATTTCATTTCGTCCTACCAAACGAACTCTAACTGCTTGCTTTGGGGAACGTGACCGTCTTAATTATATAGCCATGTGAATAGTTTTGGAGGTTTGTTGGGAATGGGTTGCTTGTTGGGCGGTTTTATGATTCGCGGTTGTTTTAGTTTGAGACTTTTGGGGGTTATGTTAGTTTTTGACTGTGCTTGCATTTGGGTTATGGGGTTGTAGGTTTTACATTGATGGCCACAATGATTAGCTATCACCAATCGCCTAGAAAGTATAACCTTTAGGGTGTATGCATCTAAAATATTTTTCATAATGTGCTTAATCCCAAAATTAGTTCTAGACCTAAAGTGTGATGCAACTCGAGGTTTCTAAAATGTGCAAGGACTGTAAAGTGCCAAGCTTTTAACACATCTGAGCATACAATTTATGAATGTGTGTGATCTTTGAGACTGTTAACTTGTCATTCTCATGATGGGTGGAGAACAAAGAGAAGTTAGGAAGAGGGTTATTTAGGAAACAAAAGAATGCTCTTCATATTATTGAGCTTCGTTAAAGTCGGTAATGCCATATTTGTAATGCTTAGGTGCTGTTTGGTTTGTAAATGGGTTTAGGATTGGTAATAGGTTTGAAAGAAAAGTAGGAGAGAGCGCTATATGATGGTTTAGAAAAAAAATTTATGTTTGTTTCATGGGTTATGAGAAGTATACGCATTGTAATTTTTATATTATTTTGATGCAGTAAAAAATAAAAGTCCACTTGACTTAGTGATAACAAATATTACATGAACAATTACAAAATAGGAATTGGATAAAAAAAATATTAAATGAGTGGGACTTCTAAGGAGAAAAGAAGTATGTGTCAGACGGAGGGAGTGAGGTTAAAAACTCTCCCTTGTCATAAGGTATGAGCCAATAGGGATGATAACTGCTTTACAATGGCATATCATGTCATAATACTAAACAAGTAAGTTCAGGTATTAAGCCACTCCTTCAACCCTATACCCACATAACAAACATCCCCTAGTAATTTTTCATGTTATTTCCGACCTAAACAATGCACACCAAATTGCCGCATAAGATTGCACGACTGTTCTGTATAATCTGTATACTATAAACGTAAATGAGTTGGTTCAAGAAATCAAGTGACTTAACTTTTGACATCAAAAGTTCCAAATTTGGTGTCATCAGCAATTCAACATCTATATATGTAGCATCTAAGGTAGCGTTTCGTTTGTAGTTAGGAATCACTATGGGTATTGGATTGGATATGAACTTATAATTCTTTTAAAAGTATGTTTTAGTGTATGAATTGTATTAAGATATCATCCTCAGAAATTGTTGTTTTGATTTTTACCTTTGAGTATAAACCTATACTAAGTTTTCATCTTTACCCTTAACTATAGCTATCAAACTCATATGAGTCAACTCACATTACCTTAGAAAATGAGGTGACTCGGACTTCGACTTACAGAAGACTAGAGTTCTTTTAAATTAAGCAATTGTGTTTGCTTCCGGTCGACGACTTCACCATCAACTCTTGCCCTGCTTTTATACTGCTCTTGAGAACAAAAATCCAAACCATGATCTTGTCCCTTTGAGTGCTATCTTGAAGACACCTCGAGACGATGAGAAGGTGTTATAAAAGAAAACAGTTGGGGGATTAATGGTTGATTAGGGAGTTAAATTTTTCACATTGGTGTCACCCACCCACTTACCCACGTCTAATGTCATATTCCAAATTTATAAATGTAGATAACAAATACTATATATTCGTATTATTTTATTATATGGTATTTACCTAATTTTATAAATTAATCCAATTACTTATTAATTTGACCTCTATAAACTTGTACCATTTACTTTGAAGAAGTAGTTACTATACAATGTTGCTTTTATTGGTTTCTTCTACTCATTGGTTATTTAGTGAGTATTAGCATCGACTCCCGAATTTAACTTTATGATTCTGACAGCTATGCCCTTAATTGTTTATTATACTTTTTTTAAGGCTAGAGAGATTTTATCATACCTTTAAACTATCTTCTATTAAACCACGAAAAGATTTATGAAAAAAGAAACAAATTTGTGTAAAATCAACAGATATACAAAATAAAGAACTTATGAAAAAATATATTTGATATGGCTACACAAGATAAAAAACGAACATCTTTTCTCGTAGTTAACTGTTGACAAAAAATAAATAAAAAATAAACATATAAAATGTAGGCTAGTAAAGCGGAGAGGAAAGTGTATATGATGTTATATTATTAACTTTTAAAATGCGTAGTTGCTAACCCAAAATCATAAACTTCAATTGGTGACTTGTCTCTTAAGAGTCGTGATCTGAAAGAAGACACTAATGGGTAGTAACATATCTTATACCACACGGCTGGAATATGGATGTCATGGATTTTCACCCACACCGGGATCGAAGTCAAGTCACCTTTACACAAATTCGAGTCAGGAGTCTATTTTCTGAGCACAATAGGAATGTTGTGAATCATCCAAGGACCGTTCTCAAGCGTCACTTCCATAGCCCGAGCTGAATAAAACTTGAGGAAAAAGAAGCCATTTGAGTTCATCATTATCCTAATTAGGCCAAATATAGTTCAAGCATTCTTCGCATCATTCTCCGCCACCGGGTAGGCAACCCTTTTTCCAAGAAACTACCCAGACAGCGTATTTTCAAACCTATTATTGAATATTGACTTAAAGGACCGATGACATAGGTATTGCAACCCTATCACATGTAGGCGCTGCTTCAAGAGTGCGAAAATTGACTTTTTTCATAGACGAATCATGTTTAAGCAGTTTGGATAGGTTTGAGACCCCATACCAGTATAACTCGTATTAGAAACGTTCCTAGATACATCATTCATGCTTGGAAACTCCTTGTTTACACCTGCTTGTTCATTCTCGATTTCCATCTTTGTTTCCCAAGCTTGATCAACCAAGCTTTTCTTTTACACCTCTCCTGTTCATAAAACCCTTCTCCATGGTTACCACATATGATCTAGACCAGCACTATCAATCCATGTACCAAATTCTTTCAACCTCGAACGCCACTGAATTGATACACAGTAAACCTCCAAACCGACCTAATGATAGATTTAAGGGTAGTTGGAATCAAATTAAGACCAGCAAACACTCCACAAACCCATTAAATAAAAACGAATGTCACCACCTCTAAAATCGGTTAGATGAATTCGAACCTCAAAAATTTCGACTATTTTCTGTATTGCTATTAGTAGGTCTTACAATATGATTATTTCTTATCTCTGCATATGCTAATTTAACATCTAACCAATTCCAGGTGTATTCACTAGATTGGACTCCTGAAAAGAACCGTATAGTTAGTGCGTCCCAAGATGGAAGGTTGATAGTTTGGAATGCCCTCACAAGTCAGAAAACCCATGCCATTAAACTCCCATGTGCGTGGGTTATGACATGCGCCTTTTCTCCAAGTGGACAGTCAGTTGCATGTGGTGGCCTTGATAGTGTATGCTCCATATTTAATCTTAGCACACCACTTGACAATAATGGTAATCTACCAGTTTCCAGAATGCTTAGCGGACACAAGGGTTATGTGTCATGTTGTCAGTACGTGCCAGATGATGATGCTCGCTTAATAACCGGTTCTGGTGATCAGACATGCGTGTTATGGGATATAACTACAGGTTTAAGGTCATCTGTGTTTGGAGGAGAGTTTCAATCGGGACACACGGCAGATGTTCTGAGGTATTTCGTTGATCCAAACATATCTTTTAAGCTTATTCAGAAATAATTGATTTGCTATTAACGACACCTGGGATCTTTTTTTATTCCTGATTATTCCTGATTATAGTTGTGTAGCAAATAGATTTGGAATACTGGGCTGATATTGCATTGTGAGCCAGCTCCTCAATTGATAATACAAACCTATTCAGCAAAATCAGGCAATTTAACCCGGATAAATTATGAAACCCTTTTCTACAAATAACTAATGCCAACAGCAATCTTCCTAAAATATTAGATGATCATAATTTCACACCTGACTTTGCACATTTTCATTGCGGCTTTTGGGAGAGGGGAGTAGACAAGGCATGAATATCAGCTGTTTCTTGTGTTTTGTGGCATTCATTTTACCTTCTGCCTTTGAGTAGGCACATAAGTATCAATGTAAAATTGTAAATAAACTGTGAACAACCTAATTACTAGTTTGGTTGCTCTATGAACTTGGTCAATGTTGTTATAAATACAAAATAGAACTGTAAATTGACTGACTTTCAAGTGGTAAGTAGCTCTTCGGAGATGCCCATTTGATTTCGTGATTTTGTAATTTCTTAATCATAAGTAAACTTGACCCCATAATATTATTTTAACCCCTCTTTATAGATCAGATTATCAGAATAATCTAAGTTATGGATATACCCAATAATTGCATAGTCCCAGCCTAATTCCAATTCGATCATGTTATCGAAAATACTAATACGAATACCTGAAGACTAATATGTATACATAGTACAGTTTTAATATATAGCAGAGGTTTAACATTAGTCCAGAATTGACCGACTTTTAACTATGTAAATGTTTTTGCCAGTCAACTAATTTCTTGAAATACTTTTCTGCTATTTGTCTGTGTGCTGTATTCTTGGCCTTTCTTGCTTTCTGGATTAACTTATGAAATGTTAGATCATCATTGTATATGCTGTTTACTGTTTCAGCGTGTCGATCAATGGCTCTGACTCAAGAATGTTTGTTTCTGGCTCATGTGATAAAACTGCCCGCCTTTGGGACACACGTGTTGCAAGTCGAGCGGTAAGAACATTTCATGGTCACGAAGGGGATGTAAATTCTGTCAAGTTCTTCCCGGATGGAAATAGGTTTGGAACTGGATCAGAAGACGGAACTTGCAGACTTTTTGACATTAGAACTGGACACCAGCTCCAAGTGTACCCTCCACAGCAAGACGATAGCAACACCCCTAGTCCTAGCGTGACTTCTATTGCTTTCTCTATATCAGGACGTCTGCTCTTTGCTAGCTACTCCAATGGTGATTGTTTTGTATGGGACACTCTTTTGGCCGAGGTAATTATCATATCATTTTGGATTAAGTTAATATATAGCATTCATTATATACATGGGAACCACAAGTGAAGATGCTGATTGGATTCAAGACTTTGTTCTTATTGTTGCATTTGAACTTCATGGCAAAATTATATGCAATCATTTATGTATGGATGGTGGAACATGAGTTCATTTGAGTAATTATTTGCTGTTTTTTTTAACACAGGTCGTTTTAAATCTTGGAACTCTCCAAAACTCGCATGACGCTCGTGTGAGCTGTCTGGGATTGTCTGCTGATGGCAGTGCCTTGTGCACAGGAAGTTGGGATTCGAGTCTCAAGGTTAGCCAAACTTTCTATCATCATATTATATCTAATGCATATAAACTATTGTAGTCTGTAAAACATAAGTACATAGGGGAGTCGGGTTGGCATCACATGCTATAAAGCATGTTATTAGATATCTTGTATATGTACTGCATGATTCAATTTTACCAACAACAGTTAAATAGCTGATCATTTCTATCATGGTAATGCTAACAAATAACAGATTTTCTTTCTTGCCCTGTGCTTTTCAATGAAAATTTCAACCATTGCCACCACCCCATGAAACTTGCAACCTTTGCTTCCTTTGGCAAGTTTCCTACCAGTTACTTGGTTATCCATTATGATCATTACCACCTTTTAATGGTGGTTTATCAATAAGTTTTTTCCTCTTTAGTTTTAATTAAAGGACATAATAGACTTTTGGTCATTAGTCGAATTGCATTAACTTACATCTCGTCTGGAATTGTGATATGTATATGTAGCAACCTAGAGATTCTAAAACAATTTCATTTATCTTTATGCACAGATTTGGGCTTTTGGAGGGCACAGGACAGTGATATGAATATCCAAGAACTCCCGGTTATAACTGGTAACCAATTACTCCGGGTTGCATCCTTCTTGACAAGTGTATCCGCGTATGTTATGTTAACTTGGTGGAATGAGCATATACTAGTCGAGGTAGAGAACAAATAGTAAATATTTTCGTCTGATTTTGCTTTATAAAGTTTGAGGATTGTTCATATGACAATGCCACATTTTTCTAATTAGTGTGACGAATTAAAATTCGGTTTAAGCATTAGAATCGTGTTACGATCCAAGTCAATTACTCGCACGATTGGTTTTCTCTATGACGATGACCACCTGGTAGGCTGGCCGCTGGTGCAGATCTGTAAGGGGTTAGGTTTTATTAGCTTTTAGCCCTACTAGATATAATTTATATGATTATGGATGCTCAAATTTCAATTCAAATTGACAAAACAATATCTAAAAAAGTTTCTTAAAGTCCCGTTCTTGAAATGAGTTCAGACACCCCCAAATTGAACTAGAACCTGCGCTGAATTCATTTTTGTTTCTTTAATCAAGTTTTTTAAAAGTAAAAAAGAAGACTCAGACCAATTGATCTGGTCTAGTTCTGTATCAAGACCAAACTCTTCTTTCTTTAAACATCGGGTATTCTAAGTTTGTATCTTCCAACATGACTTCGCTTACAAATTTGGTTTAGATCGTTTGGATTATCAGTTTCATCCCTTTTCAATAGTTTTGGTCCAATCTAGTTTTAACTCCATGCATGCAATTCTTCTCAAAAGGTTTAAACCGGATGATGTTCCCCAAAGACTAGCCTCAAGCAATGTTTACCTATTCGTAGCGACCTTTGTTTCGGCCGGTTGGTATTGAACCATGTTTATTTTTTGAAAGTCCTTTAAATAAATTTTTTGATGTGTGATTTTATGATCATGCGTTTTACGATAAAATAACTTCACGGATGTACTTATAGAGTTGGGATCAAATAAGAAGATTACTTAAAATAAGAAGGAATAAGAAGAACTATAACTACAAATCCGAGATGCATCGACCTAAATTAGATGCATCCCTATAATCTTATATGCATTATAACGCACCATAGTGTGTTTTCTAGCTTTTAATCAGATGCATATACGTATATTAGATGCATTTCATGATTTCTCTTGTTTTTTGTTCCTCTGCACGTGCCGAAATCATGAAAATCAATTTGCACCATCTATATACATCAAATTAACTTTCAAAACTCAAGATGTTGCATCTATATGAATAGAAATGCATCTAATGCAAGTCGTTGCATCTCAAATGCGTGGTTTTGATCACTTCTCACCACTTCTTATTTTAATTTACTTTTTACTGGATCCCTACTCTGTACTTATAATATAAAGGAGTTTGATAAAACATTTTTAATGGTTCGGGTTATTGGATAGAAAACTTCAAACTTTTTTTTGAATCATAATGTTAATTTTGTGCTGTTGTATGCAACTAATAATCACAAAACTAAAAATCTTTGTATGTGCAACGAATGATCCAATACTCAAAGCGAAATCTAGTGAAAAGTAAATTAAAATAAAAAATTGTGAAAAGTGACCATAACCTAATATTTGAGATGCAACGACTTACATTAGATGCATTTCTATTTATTTAGATGCACCTCTTTGAGTTTCGAAAGTTATTTTGAAGTGTAAGTGGTGCAAATTAATTATTATGATTTTAACACATGCAGAGGAACAAAATAAATGAGAAATCATGAAATGCATTTAATATGCATATATGATATATGCATCTAATTAAAAGCTAGACAACACATTGGGTATGTTTGGCGAAATAACTATTGCTGGAACTGGAGATGGTGCTAGAGCTGGTGCTGGAGATGGGCATGTTTGGTACATGAAATTATGGAAAGATTATGCTTATTTTTTCAAAAAATAAACTACTTAAAAAATAATCTTCGTTTGGCAGACAGAACTTCTAAGAGATTGTATAAAAAATAATCTTTCATAATCTCTTAAAATTAAAGGTTACATGAAGATTATAAAAATAATCTCTTTTTATAGGGTATGTTAGGCGAAAGTAACTGTTGCTGGAACTGGAGATAGTGCTGGAGATGGTGCTGGTGCTGGAGATTATAAAAAGAGATTATTTTAATAAGCTACATGAAGTAACCTTTGGTTTTAAGAGATTATGGAAGATTATTTTTTTTAGAATATCTTATAAGTTATGTCTGTCAAACAAAGATTATTTTTTAAATAGCTTATTTTTTTTAAAAAAAATAAGCATAATCTCTCCACAATCTTGTGTGCTTATGATGCATCTAAGATTGTAGAGATGCATTTAATTTAGGTCGGTGCATCTCGGATATATGATTATAATTACTTCTCATCCTTCTTATTTTAAGATTACTTCTCGTTTGATCCAAATTGCTTCTAATATATTGTTGCACTTATTTTAAGTAGCTTGATTAGATTGTACCATGTGATAAAATAGTTGTATTTTTAAGTGATGGGATGATTTAAGAAAAATATTAATTGTATGCGTTGAATAAATGTATTTGTGCTTTAACTAGTTGTAAATAGTGCTTTTTTACTTGTAATGCTTAAAATGTATTTATAAAAATATTAAAAATTAATTAGGAGGAAAGTGCTAATCTCAATTATACGTTGTATAGATGATTACTTTGGGATGAAATCCCTTATAGATGGATTTATGCTAACACCATAAGCTGTATTGATAAATTTATCTAAACTCCTCTAACTTTTATGTAATCGGGTGAAAACCGGACCGGATTGAGAAAAATTGGACCGGATCGAGACTGAATCCGGCAAAAAAACCTAGACCGAGACCGGACCGAATGTGGTCGGTCCGGTCTCGGTCCAAATAGGCCAAATGTCCGGTTTTTGTAAGAATACTTGTGATCTTTCATTGGATGGTTTACTTGTAAATTTATCCATTGCATGTTCTCAATCTTTTCTTATTTTATTTTCACGGGAAAAGACTTAAGCCTTCAAATTTTTGTTTGTTATTTATGTTGTAGTCTCTATTTTAATGTTCTACTTCGTTTTATTCAACTATTTTAATAGTTTATGCATTTCATATGAACAAATAAATAACTTACTTTGTCTTGTCTGTTACACCATAACTCATAATATGGTGATTTGGTGGAGGATGATGAGAAAAGTGAAGAGCAACAATGACACTGTGAATGAAATGAGTTTGTTGGTTTTGTTACTTTATCCCACATCAGTGAATAAGCAAATGCTAAAGCAATTTATATGTAGGACTTTAAAGGAATCAAATACTCCAAGGTGAAACCGTATCATATTGCATTAACTATAAAATATGGTGCGTGCAAACCTTGCTGTTTTTTATGTGACCCTAATCTAACATATTGAATGAAAAACGTATTGTTTTCTTACTTGCTACTTATTTGGAGAGATACTTTGAGCAACCGACTAAATAAATTGTAATTCTAGGATAACTGATTATCACATGTTTGAAATATTGTTTTAACTTTATATGGTTATGTGTCTCTAATCTAGCTTATTGAATAAAAATCGTATTGTTTTCTTACGTGTGACTTAATTTGGAGAGATTTGAACAACCGTTTCCTTTCGTTTACATACATTTTCGTACAAAAGACAGCAATTTTAAATTTATCCTTTTTTCCAAATTAATTGTAACGCAATTGACTGGTCTTTGCTTTTTTGTTCTATTAAAAGATTTCTTGATTTAAGCTCAAACCATAAGCAAAAGATTTCTTGATTTAAGCTCAAACCATAAGCTTTATTGATAATTAGTTTATTGAAACACCTCCTAGCTAGTTGATAAATTTATTTTAAACACCTCAATTTATATGTGATGTTTTAGTTTAGTGCGAGTAGTTAAACTAAGTCAAGGATATTTGGAAAATGATAACGAGAATTAGTATGAGTTTGATGAGCATATAATGGTGATCCATCTTGCTGACTATCGAGTTCCACAATGATAACTATTTATCACATGTTTGTAACATTTGTCAGCCTGTTACTATTGTATAACTAGCTAATCATCAGACCACCAAAACAATGATAAAAAAGTTAAAACGTGAACCTGATTTTGTTGTTATCGACGTTAACCATGCGTTAAATATCCTCAGTCTTCACCAAACATACAGTTGCTTAACCGTTGACTCAGAATCTGTTGCACCATAACTCTAATGAAGCTAAAGTTGATCTTGCTACTCTAATCATACTGAAGTGGACACTCTAGTTACCTAAGCCTGTAATTAACATTTGAGTTCACAAAAACAAATGAGCGTTTACACAATAGAATGCTCACAGCTCAATATATTTGGGGTCTTGAGCTAATGTATTTGGATGCGTTTAAAACATCAGTCATTCTTTGTTTGAATGTGATAAACTTGTACTATGAAGATATGAATTTGATAAAGGTCTTTTGATTTGAATACATAGTCATTGTAAAGAATGTCGTTGTGGGGTTACATTTCCTTAAACTCACTTTTGATATTTTGCAGTGGCGGAACTAGGATTTCAAAATAGGGTATGCACTTTTGCTCGAATGGTCCTCGAAGGGTCCTTGAAGGGTATGCACCCTATGTTTTTTACACTACCCGTCGAATTTTAGGGTATGCACTTGCATACCCGTGCTCTACACTAGATCCGCCCCTGATATTTTGCTAAATGTATATATGTTTGAATTTTAATGCCTTTTGAATGACATTGTCTGACTAGGGAAGTACCACTAATCATTTATGTTGTTTTCGTCACCTTATTCGAATCTTTGGCTTGTACTTCATATGACCCGGTATATATGTCACGATGCATGGTTGCTTTTGTCTAACTGGGTCTTGAACTACCCTGACTCGGCCATGTGCCAAACATGTGACTTTTTCGTTAGCATTTTGACGGAGTAAATCAAACTTCTAACCTGCAAATTTTTTGTAGTCGAAATTAATAAATGACAACCCTATATCCATTATTGTTAATTAAAACTTAAATGAAACCATCACGCCCTACATCAAGCTTTGGGATGCTTTAGCAAGAATAACAATAACTTCGTCTATTAGTTGTGAATCATAATTGGATTAAACAAGTGGTAAATTACAAAATATGATAACTTGATTGTAGCTAAAAGCACACAAGTTACAACTTATAAACGAGACATAATGTGTCAGCTCTATACTCCGTATCTCGATTAATAAATCATAAATCAAGAACAAAATTTAAATCCGCCATAAGCCTTTGAAAAAAATCATTTTACATATAAATAGGTTACAACTGATGCAATTCTAAAACATAGCTTTGCAAGAATGAATGAATATATTTTGAGAAGTTTGGCTTATGATCTTCAAACTTAAAGAATTGCAAGGTATTGATTAGTTTTGATGAGAAGAAGTGACATGGACGGAGGTTTTATGTTACACTTTGTTCTCTCATTCAAAAAAACAGGGTTAAGGGAATTGTGAACATGAGTTTCGACTTCTCCGTCAATTTATTAACGAGTAAAAGTCACATGTCTTGCACGCGACTGAGTCAAGGTAGTGCAAAACCCAATTAGACAAATTCAGGGTATTATTCTACACACTTAAAAGCTCAAGGTACTATAAGACCTAGTTAACCAAATTCAAAGTATTAAAATACATTTTGATTGAAAATCTTTTATTCAATGTGAGAGTTGAGTAAACACAAAAGTAAGTTATAAAAATATTAAAAATCTTTTATTCAAAAATTGAGTTCCATGTGATAAAATTTTAAAATCTTGTTATAGGCCTCTTTTATGCCGGCTTTAGTCGAGCAAAGTGAAAACCTTTTCTTGTAACAAACGTGAAATCTAAAGATTTCAAATGTTTTAGAATTTCAATAAAGGAACATACAGAATATGTGTCAATCGACATTCTCGGCAACTCATTAAGCAACCAAATCTATTAACAACAACAACTTATTACAATAAAGTGCATCGCACAAGTCACCATCCCTAGTACAACCATATTGATGAGTTCTAAATTTACAATTATTATTGAAAATGGTGAAGATATGTGTATTCAACTTATACTACTCAAAAGATTTAAACGTTCACTACAAATTTCAAATGTTTTAGAATTTCAATAAAGGAACATACAGAATATGTGTCAATCGACATTCTCGGCAACTCATTAAGCAACCAAATCTATTAACAACAACAACTTATTACAATAAAGTGCATCGCACAAGTCACCATCCCTAGTACAACCATATTGATGAGTTCTAAATTTACAATTATTATTGAAAATGGTGAAGATATGTGTATTCAACTTATACTACTCAAAAGATTTAAACGTTCACTACAAATAATAATTTATCTACACACTTTTACTTTTACAGTTTTAAAAAGTAGTGCAAAATTTTATTAACCACTATCTAAGTTTTTTGGAAGAGGTAGGTAATACACCATACTTTAAACCACATCTTCCATCATCAACTATAAAAGTTGGACATTTTTATAAGAAAAAAAATAAATAAATAGTAACCTGACACTAAAAATGAAACATAGCAAGTGGTAGCTAATACAGTTCTCACACTAATAGTTTTGGTAAACTGGTTTTTTTATTTTCCTTATTTAGCTTCTAATATTTTAAGAATGGTGTAGACTGTAGAGCACAAGAGACTTTGATTACGTTTACAAAGTAATTAAACTTATTCATCTTTTGCAATTTGTTAAAACAAACACAAATTTATGTATCTTTAATCAGGTCCAACCACAAGTGAAATTTAAGCCCATTTCGCCATTATAGACATCCCATCAGCACCAAGCAAGACAGCGGCGTAGGCTTTAATTTGAAGTTTAATGCTTCCTTTGAAGCTTCGGACCCATGAAATCAGCCGCAAGATCGACTAATGCCATGTATATTAGTAGTCCAGCTGATGAAGCGCTGAGTAATCCGACTATGATCAATGCACTCGGGCTATTTTCTTTGTATGTCTTTGACAACGCTATCCCAAGAGCAATCCAGAATGGAGTTGTGATCGAGAAGAAAAAAACCATCACATGTTTTTTTCACCATCTTATACTCAGCCTGCTGTATGTTTATTTGGTTATTAGTATACCATATATTTACAAAAGTTGATATAAATTCTATATTTTTTTCTAAAGTCGATATAAATTCTACGTGTTGCAAGCTACAAAGGCCCATAAGTCATAACCAAGCTTTAAACGAATCAAATAAGTCCAAACCTAGTAAAAAAACTGATTATAAACAGGATAAAGAAAAACATGCAACTTAAAACTATAATAAAAAAGAATAAGACCTTACCTTGATTCCGAGAACGTCTATTTCAACAAATGAGAGAAAGACTTGTTTACTTGTGACGAAGAGTAAAAGCCGAAATGAAAGATGGTTTTGAGCATGTGTGATATGATCTTCATTAAAGCTTAAGACTGAAGAAACTTTGGACCACCACTTGCCAGTGCCAGCGATTATCATCACCACCATTACCACCATATATAACAAAAGTTTTTTATATTTGTGTTAGGCAATTTTAAAACAAATGTGGTTGAAGAAGGCAAAGATCTGAAGAAGGTAAATGGGGTTGAAGTAGTTAGATCGTAGATGGGGAGGGGTAATATATGAGGAACTAATATGGTAGATAAAAGGTTGTTGAATTGTGTGAAGTGCATGGCATAAGTAGGTGCATTTCTAGTTTGTTATAAGATGAGGCGAAAGTTATTGGACTAGTTTTTTGCTTAGCATTTGGGTGTTACATTTTGGTTGTGCTTTGTGTAACTAACTGCATCCTACTACATTTTAAAAAGAGGATAAATTTAA